>JAPZDX010000024.1:1280560-1297975 GCA_029783625.1 Naso annulatus | reverse complement strand
TCATAAGCTACAGAAATTAAAACAATTAGGCTAACATTTCATCTGATGCAACGATGGCTGTGAAAGAAGCTTGAAGACCCAAAAAGATTTCTGCCATCATTTTTCCCGAGACTTTAACATATTGCAGGTATGATGCCAAACAAGCACATGACATTTTAGACAAAGGAATAATTACCATAATTGTGATTATTTTTCTCTGCATTTTAATTAGCCCTATGAAGCTCAATTAAGCTCTTCAGTATGAGCGCCTATTCAGGAAACAGCTGTCCACCTGTCTTCTCGTTCCTGGGAAAAGGCTGCGGAGCCCCTTCACGCCGAGGTACCATCACCAAATTGGGTGGGGGGGTCAGAGAGGCCCCTGTAGCGTGCAAGGGGCCCTCAGTATAAGGGGCGATTAATGCCACAGAGAGCCGGCACGCAGGGAGGACATCATTAAGGTATGCTAATAGGCTGCTTAGCAAAACCTGAACAAATAAAATAATAGAAAAAATTAAAATTAACAGTTTATAGATTTTATACAGAATATAGATGCAGTGTTGTTTGGTAAGACAAACTGTGTGATGTGAAAAAAGCCGAATATAATCATAACAGCACTTTTAGACATTCAGTGCTTCCTTAAATTAGCGTAAATGCCAGTGATCTGAACTTTTCTTGCAGTCTGACAAAGAAACAGACGTACTGATGATATTAATGATGATAACTGAATCTCTCGACAGGCTCTTCGGTGGAAAAGCATCGTTCCAGTGACAACGCTGGATGAAGACTTCAAGAACTTTGTTGTGGCGTCATTTAAATTTTACTTTAATACACAGGCTCCGAATTTAGGAAGCCAGTGTATGATTAAGGCAAAGTAATGGCCGTTTCACACTGAGTCTGTTTTTTTCCCTCCAAAATTAGACACAAATTTAAAAAAAGACTGACACTTTCATCCATCATTATTTTTTTTGGACCACTGTCATCCTGAAACACACCTGGAAGCAACTGGGAAAATTCTGCAGCTCCTTTATCAGCTCATCCTCATTGCTTGACGACTCTTTTAGCAATGAATTAAAAAATAAACGCATGGTGTGCAAGCTTTCGGCGTGTAAATTTTTTTTTCTTTTTTTGTTTTACAGATTTTAAATACTCATCTGAAAAAAAAAACACTCAGTGTGCAAAGGCCTTGACCCATCTCAAAATGACATTTTACTTTAAGTTCTTAGAGCAGCAATTTCCTGTTTGCAGATAAGTTGGATCGTTTTATGTCCAACCTGAAGTCCTGAGTAGAAAGAGTTGATCTAGTTTTCACTTTTTTTCAGTAACAATTTTTAATATTTTTGTGTTTTAAGGGTGCTTTGTTATGCCTAGAATGAATTTTTCAAGCAAACTACTTTCCTGCAGGCAAATCAACTTTTTTTCTTGTTCATTTCAGATCTTTATGACAGAGTGTACGCGCAATTTTTCTAAAGTGATCAGGTCTCTGTAGCGCAAGTCACAGGCTGGAAACTGGAATACACTGATTCTGTCCAGGTGTTCTGATGCACATCTGTCACTCTGGATTTGACACTTTAAAATCCAACTGAGACAAATCGATAGAAATCATATTTCAAATATCAATTCCAAAAGTTAAATTCAATTTGTGGAAATGGGTCACAATCCAAATACAATTTACAAAAAACAGATTTGAACTGAAATGTTTGAACAAGACCCTGGAAGTGTTCCTCCTCCTCTTCCTCCTTAGTGGTTTTAATCACTCCTCATACTCAGGCCTTGAATCTGACAAGAACACTCACTTTCTTCTGCTGTATGATCCTAGAAAGTGAAACTATCTAAGTTACCCTCATCTGGACGTGAGGCGGTAACCCTTTGTGCTGTGATGCCGTGCAGTCATTAAACCTTCAGGAAAAAAAAAAAGATGAGTGGCCTTCATCATAACAAACAGAAATTTGATTGCAAGCAAAAACAATCATTTGTTAAAATGAGAACAGTTAAGAAAACAGGAAATATTTAACAAGAACATAATTTCTTTCTGTCAATATCGATGTAAATCATGATTTATGATTTTTATTCCACTCTTTATTCACCCTTTAATATGACACAAATATTACTACATGAAGCACACACAATGACACACATTTGAACAATTTATTGAGAGGAACAAATCCAACATTGTTTTTCAAAATACTTTCAGATCATATAAAATTCTTAAAAAGTGTGAAAGCAGTTATCGTCTAATACAGAATGGATTTCAGCCAATTGAAAAAACACCAGCATACATTAACATAAAGGCACATAAATGAACCAACATTGTGACATTTCTATTTCAACTAATCAAATACAGTTTAATATGAAAAAAAAACACAGAATATCCCAAAAGCTAGTAGGAAATAAAAGATACATTAAAACAAAACATTATTATGTGTCTGCATTGTTTTCAATAGAAATCTGTTGTTTAAATGAAAGAAAATATTATAGATGAGTTTTTTGTGATGAAAATGATTTTTAATTTTTTTTTAAATTTTATTTTATTTATTTTATTTTTAAACTTACTCAGCAAGGTTGTGTCTGTTGAATGGAGTTTGTGGTCTGTTTGTCTTTGGTTTGAACGACTGCTGAACTGAACTCTGTAACCGTGTCCTGGTTCTGGTTTAGGGGACAATAAACAGCATCTTTCTTCAAACAGACACATCATTTCTCACAAAAGTCTTTTCACAGGCCTGTAGCACAGAGTGACAAAGCTCTAGATCGACCTCTAGTGAGCAAAACTGTCAATAACATGTGGAGGAGATTTATTCATGCAGAATAGAAAATGTGAATTTTTGAGCTTTTACATGGAAAAACAAACATTTGGCAGCTGACATGAGAATTCTGCTGGTACATTTTTATTTTTAAAACCTAAAGTGTGTAATACTCAAGTGCTAGGATATTAAAACCTCGGAGTGTGTGTGTGTATGTATGTGCGTGTGATTATGCCTGTGTGTGAAGCTTCTCAGCCTCCTCCGTCCTCACGTTGGTCAGCTGACCCTCATGACCTGCCTCGTCTCCTGGCACCTGGGACGAGAGAAAGATGGAAATTTAGTTTAAAGACTTTTATTACCTCATCTGGTCTCAAACCTTCTTTGTTGTGCAGATTGAATACAGTCTAATTGTTGCATCAAGGTGCACATTTGAGGCTGTTTCTTGATTTTGTTGATAATTTGTCTCTAAATGTCAGCATCTGAAGAGCTGCTTGTAGCTGCTTTTGTCCTTTGTCATTTTCAGATATTTAGTGTAGCAAGATGGAAAATAGCAGCAATGACATGCAAGCAGAGAACAGATAATAAATAAAATATCAATTAAAAAAACACTAAAAACTGAACAACAACCGTTTAAGGGGATTGTGAAAACATCCACTCAAGCACAAAAATAGGCGATCATACTGCCTGCATATGAATCAACAGTTAAAGCAACATTCAATATGATGTTGAGAAGTTTTTCATACTTCCTATGCCACAAAAATACCAAAATTCCTCCTTAAATCTGCATAAATCTTCATGTAATTTGAAGTTTGCATGATGCTCCCTGACGTGCCTGCATTCACATGCACATTAAACAAAAGCACGATGAGCTATACACGTGTTGCACATTGCATTGTGGGTAAACCTAAATGACATCAGTCCGGAGTGAAAAGGTGTGACATCATCCAGGAGGGATTCTGTTCCCATCATCCACCTGCTGAATAACATCATGTGGTGGTCAAATTGCTCCACCTGGTGGTCAGACTGCATTACTGTCTCCTCTGACGGAGACCAGCGACGTCGCAGTGTAATGGCGCCATCTTGTGGTGATAAGATTCAATGGTACTCTCTTTCATCAGACTTACCTCCCAGTAGATGCTGTCCTCAAAGCAGATGGTGTCAGGAGGAGCTCCGAAGATGGGCAGCTTCAAAATGAAACCTAGTACAAGAAAAGACCTCGTCATTTATGAGAATAAGAAACAGTCACATCAGACACACAGTGTTGTACCAGAAAGATCAAACTTTCATGTCATCAGTATGTAAAATCATGTATATATACACATTCCATTGATGCAATAAAAATGAGAGTCTGATTCTAAAGCAGAGAAACATTAACTGTCACTCTCGTCCTCTAATACTAAAGATGGAGAAGCTGAGCTCAGTTCTAAATTTAGTAGCAGTGTTCATTTCATTTTAGTTTATATTTGGTTTATTTGCTCATTTCAGTGTGTAATTTCCAAACCATAAACACATAACACACTTTTTCCTTACAATACCTCTACTCATTCCATTAACAAACAGGAGCAGGATGGACAAAAACCCCAAATCCCAGCCTCTCTCTTAATAGTAACATTACATATTATACAGATGGCCAGCCCTCCTGTGTTTACCTTCCTCTTCTTTTACAAATTAATTAAAGTCAGCATACTGAAACAATTACCTTACCATTAATAATACACAATTAGTTCATAATGTCATCATTTTTTTCTTCCTACGTTCTTTTAAATTGAATTATTACTCAGAGAGTTCCACAGTTTCACCCCATATATTGAGATGCACATCTGCTTTAATGTTAAACTACAGTGTATAAAAAAAAAAACCTCAACTGGTATATAAACAACAATTCTGCTGGATGTGGAAGAACAAACTGCAAGAAGATGAAATCTTTTTTAACAGAGACATGAATGACCACCTTTCCAATGTTTGATATAAATGCTATGCTCTAAATATTAATACCAGCATACTTGCATGTGAACACACTCATTCTGCCTTAATCAGCTCCTAATACAAATGAAAAGTCTGGTCTTTTAAGTGCTCTACAATTATCCATTATTATTATTGGTCGTATTTTAAAGACAAGCACTATGACTTTATTTGTGCTGAAATCCGCCTTATAAATAAAATGGCGTATTGTTTTACCAACAGATCTTTACTTTAAGAACAAACACTGAAGAGTTTTAGTTTAGAGAGTTTAAAACAAAGACTGAAATTTTCTCAGCTGATAAAGTTAATTGTCGAGTGAGTCACTGCTGTTCATAATTAACCTAACGAGCACCTGCATGCTCATTAAATGGCAGAGGGCGTTAAAATCCTCCTTTTTTAAATTTTGCTTTAATGAGTGCTGATTTGTCTAGACGTACAAGTTAATTATGGGCTAAATTTGTTTAAAAGTCAAAGTTTTTACAAAGTTTTTGAGATGTCTGAAAAGCATTTAAGGAACTTTACTCAAACGTGCTGTCATGATCTGCTTCACATAAGGAATCAAGTTTTTGAGATGCTGTTCAAACTTCTGTCCTCTGTACGTCAGATTTCCTGGAAATGTGGACATCTTGTGGCCCCCAAAATGTGTTGTTTTAACTCTGTGTTGTTCATATGACCTGTCGAAGGATGTGACACCTACCAACAATAAGTCCTCCCAACAGGGCGATGCCGAGGGTGACAGCAAGGGAAATGGCCTGCAGTCCACCCTGGTATGACGCTTGAACTTCACCGCTCGCCACGTCAGGGAACACATCTTCCATCCTGAAACACACGAAGAGGAAAAACCACAAGTCAGGAAACACACAGACAAGGACGGACTTCTGCTGACTTATTCTAACTTACTCTAGCATACTTTCTGCCACCAGTGGTCCCCCTATCAAAACAATGAAAACAAAGACGTAGTTTGATGAAGTCATTAAGCAGCATGGGATCATGGGATTTGTTTCATTGTTAAGCAGCCTCCATGTCAGATGAAAATCTCTCTGAGTGACTCAGACAAAATGTTTGCAGAAGAGATTCAAAGTTTGATTCATGTTACGTTTCGGCCCCGACCAATATATTGGTTTGCCAGTATTGGCCTGTCAAAGATGTTTTGATATCAGCGTAGTCAACGTACTTGTTGTTTGTTTGTTTTTTAACCTTTATTTGTTCAGGGGAGTGTCACTGAAAGCGAATTTTCTCTTTCAGGAATGCTGAGATCACATTCACAGGTGGAGGCTGCACAGTACAAACACGGTCTGATCTGCAGCCACTGGGGTTTGCTAAAGGGCCCCCAGTGGTGGTTAAGCGGATGGGGCAAGCAGTTCCCTTCACTTTCCCCATCCAGATCAATCCACCTGGTCTGGGGATTTGACCCAGCGCCCCTTTGGTAACAGGCTTGCTCTTCTAACCCTTAGGACACCACTGCTCACTGCATGTTCTCTGATATGTGATGATATTGAAATGAAACAGTTTTCCAAAGCTGGAATAAATGCTTGGACTAGTTTGTCCAGCAGAGGGCAGTCTGTTGTTTAATAACTGTAAGTAAAGTGTTTCCTGTTCAGTGCACTGATGTTTGAAATAAAGTTTTTAATGTTGAGAACAACAATGAAAACAACATTGAAGTTGAAAATGACTTTAGGTCAATATTACATTTGTGTAACATCAGCCAATATATCAGATATGGAAATTGTCTCGGTTCCTAATATCGATATTGGCATTGGCCCCAAAAATCACATATTGGTCGGGTTCTATCACGTTTGCGGACTTCCTTCTTCACTCTCTAACAGGGTTACTGCTTTACCCTGGAAGTTAGTGGCAGGAGACAAAATGAAACGCAGCGTTAGCTTGAAGAAAATAAAAGATTTCTCTGAGTTTGAGCTTTGTTGGACGAATTTGAGATCATGTAAGAACACAACTCAGCTGCATATAGAACAAACATAAAGTCAATTTCAGACATTTTAATAATGTGGAAATGTATCATATTATTTATCTAACTTATGTCACAGTGCAACAGTAACACATTTATTTTAACTTTCCTCATGAGCTTTTCCTTAAGCAGACAAGTTTTAATTGTTTCACATTATTAACCAAGTCCAGCACGATGAGGGTCCATTTATTTTCACTGGTACACTCGAGGAGTTTAAGGTCATTTTAAATCATCTGACTAGTAAGACGACATGTTGTCACATACAGCAGAGTCTTTTCTTGCGTGCTGACTTTGCAGTGGATAAGAGAATGTGGGAGCAGCCTGAGGAGAGCTGAGATCTGTCAGACTGCTCACAGCGATGTTATCAGTATCCAAATACACTCCTGCAGTGAAACCCGCACACACATTATCTTATTCAAAGTGCAAAATGTGGAAATTCAGGACAAACCACTGCTGGTGTCTTTGGTTCCTCGGCTGAACCAGTCGAGTTAAGGCTTGTTGAAGTCACATGTATCCTCTCACTGCAAACATGCCAGAGGCTAATATCACTTATAATCCACATCAACACGTATGTAGTTTACTTAACTGGCACAGAGTCGATCAACTTTTACTAAACATGAACACTTGATTATAAAAAATCTTTAAAAAATGCTTTTTTATTCACATAAGCACACAAATTTATGTCTTATTTTATCTCCTGCACTGACTGCACTTTTTTTTTAACTGTCATTGGTCTTTTTTAACAGTTGCTTTTATTGCCTTATATTGGTTTTAACTTATGTGTTCAGGCAGACAGGTCACTTATTTATTTGCACTCTGGTCCTGAGAAATGAAATTTCATTCCTCTGTATGTATTTTATACAAATATGGCTGGAGTGACAATCTTTAAACTTTAAACTTAAAATTTACAGCTTGGATAATAAACTTGCGGTTTTATCGGATAAGAAGATTTGCCCAATGAGTGTGTTTGTGTCTTAGATAGCACGCGTGAAATGTTTACCCGTCTCCATAAACATCACTGGTTGCCACGGCAGCTGTCACCGCTCCAACTATGGCGCCCAGGATGCCGGGCATGCCGTGCAGGTTGTGAACGCCGCAGGTGTCTTGGATCTTCAGTTTGCTCTCCAGGAAGGGCTAAATGAGGAAGAGGAGCTCATCAGCAGTTTTTTCTTTCATGTAAGACACATTTATCCACAACTCTTTACAGTTTCATGAATAGTGGCGCTCTTTGAACAGGTTGTCCTCAATACATCCACTTAACCGTATTCTTGGTGATGCGTATATCGAGGCAGTGACTGCATTAAGTTGGTTTACAGCAGTAATGAAATGTACGGTTACATCTGTTTTCTAAAACATCTCAGACCCATCAACAAAAACAAGCTTTCAAAGTGAACTGCTGCAACTGTTTTTGCCTGTTCTCATTACAGTGTTAAGAGATTTCACCTTTCACAGCAATTTTATTGCAGACACAACAAAAAACGCCAAGAGATTTTTGGCATAAAGCCTCTCTTTTGTACAGTATTTTCACTGACTCAATCATAGACGCAGAATAGATGAATCATTCTTACTGAGAGGTACTTGAAGCCCAGGACAGAGATGATGCCGGCCAAGAAACCAACAATCATGGAGCCGTGAGGCGTCAGCATCATTTCTCCAGCTGTTCCTGCTGCGACTCCACCAGCCAGCGCAGCATTTTGGATGTGAACCTAAAGAGGAAAAAAAAAACACAAAACAAAACTTCAATGAATCTCATGAAGGATTTTGGAGATGCAAAGGAGGTTTTAATACAGTGACTCACTGTTCTGCACTTCATGTAAAATTACTAATGAGCTGTTTGAGTGAATTGAGTCTGAGATATTTCTGGTATTTTTAAAGTGCCAAGTAAAGTAGCATGACCACTGCCCGACACCACCGTTTACTTCCTGTTACAAACTGCCAATGGGGAAATTTTGGTATTTGCCATTTGCCAACATTTTCAAGTTTGAGGCAGTAAAATCAAATAATTTAAGCCAAATCTTTCTTTTTCTAATCCTCATTAAGCACTTATTTAATGCCCAAATGTAACCACACCTAAAATTAGAAAGTAAAACAAAACGAAACCAAAAATTTCAATTTAAGTATCATCATCCATTCTAGTGACTGGGTTACTGAATGAAGTTATTCCTAAAACTTCAGAGTGAAATACAAAAGTCCCTGTGATAATGCTAATAGGTGAGACAAAAAGAAGTTAATAACCTGAAGCTCAGAGCTCTATCTGTACGCTGCTAAAATGTAATCAAGCAATATGAAGTTAGCTTAATGCTGCAATAGGCAACATCTGGAAATTAAGCAGCCAGTAGGAACTTGTGCTCTCCAAATTTACTATAATTGGCTGAAAGTCCCGTCACGGTCTTAATACAGATCCAAGGAGAGGAGCAGAAGTCTTGAGTTCTTTCAGACCAGCTGAATTACAAAAAGCTGAAAGGTTATTATGGGATTTATGAGTGATGACACCAAAAATAAACTGCCTACATCAGCTTTAACCAGCACATCATACTTTTATGCATCATATCTGGATGTGCAAGCAAAGCACAGAAAGACGTTTTTGCAGTTTGCACACTGCGGCAAACAGATGGAATGCATTAGATTCAATAAACTGATCAGCTCGTTGTTCCCACTGACAGGATATTTGGTTTGTCTACTCGTTTGCCGAGTTACTGCCCTGTGTGTGTGAGTGTGATTCTCTCGTAGGTTCGATTCCTATCAGTGCAGGAATGTCTCATCTTGATTTTAAATGATTTACTGTTGACAGCTGAGCATGACAGCCATGATACAGAGCCGACCTCAGAGTCTGCATGTGACTTACTTACATTTTTGGGGGGGAGGTGTGTGTGTATGTGTGTGTGTGTGTGTGTGTGAGTGTGTGTGTGTGTCTTTAGGTGACACATTCAGCTTTTATCTTTTGAGTTACTCTGTCATGAGTTTAAACTCTGAACCAACCTGCTGACAAGAGTTCAACATGTTACAAAACCTCTTTACTTCTCTCTCAGCTGCTGTCGGGCTTTTTTCACTTGAATTTTTACTGTCACTCCATAATGACTGTGAACTACGTGCCTTCCTATTCTGCCCCCACAGCTGTAAAAGACTTTCTGAAGCACATTTTGACTCATTTTAATCAGGACTATCCCGTGTTCTCACCATGTCCAGCTTGCCGTCGTGTGCTGTGAGCGCAGACATGCCGTAGGTGGACAGGGTGCAGGCTGCCAGGGAGTAGTAGGTATTCAAGGCTGTGCGGTGCTGGTCGTCTCCATGAGCCGTGATGGCAGAGTTGAAGCTAGGCCAGAACATCCACAGGTAGATTGTACCTGAGGGGCACAACGATTTAGACGGCATCCCATTGATTTATTACTGCAAATGAGGTTTAAACAGCTGCCTTGGGAAATTCCACAAGTGATTGTTCCAAATAGCAGTTAAGTGCTGCTTTTAACAGTATGCTAAACTCATGTTTACCAGTCAGGGTGAGTTAGAAAACCAAAAGGAAAATATCTGATATTGAGAAGTTAAGCTGTCTCTAAAAGAAGCACCTGCTGCTGTTCAAGAAGGAAACTGTTAAGTTCAGATAGTAAAATGAGGACTTTATTCAGGTAAATTTCAGTTCAAAGGGACAGCAGATTATTAATTGCAGCCCCAGTTTTTGTTTTAAGGTTATTTATGTGCTTCTGGCATCACAGTTGGTACAATCCATGTTTTGTGTTTTGAAGTTTGAAGACCAGACCAACATGTTCCAAATAAAGTCAGAGTGCTAAACTTTGTGCTTCAAGTCCTAAACAAGTCACTTTACCTCAAGTGATGACTTTTCAAATTAAACTGAGAAAACTTTGGTGCAATAACTTTACTAAAAGTTATGTTTTTGTGTAGAAATGCTTCTTCAAAATGTTTTGTCAGAAAAATGTCTTTTGATAACAAGTGAAGTTGAACTGATGTTATAAGTCATTGGTGTTTACACTCAGCTCTTTGTTTTCTTTTTTTTTGTAAAGTAGGGTCTTAACATTATTTTCATTTGTCACCAAAGCTCCAGCATGCTTACCGATCATGGCGAACAGGTCAGAGTGGTACACTGAGCAGTTCCTGTGTTTGCTCTTATCCAGGTTGGGTCTGTACAGGATTCTGGTCACCATGAGGCCAAAGTAGGCTCCAAATGTGTGGATCGTCATGGAACCTCCAGCATCTTTGGCCTGAAACAAAGTTTACCACAACCTGCTGTTAAAAATGAGATATATTTGACATTTTTTTAAAGTTCACACATAACAAATCCCATCAGATTTTCAGCTATTTATAGGTTCAGTATCTTTTTTTAGTATCTCACCCCGAGAAGAGACAGTAGGATGAACTCATTGACAGCAAACAGCGTGACCTCGAACATGGCCATGATCAGCAGCTGGACGGGGCTGGTTTTCCCCAAAACGGCTCCAAATGAGATGAGCACAGAGCCAGTGCAAAAGTCAGCATTGATCATACTGAAAGAAAGTTTAAATACAAGACATCACTACAACAGCTTGTGCACGGCAGAAATAAAATAACTTTTATTATTTCTGTCAGACCTTAAACATAGAAATGTAAAGTTTAAGAATAAAGAAATTGTAATGTTTCAGCATGTTTATTGTTTGCAGAAATGTGCAGTTCAAGACAAACCTTCCAAAATTGCAGGTATACAGCATTAGCATGTTTAGCATGTTCAGCATATTGCTTGTGTAGTTGCATTCATACAGGTATGTTTACCACGTACCTCTCCACCCCGATGTGAATCTTGCCTCCATGCATACCATGGAAGAAGCCCTGCATGAGTGTTGCCCACTGCAGGGCGAAAGCTGCGATCAGGAAGTTAAAGCCAACGCTGCTGAAACCGTAGCGCTGCAGGAAGGTCATGAGGAAGCCGAAACCGATGAAGATCATCACGTGCACATCCTGGAAACCTGTAAAAAGTAGAAACAGCTCGGTACTGTTGTAAATGATTGTAATGTTAGAAAAATTCAATGTGGAGTTCCTCAGTGCTCAAGTCTGGGTCCACCACTTTGAACAACTCTTACTACAACTTTTTTTGTTTAATCACTAAGAAACATTTTTAAGCACAGTACTGATGTTCTATTCTACACGGATGACACTCAATTCTCTAAGTGACTCAGGCCAACAAACTATCTTGTAAATGCATCAAAAACACCAATTTGTTGATATCCTAAATTTCTCGTAAATTGTAATTCAGAAATTTGTGTAGTATGACTCACCTAAAGGATTAAACTAGCAATTGCATACACCAACAATTAGTTTGCAAGTCACTTAATCAAGTAATTGATTAAATGTCAATAGAATGTTAGGAAATTTTGAAAAATGGCCATTAAAATTTTGCAGAGACCAGGTCGTCAAACTGCTTGTTCTGTGCAACCAAAAACCTAAAGGTATTCAGCTTTCAACAATATGAAACTACAGAAACAAAAACACTGAATTATCTCATTTGAGAGGCAGGAGCCAGTGATTTTTTTCCCCTGTTTTTGGCATTTTAGGTTGAAAAAATGACTCAGATGATTTGTTGGCTGCAAAAGGTTTTGAATTTTCTGTCTGTCAATGAATTTTATAATCGCCCCATCATTGCATCATTAATTGACTCTTACCTTTCCAGTTTTAAATAAAAACTTGCAAAAATCAAGCAAAATCTACTTACAAGTGAAAATATTTAGTTTTATTCATGGTATCAGCTGTAAAACTTTTGCTATGCACCAGCTCTGTTTTAATTTTCAAGTTAAAGATTAAGAACCATCACAAATGAATTATTAAACATGAAGCACAAATGTTCAACTTGAAGGACCACACTAAATGTTTCTTTTATCCTTTTTAGTGAAAATCCAATAGCAGATTACAGGTGCACATCGGTGAGGATATCAGTCGTTTAGATCAACCTCATATCTGCTCAGAAACAAAACATCCGACAATTGACTTTGTCATTGAAAGCAGCTCGTGAATAAGCCGTTACATAAGATTTGATTAACAGGAACTTTGGAGTCTGGAAATTGTCTTTGGAAGCTAAATACTTTAATTCATCATGTGGCTCCATATTTTACTCAAATTCAAGTGTCCCACTGTGTGAAGAACTTGCTACTCAATAAGAAGAAATTCAGTATAAGGACGGATAATGAACTCTCAGCTTGCAGCCTGATGAGTCCTTCTATTCTCGTTCTCACACAGTTTGCGAGCACTGCTGTCCTCACTCTCCTTATTTGTCCCAAAGTGCCACACACAATATTGCACTGTGCCAAGCTGCTGTCGCCATGGAGACCATCCATTGGCATGGTTGGGCCAAGGTGTTGCCAGTGTCCCCAATGGCCTTTTGGCCCAGATACATGTACAGACATCCAGGAGGACACCAAACAATCACAGGGACGACAGACTCTGCAGGGTTAGTGTCTCACTGTCAATGGGCATCTGTTTTGACGGAGATAAATTGATGTTCTCTTTAAACGGGACCATTTTAAGGACTATAAATTCCGCAAAATGGCAGACGTTGCTGGTAAATTGTAAATGATCAGCACTTTACAAGGTTTTTGCTGCAAACTCACACATCATTGCAGTAAGCTAGCTACCACATAGTGGCCCCACCATCAGGAGCAGTTTGAGGTTCAGCGTGTCTCTCAAGGACACTTTAATATGTGGACAAGGTCAAACTGCTGACCTGCTCTACCTCCCGAGAGTCAGATGCTCTTATTTCATGACTATGTTGTTAAAAGAGAATCTTTAAGCTTTAAGGAGCTTCATGGAACACTGACACTGTCTGTAAAACTTCTCTCTAATGGAAGTCTTTTTCTTCTCTCTTCTTCTTTTGAAAGGAACCACTCACCTTAAAACAAAACTATAAGAAAACAACAGATATCTGTGTGGTTGGAAGCCACTAAAGCTAAAAAGAAAAAATTGGGGGATAAAGAATCAAGCTAAAATGTCACAGGACTTAAATTGGCACCTACAATTACCAGACTGACCAACACTGTTTTTATTTCGTAATCCCGGGCATATTTTTGTCCTATTCATCCGTTCATTTGTTGCTCCACTCACGCTTCTTGCCAAAATGGACTTTTACAGTCAATGAGTTTACTGTACCATCACAGTTTTTACTGAATCAGATACACTTGTTTTTCTTTGCTACACCATTTTCACATTTGTAAAACTGAGGGCCAACTGGTCAAATTTCAGATCATGACATGTCACAGGTAAAGTTTATTTGCTGCAGGGTTCAAACCTGGGACCTCTCACACAACCACTCGACAGCCTCTTTCATCACTCGTCTGTCTTGTTCACCTTCAGATGATCTGTTGCACAACAGGCAGACTTGTACGGCATATTTTCAGTTGACATACCATCCAAACCACAGTAATGTATCGAACGGACAAAACACTAAGACCACCAACACATGGTGGATTTACATGATCCTGCATTAGATACAAAAAGAACAGTCAGGTGTGTTTTCTCTCCCCTATAGATGACCTGCAGAGTGTCACTGCATGTTCCCAGGCCAGCAAAGAGGATGGAGATGTAGGTTATGAATACACAGCACTGAATCATGAAGGTGAACTTGTGCTTCAGCTCCTGTGACAGTGAAGGTGTTGAGTTAAAGATTATCTGAAGCCATTAAATCTAATGGACCTTTGAGTTTGTGCTCTTATTGTTGTAACCTCACACAGTTTGGAGTTTGCAGGATGTTTTCTAGAAACACTTTAGGAAACAGCTGAAAGGACACAAGCGACTGCAGGTCAGACAGTTTTAGAACAGTTACAATGTCAACGCTGTGTCACTCTTCTCTTGTGCATCAGCATTAATAAAACCAAACATGTAATTTGTTTGACTTTAAAACCAGAAAGCTGTTATTTTTCTTTCTTATTCTTATGTACTGGATGCTTTCTTACACAGCTAATCCTGCATGACCCTGCAGGTTAGTTCAGCTTCAGGTTTGATACTCTGCAGTCTAGTGACTGACAGGATAGGGCGGGGATAGAATCACAATTAGCTGCTGGTAGGAGGGAGGTTTTTTTAAACAGCTTCAAGAAAGAGGAAAACATTTGTTGCTCTACATTCCCATCATTCTCTGCTCTGTCCTGAGACACGACCTCACACACCTGAGAGAGAGAGAGCGAGAGGCCTAGGTGAACCTCTAAAGAGTCTGACTTTCAAAGACGCATCTATCAGCCATCAGTCATGTTACTTCAAGTTCAATTCTTAAAGGTAGAACTTGAAGTGAGTTTGGCTACCAGTATGGGAGCGTTGTATTTCACAGCTTAAACATCAAGCCTGCACATATGCAGGAATTGTGCTAGTGCTAAAATGTTACATGGCTCCTCTAAGGTGTCTGGTCTGTTTTTAATACAGAAAATGTCTGCAGGGACTTGAGATTAACAGTTTTTATTAATATTTAAGTGAAATTACGATGCTTCCCTAAACTTAACCACCATACTTTGCTGCTTAAATCAAACTATAAACAAGATGCAAACCCTCGACTCTGCTGTCACGTCCTGCACTTTATATTGTTGCCATCCTTGAGGAACCCCTCACTAAGACTCCAGTTCATACTGTGCATTTAGTGTTTCACTCAGTGATTACGTTGCTATCCAAGTGTTTGCTGTCACAAAATACTTTGAAAGTTTTGATTGAAAGTGTCTGTTACAACTGCAAGAAGTCTGACATTCAAATTTAAATGTATAAAACCAACTGCATGTGCACAACACTGCACAACATGCAACAGTTATTATTAATCAATGCTGAGAGACAGTTCAAGGTTTTGTGTGCAGAAAGTGTCAATGGATAGAAAATGTGCTATAATGAGCAGTTGACAGTTTACAGCCTGCAATCAGCCGGCTGTTTCCACTGAGCATGTGAAGGGAAAAAGCTTTTATTCTCCGCCATCAATCCGCATAAATCAGGAAATTGACAATCAATGGACTTGCTTCCATCGGACAGCAGCGGAGTGGAAGACATCTCTAGAAAATGCTCACTCAGGAAGAATGAGACCCGTCCAATTAGGGAACCAGAGAGCTCTGCAGCTTCTCACCACTTTACACAGAAAACAACATTTCCCTGACGAGATAATGCTGCTCACACTGAGGCAAAAACCCAAATACTCTGAATATGAAGCATGCAGGAGGGGCATACTTACAGAAATGTAAAAAATCACAGAGAGCATGTAAGAGAGGAGAGAATTCTGGTGTTAGAGAAGAATGTTAAACATCGCTGGTAAAATTTTATGATGCAGTGAAACAGTTTCAACCTCCTGAATGTACAACTTTGTGCAGCTTTTTAATCATAACCTGCTCACATACAATGGTTAATGTTTCAGTGTGTGTTGAAAAAAACACCTGGTCACCAATGTATGTAAACATGCATAAAGTTTAGTGACTTTTGAGACTTCAGTCATTTGATTAATTTGACAGAAATTAGTTAAAACAAATGTCTTGTCTCTTTTTACTCTGAAGGCTGAAAGCTGTTCTGCAGCTTCCACAGGTCCCTGCCAAATACTCACAGTTTCATTCATTTGAACTACAGAAAAATGCAGAGTTTGCAAGTTGTTTTTGAACATTTACTGGCTTGATATTAACTGCATGTTCTAAAGAGATGATTATTGTCAGTATCTTTCCTCAAATAAACATGCACTTGATGGTCAAACATGACAAATTAGATGTAGTTAATTAGATGTTTTTAACTATTCTTAATAAGAAAATGCAATGTCATCAAAGCATGAAAAAGTTTACATTTTTAATAATGCATTGAGACTTGCACAAGCTGTTAGCACTAGTTCTACAGAAATCTTTTCTGATGCTTCACACAGGCTGCAGCAGCACACCGACCCTGAGGCTCAGTGTAACCTCTGACCCTCAGCCTCCACTGCACACTCACTTGGGTAGCGGTAGTAGAAGTCGTTCTCATAGTCAGGGTGGGTCTGGTTGTGCCACTTCTTTGCATCCGTCTCATAGTTGTATTGCACCAACGTGCCGAAGAGGATGATGAGGATGATTTCCAGGATGAAGCAGGTGATCGGCAGCTTCAGCCGCATGTTGGTCGCTGCGTCCGTCATGTTGGCTTCCCAGTGAGAAGAGGAGGAGAGGATGATGAAGCTTTTTCTTGAAGCTTAGGGATGAAAGGGATGAAAGGGATTAAAGATCCAGCACAAAAACGTTCGACACACTCTGTCTCTCTCACACACACCCGGGGGTGTCATCAGTGCAGAGACAGCAGGCTGCTGTGTGTGTGTGTCTGTGTGTGTGTGAGAGATAAAGAAGCAGCCCGCAGACAAACACAAGAGCTGATCTTTCATGTGTGTTTTGTTCTGCTGGGTCACACCTACTGGATCTGCCTCCTCCATGAATAATGCAGACTCACTTTTAGCCCCGCCTCCTGGTTACTGTACTTTTAAGGTGGTCTGAGGTGTTGGAGCTCACCTTGTAACTCAGTGATAATAAGTAGCCTATTAATCCATTGCTTTTCCAACAACTCTAAATGGTCCTGTGTGTTTGTTGTAGCTCAGTTATTTACCCTGTAACATTATTTTTAGACCCACATTAGCGCTTAATGTAATTTTAAAATTAAATATGTACTGGAAGCCACAGGGTGCATGCAACAGCAGAAGAGGAAGAAATACATAAGGTGCTACGTAAAGTGCTAATCTGAGTCTAAAAATAACATTATGTGGTAAATAAACAAGTCACAACAAGCACACAGGACCGTTTAGAGTTGTTGGAAAGTTTATCTAATGACTTTAGG
>JAPZDX010000024.1:934636-945651 GCA_029783625.1 Naso annulatus | reverse complement strand
ATTGATGGCAACTGTGTTCACGAAGCCAAAACTGCAGCGCTGCCCAGCTCTGTTCCTGTCGGGGCTGATGGCGATACAGAAGCAGTCAGCTAACTGGCTAATCGTGGTTTTTTTGGTTTTGGTCGTTAGTGTTGGATTCTGGTAACTCGTTTCATTTTAGGTCAGACACCAGTTTGACTCAGTGCAGTCGAGGCCTGACTCTGAAGTTCTTACCGACTGTCCTGCTGCTGCTCCGACTGATCAGCTCACATCCTCTGAGTATTTGTGATTCTTTTCCTCTCAGCCTTTTTAATAATTCTAATATGCACTTGCAAAATGAAATGATGCACATTACTTTGCAGATTGTTTTTCCCTGCTGCTTTTTCTTTTATATGAAACTATAAATCCCCTCGGACGTTCTTGAGGCAGATTATTGCAACTTTACTGCCTCATCACCATCATACAACCATAATTGCATTAAAATTCACCCTCTCTGGTGTTGCTGCCATTATGTGCATGAGTTAAAATGTGCCCTATTGTTCTGAGGCAACCAGGTGGAAGAGCGGAGGGGTTTCTTCCACATTATGAAGATGCTGTATGTGTCAGCGGGTGATGGAGCCACGCAGGCCACCGGCCCGGCTGACGTGATGGGAGAGACAGGCGGGACACCAGCTCAGGGCCTTGTTACTCAAGCTCCATTAAGCTTTACGCTTAAATTATAGCCTAATACCTGTTGTCACGGTGATGCACTGGCCTGCAAACATTCATTTAGGCCATTGAGGCTAAAAACCACCCACCATCACCGCCGGCACCAAGAACACACCCACATGATACAGACTATCTGCAGCCAACACGCATCAGCATCACACCCTGCAGGTCACACGCACAAACAGACTGCTCCGAATGCAAACACAAGCACAAATACATACATTAACACATTATCTGTGTGTGCACACATGTGGCTCAGTCAGGCCTGAAGCCTCCGAGGTTTTTAAGTCTCATATTTAATCTGAACAAAATCTTTAAAAGGTTTTAAAGGAGCAACACATTTGTTTTCCTCCAGTCCATCAGTTTCTCCCTCCAAATAAACATAATGATTCATGACACAAGCCAAACATCACAATCATCTCACAAGCACGTCTGAAAAGGTTCAGAGAGAAATCATCTGTGAGTAAGTGATGACTCAAGTACAGTAAAACATCCAGATTAAACCAGACTGGTCCCGCCATCGTCCTTGAGAGCCTGCAGTGTTCATTACAGCCACGATCTGAAACATACAGTGATCTGAAGCTTATGGTGGAGCTCGACATGTGAGGGTTTGTCCTGAGGGTGGCGCTACAGGAAAGATCAGGGGTCACCAAACCTTCTGGTGATAAGACATATTCAGTGCAGCATCTGTGCAGATGATTTGGGTGAAAGACAGGATAGAAATCAGTGATGAAAACCCTTTTTTGAGTGTTTGCTAGTTTGTCTCGTTGTAGCCTATAACCGTATTCACTGTCCTGCGGGTCTGTCAAGCTTCAGCGTTCTCTGTGCAGACAAGTGCAGACATTAACCAAAAAGTGATTTTTTTAAACTCTTGTCTGCTGTAGCTAATATTAGCATGTTTGGCTAACTAGCAATCTACAGCAAGGTGACCAGATTTCTAAATAAAAACCATTGATTGTGTGATTTTGTTTTGTTTTGTCTGTTTGTGTATTCTTGTAGTGTTTTCCCTGTTGTGTTCTTCTTACTCTGTAAAGCGACCTTGGGTTTCTTGAATAAATGTAATCAATGTAAGTTGTTGTTATTATTATTATTATTATTATTATTATTATTACTATTATTATTATTATTGACATCTCCAGTGCAGCATACAAAGATCATTGAATATTGTCATTATGAAATCAGTGACAGTTGGGGTTTCATATATTTTTATTACTTGCAGACGATGCAGTGGACCATTGTGTCGTTTTGGTCTGGGTAACAGGGGCGTGTATATATTTTTTTAAATCTTGTCATTAAAACAACATTTTTGCTTCTTTAAAAGAGCCATACTTCCTTTCGTTGCTCTCCTTCCCCTTTAACTTTTTCTTCTCCTTTTTCTTCACCTGTCTTCCTTCCCTTCACTTTTTCTCACCTCATTCTTACACATTTTCCTCCTTTGACGTGTTTACTCCATTAATTTTTCATACTCACTTTCTTCTCCTGCTCTTTTCTTCCTGTTTCCTTGACTTGTCTTTCTATCTATCAGTATCCTCCTCTCCTGTGTGACGTCATAAAATATTGTAATAGCTATTACATTGTAATATTTAAAATAAACTGTGTTACTGTCAATGAAATAGGTCTTCAGTCTGCTCCAACTATAAATTAGTTCTTCTTCTGCCCTCATAAATAACGTTGACTTACTTCTTCTTCTGTCCAAGGAGCAAACTAGTGAAAATACAGACAGCACCACTCTGCCATTACAACCCGCTCTGTGGTCAAAGGCGGTATGGCATCAGTCTGCGTGCAACCAGAATCACAGCTGCACTTTGTCTTTTTAATGCACAGCTGAAATTGGGGACATTTCTGGGGGCAGTTCTAGCCAAGACAGGTCCTACAAAAAGGGGACTGTCCCTCGAAATGGGAGACGTCTGATCCCACAACAGTGGTAGGATCCGCATTTTACATTATTTATAGGTCAGCAATTGCATTGAGGCCTTCAGTGGTTTAGATTTAGGTAGGTGTTAGCCGTGAGGGAATGTTTTATGTCACTGTGTGTGTGTGTGTGTGTGTGTGTGCGCTGACACTCAGCCAGTCTGTTTTATCAGAGCTCAGTCTTTCATCTCTGCAGCAGGCCTGAACGCAGCAGACAGGCTGGGTAACGCTGACACCCAGGGGTCCCTGAACACATCAGCAGCCGTCCTCCTCACTTCAGCCCAAAAACCCTGAAATCCCCAGATATGACCCAACTGTCACACACACACACACACACACACACACACACACACAGACAGGCAGAGCCATCACAGATGACTCTTGTCAGCTGATCATCTCCTCCACCAAATAACATTGCTTTGATTTGTTTTGAAACAAATTTCCTTTTTTCATAAGAAACTTTTTTTCTACTAATGTTTGAGAATATTTACATGTATTTGTATTTTCGTGGATAATGTGCCATGTAGGCCTGTAACAACATGTCTGAAAATGTCTTTAGTACAATCACTCTTCTTGTTACAATGTACTCTTTGGACTTCAGTGACCTGGTTAACTGTGAGTTAATACAACCAAAGTCTGACGTTGTAGGGGACATTAGAGAGAAAACACATTCTTGAGGGATCTTTGAGTTTCTGACAAAGGAGCTGGAGCTGCTGAAACTGACTGTTTCTCCTCATGAATGAAGTCTCGTCTGCTGGTCATGGAGACATTTCTTGGTATTAAAACAGTGCCAACAGGTTTCTGTTTAATTGTTTGAAATTAAAATACTGTGGAAAAAAGTGCTGTGAGGAAGCTTATTTAATCACATCAGTTTTGTTCATTTGCACCACTGTCCCTGATTTTGTTGTTGCTTCAAGTCTTCAAATGAATGTGGAAACTGTCCGCACAATGACTGGATCTATTTTTGTAAAGCTTTGTCAGTTATTGCTTCTCTTTGCACTGGAGCTTTGGTTGTTAACAATAATCTATATTCTCTTTGCTGACTGATGGAGACTGTAGCAGACTCTCAGTGGAGACTTGCATTCTTTCCTTAAATGCTTCACTTTGGAGGAGAACAATTGTGGGAATGGGGGGGGGGGGCTCAGCCTGGCAGTCCAGCACATGAAGCCACCTGACTGCTCCATGGTCAGCTCAGCATTGGGCTGACAGGGGGAAGCGGGAGTCTCCATAAACTGGGTCGCAGAGGGTAAAACTGCCTGAGGGCAGCTTGGCTGACACCCCACATCTAAATCAGCACGTTAAGCACCGGTACACGACACAGAACTACGGGGAAAAATGCAAGAGAGGGGAAACTGCATGCATTACGTGTTTTAATATTCAGAGTTTGGAGAGTGGATGAGATCAGCGCAGTGGAGCCGAGCCATTTGGCTTCCCTTCAAAGCAACGGACGCGTGAAGGGTGTCGACCCGCTCAGGTTCATTCAGAGCTGCTCTGCAGTTTGCAAATAAATCGTCACCTGAAGGTCGTCAGGAACAGAGAGCTTCAGTCTGCTTGTTCAACCGACAGCAGTGGTTAAAACGACTCATAAAAACGACCTCATTTCATTTCATTCAAGTCATTTTGAAGAAAAAATGTCATATACTCAAACATATGGTGCGATTTTCCCAATTTAAAGGTTCGATATACAACATTTGCGCCACTGGGTGGCAAAATGACAAGATTGATTTCTGTATGTTGTTGAGTTGGAGTTGTTTACTTGTATTATCCCGAACGTTTCCAACAAAGTTCAAACTCAAAGAAATCTGTCGTTTTATTTAATGTTATAACTTAATGTGGCACCTTCATGCAGGAATCACCAGATGTGTCAGTGTGAGGGAACGTAATGAATCCAACTTTAACACATGACCTCGTCTGTGAACATTTCTGCCCGAGTCACTAAGAGATTTTCATCTGACATGAAGAACAACAGAGGAACAACAGATTATGATCAAACTCAAACAACATCAAAAGACAACTTTTGATTCACTGTTTCGATTGAGAGACCTCTAGTGGCAGAAATTAAATACTGTGTGCTTAAAGTTGCACAAACGTTCAAATTAAACATCGTGGATTATGACTCTCCGTATATTTTCTTTTGTTTGTAAACAGACAGTAAACAAGAAAAACAGCCAGGTGCTAAATGAACACATAAATAAACAGTACAGACAGTTATTAATTTAAACACTATCTCCATTAAAAGACCATAGTGCCTAATTACATTTTATTACTGCAAGATCCAGACAAGAAACTGATATATAAAGAAAACTTTATGATTATGACTAAAAGAATCATTAGCTACATTTTAATTTTAATTTTTAAAAGATTAATTTGTTTTATTCTCTTTTACTCCGTTGCAGGTTGAGTTCAAACACACTCTAACACACACACAAAATCCAAACACAGCGTTGAACAAAGCATCAAGAACAAGTGATGGAGGTGTGTGTGATGAAAATGAGGTCAGCAGAGTTTCAACACACTCCTCTCTGTCTCCGTCTAACCTTTAGAGAATCCTGCCGACACTCAGATTAACTCTCAGTGAGGGTAAATCCTGGACGACAGCTCACACACACACACACACACACACTGGCAAAGTAATTCCTCACACACAAACACACACACAAGCTCTCGATTTCTCTCTCAATCTCTTGCAGGCGCAGACACACACTCTAGAGACTGCATAAAATAAAACCTCAGCACACACACAGGCTCTCAATCTGTCTTTAACTCTCTTGTGTGCACTCACACACACACACACACACACACGTGCACATTGCTGTCCTGAACTTTTGGGATCTGTGGGTAAAAAGCTGACTTGATGTGATGGGAGGTGTGCAGACTCGGCAGAACGGTGCTCCTGCAGATGTTTGATGTGAACCTGCAGCAGCTGTCAGATCTCTGTCACAAACCGTCGCCTCGCTTTTTATTCTACAAGCTCTGCCTCATCCGACCCCCCGCCTCCCCTCTCCATCCCACCTCGCCCTGCTGTTTGTCAAAGCTCAACCGATCCTCCACATAAATCACAGCTTCTGCTGCCCTGTACCGGTTTTGACGACACCAAGTGGAAGGTCATTTTTGTCTGTTATTAAGGAAACATGATTGGATCAGCTGCGGTTTCTATAATGACTTTTAATGCTACAGTGACAGCTTACAGTCAAATATTACAGCAGACAAACAACACAGAACAACAAACAAACTGACACAGGAACCAGGTCGGTGAGTCCACGGGTGACCAGGATGGTGCTGGAACACATTTTTAATCCAACAAGAAATGAGAGGAACCAGTGAGCAGGTGGATCAAGGATGTAATTTGTTGTTGTTGATCACTTTGAGTTGATATCACTAACGAGATGCACATGCTCAGATCAGTACATTTAAAGGAGTAGATCACCCAAAAACAAAAATTCACTCATTATCTGCTCACCCTCATGCCGATGGAAGGTCTGGTGAAGTTTTTCAGTCTACAGGACACAGCCGGAGTTTCACAGGAAAAAGGCGCTGCGGTCATCTCCCAAACAATTGCAAAATTTGGTGATTAAAATGTGACAAAAATACGTAATAAATAATTAAAATGCCTTAACACTGTTTGTTTGTTCATGTGGAATGTGTCCCAAAGCATTGACATGCCCAGTTGTTTTGAACAACATCATTGCTGCCATGTTTTCAGTGTCACTGCTCACTGTAGCTCCTCAGTGTTCACACAGGCCCAGCTGCGTGCACATGTCTTCGAGCACAGCATTCCTCTTTCGTATCGAAGGCAGCAGACATTTAAATATTTTTTACTTTGTTTCAAGTTACTGTGTGCAAGCAGATCTCTCCTGTTGTGTATGAGGGCAGGTCGAGGGCAGCTGGTAAACGCAGGTCTGCAGATACCGTGAGGTCTTGCTCTTCTCGCATGGCCGTGCATGTTCAAGAGACGCTGAAGAGCTACAGGCTGAACAGTGAGGCTGAAAACATGTCAGTGACATTTTTTCAAACAACCTGGCATGTTGACGCTTTGGGACACTTCAATTACTTCAGACTAGCATTAAGGAGGCATTTTATGGATTTATTTTGTACATTTTTTTTTTACATTTGAATTTGAGTCACCATTTGTTGCAATTGTTTGGGAGATGACTGCAGCACAGTTTTCCTATGAAACTCCGGCTGCGTCCTGTGGACTAAAAAACTTCAGACCTGCCATCAGCATGAGAGTGAGTCAAAAATGAGTGAATTTTCGTTTTTGAGTGAACTGTTTAAAGCTATTTAAGCAAGCAAACAACAAACATGCAAAGAAGTAATGCAATCAACCATGCTCTAATGCAGATTCACTCAGCACAGCATTTAGTCACTGCAGGTTCCAGCAGCTTCTACATCGCCATCCCCTAAAGTGTTTGATATTTTTCAGCTATGCTCGCCACCACACATGACAGTCTGGAAGTTGCAAACTTTCAACCTTTTGTGCTGGACTGGCTGCTGTCTGTGTCTTTTGTGTTGCAGATGCCCAGTAGGTGGGGTCGAGCAATTATTGAGAGCACCTGAGCCTGATGAGCACCTGAGCCTGATGAGCACCTGAGCCTGATGAGCACCTGAGCCTGATGAGCACCTGAGCCTGGCATTCTCAGTAAAAGCCAACTGGTCAGACAGAGGGAAACTCTGCCCCCCAGCTTTTACCTTTTTTCCCTTTTGCCGTGCAACACAATCTCTTATCCTTCATTTATGCACACATGCTAACACCACTGACTTACTGACTGCCCTCACACACACACCTTTCACTGATATTAAGTTAACTGATTTATTTATAAATAAAGAAGTGGCTGTTTTGTGTGAACTTCCTTTGCTTTCTTCTGTTACTTGTCACGGCTTTTTGAGCATGTCATGTAAATGTCCAAAGGCTGCATGTAAAAGACTTTCATTCCCAAACTAAGATCGACTCTGCAGGTGGTCACAGTCTCCCAAATACTAAAACATAAAGAATATATAATCGCAAACAGATCAAACAATTCTAAAAAATAAGTCACCAGCATAAAATGTTGCAAAACTGTTGAATCTGTTTTTTTTAATATACCAATCCATGATTGTCATGGCAGGATGGCTGCTCAGTTTGAAACCACGTCTTAACATCTTTTCACCTCTGGTTTCAGCCTGAAAAACATATTTGTAACAGGACGTTCAGAACATTTTTTTTCAACCCTGTTTGTGGAAACTAAACTATTCTTTTCAAGACAAAACTCGATGTTTTTCTCACCCTGATCAAGTGATTTTTGTGGCTAAATCTACCCAGATTTTAACCAGAGCAAGGCAAGACAGAAAACTGAAGCCAGAAATTCGAAGAAATGTATCAAGGTACAAAAACATACAGTTTCAACAGTTGTTTGTTTTCTTTTAATAATGCGCAATTACAGCATTTTTGGGGCTGATGAGTTGACTGCAAACATCGTCGTCTTTAAATTGGATTAGTTGTTCTGCTCAACACAACAATCACAAAAACTAAAAAAGAATTGAAAGGAAAATATCAAAGTTGGAAAATAAACATAAAGACGCTGTCAGTGATGAGTTTGTCCTTAAAATATTATATTTAATTTTTTTTTTCTATTGTATGACAACAATTCCCAGTTTTCCCGGGAGAGTAAAAAGTAGCCAAACAAATTATTCACTTCACCCTCTTCCTCCATCTTTTCCTCTCCCTCCTCTCCCTCCTGATCTGATTATTCCGGTCGGCGATGTGTCTGCCGCTTCTCCTCATTAAAAACCTGGATTTCTGTGTCGGAGCATCAGGATTTTCCAGCTCAGATTCCCGAAGAGGAAGATGAGGAATGTGTTTACCAGCTAACACACACACACACACACACACACACACACACACACACAAACAAACAAACTTACATGCATTCAACACACATGTGCTGTAAATATACACACTTAAAGTACAAAAGGGGATTATTATTATCACACTCACACACACATATGCAGGAAGCTTAAAACTGTTTTTAAACCAATGCAGTCAAACACACACACGCATGCACACACACACGCACACACACTCAAACACATATCCCCACGTGTAGTCTAATCTCAGTGAAGGGGAGCAGGCTGAGATGCTAAAGAAGCAGCAGCAGACGAGAGGATTTACAGCATCGTCTTCCTCCTCTTTATCACTTAAACTGACTCTTCACAACACACACACACACACACACAAACAAGCCAAAGTGCACGACAAGCTTGTTCAGCAGTATAAAAACTTGAGTGTCTTCTGCTCATACATGGAATGTGGCCCCTCTGCAGCAGAGACTGCCAGGGACTCTCATCACATTTGACTCGTAACAGTCTCAGTCTTCATCACCTCTCCTCTTCCAGAGTCAGATAAGAAGAACGCTATCAGTTTTTTTTTCATGTTAGCTTAGCTTAGCACTATGACTGGAACCCAGTCCAAACTGTTAGATAAGCTCCATCAAATAAAGAAACAGAGTTTAAACGTGTCACCTGGCTCAGAGGAAAGGACTGCAGATACGCTAAAGAGCTGAACAAGCCGTGTGACCGCACGATTCTCATCAACATGCAGAGAGGCCGTCGCTGTAACTGCACCGCAAGATTTCATAAAGAGAAGGAAACACTGAAATCCTCTTTTTAACATTTATTGTATTTTCATCTGTATCCTCTTCTTCAATGCTGCTGTGACTCAAGATGAGATGAAACTTTAATGATCCCTGCAGGAAAATTGGGTCTTTGTGTCTTTTCCGAAGTTATATAATGCAAGGAGCTTTTACTAAAATAACAGAGGGGCATTTCCTGCTCTCAGTGTCAGTGAAAAAAGAAAGTTTTAGGTATTTCATCTTATTTTAGTTCTGGTAAGTTGAATACGAAACTCTTTCCTTGACTTTTATAATTCAGTGAAGCTTCGTCAACATCCAGCAGAGAGAAAACATTTGTTTTAATATCGCTGTGAAACTGTTTTCCAAAAATGTTCTCACTCTGTTGATTAACAACTTGTTGTGGTTCGTATTATGTAGCAAGTTCAAGTAAGCACTCTCTAAAGTAGAAGTGATCTGCAAAAAATGATCAGAATCATCTGATTTCTCATTTTGGCTTCAGTAAAATTTGACAAAAGGTGTTCACCATTGACCAAAACTTATTATGGAGATTACTGGAAAAAAAAAAATCTCACGATTTAAAAAGGAAATTTTTAAGATGTTCAAAGTTTGGCTAACTTTGTGAATTTTTAAAAGTCAACAGCTGGAATGAGGTCATGTGACATTTCTGTCACTGAGCTGAATCACCTGGTGCAGGTGTTCATTGTTTCATCATATCTGGTCCAACAGAGGAGCGAGTGAGAGTGAGATCAATCGAACGTCATCTACATGAACTCTTATACCTTCTCCAATTGTACAAGGATATTTTTCAAAACCTTTTCTTTTGTCCACATGCAGAGTCACTGAAAACAACCTTTTGTAAAACTTCAGCCAGAGTTTGCAGCGCTCAGTTAGCCTTGCCAACAGGATTTTACATTTATACATAAACGTACATTTGCACTTCTACAATATTATGAACGGTGCATCAGAGTGTGCTGCACAGCTTCAGACATAATCCAACAGTCCCACAACACAGACACCAGTGAGGCTGCAGGTTACTGACAAGAACCAGTCAGACCTTCACAGTCTGCCCACAGCTTTTTTTCAGGCTTCTGATCGATAGCAATACACTAAGGTACAATTTTAGTTGTTTTTTTTAAACTTATGTTTAATATTGTGGTGTTGATACTTTTACTTTTTAAGTAAAAAAGATGTGAAAACTGTCTGTCGGCAGAAGAGAGGAGAGCAGAGAAAACAGCTGATCTGTCTGACTCGAGTGTTCTTCCAAAAGGTCTGAGTCAGAGTCTGCATGATGTCCAGCCATGCATACCTGAGTGTGTGTGCGTGCGTGTGTGTGTGTGTGTGTGTGTGTGTGTGTGTGTCTTTCCCTTCATAAATTTATTGTCATCTCAGGAAGCAGCAGCAGGATGGTAATTGGAGTTTGGCAGGTGAACAGCAAATACTACAGCTCCCCCTGCAGACACACAGAAGGAAGTGAACAGAGGAGGTTTAAATTGTTTGTTTATGTTGAAATCAAATGCTGGAGAGACTGACACAAAAACAATTATCTCAGGGTGACACACACACATACACACATAGAGAGCATCAAAACATCAACGCGCGCGCACACACACATGCACACACAGAGTTTTAACACACAACCTTCATCTAAGGCCAGATGACAGAAACAGACAGAAATGATTCTGAGAGCAGAGAAGTGAACTCTGAATGAGAAGAGACAGACGGTCAGACAGCAACTCAGTCACACACACACACACACACACACACACACACAGAGTGAGTTAGAAAAACTTCAGTGTGACACATTCAAGC
>JAPZDX010000024.1:845119-856911 GCA_029783625.1 Naso annulatus | reverse complement strand
CCTATTATAAAGTGCATATGTGTGTTTTTTAAAAATTTCTCAAAAAAGGACATTTTTAGTGTTATCATAAGCATCCTTCATAAGACATGTTATTGAAGTGATAAATTTTCAGATCCTTTACTTAAAGGTGCACTATGTAACTTTTTTGGTAATAATACATAAGCTGGCGTTCCATGATAAAGGATTGCAAATTTTGAAGGAATTTTCAGAAAATGTGCAACAAAGAAAATGTGTATTTATGTGGTTTCATCCGCTACTGTATATCTGAATTTCAGGTGTCATTAAATCACTGCAGAAGAAGAAGGCACAACGTGATGTAATTATTCAATTAAATTAATTAAAGAAAAGGACAACCAAAAAAAACAAAAAAACCAACAAACAAAAAAACATAACAAAGAAGAAGAAGACACACCATAGATTTTGGAAATGCTGCATACTTGCACTATTTCACTAATGTGCAAATCAAAAATGTGCAAAAAATAAACTCTGGTGTCCTGTATGTGTGTGACAGCGTGTCGTCTCCTGTGTGATCCATGACGGCCGTTTGAGAGCTCCTCCCCCTCCTCCCTGCTGACTGACACGTGACAGAGGAGGCGAAGATAAACCGAAACAAAGATGTTCATCGATGGGAGAGTCTCATCCTCTGTCCTCAGGGACAAGACGGCGCTGCAGGTCAACCCGGCCAGCGTCCCCGCTCTGGAGATCAAGCTGGGAGCGCTGGTGGTCCTGCTGTCCATCACGCTGCTGTTTGGATTCGCCCCGCTGTGCATCATGCGGGGGGCAGGCTCATGCTGTGTGGACCCAGGTAAGGCGGAGCAGGGAGGAGTTAGTCTGTTGCACTGTTCAGTGCACTGATGCTTGACATAAAATTTGGCGAGATATCCTGCCTCCATTACGTATCTTTGTCACACGTATCTGATAACCACATTCAAAATATTCTATGTAGAATATCGACTGATGTAGCAGATATCAGAATTTCCTTCCTCCTTAATATCAGAATTGGCATCAGCCCCAGAAATCCCACATCGGTTGGGCCCTACTTCAGACTGCAGTGGCTGTCAGATTGAGTCTGGATTTTGGTCTTGCAGATTTGCGGCGCAGGCTGCTGAGTTTGATCAGCTGCTTTGCTGGAGGAGTTTTCTTGGCCACCTGTCTGCTGGGCCTGCTGCCGGACTACCTGCAGGGCATCACCGAGGCCTTCAGCAATGCCGGCATCACAGTAAGAAGCCACACGTCCAGACTTTGGACCGTCACTCTTGTTAATGCACAAACGGCAGCATAGGCACGTGGTTGAAACTGTGATACACTGACAAAACGCTGAGCTGACAGGAAGAGCTACGGTGTCTGCTCAACAGGACATGAAAGTTGAGTTTCATAAACACTCCAATCTCCAAAAGAGATTCGACTTTCCCAGTAAAACCCACAAAGCTGCTGGCCCTGTCAGAGCTCACTGCTGCGTCTTATGAAGAAAGAGCTGTTTGTTCTTTCAAAACAGGCTTCGTCCTAAACCAAGCGTGGCATCGATTTAACGCTAAAATATGTTTTACAAAATATTAAATAACTTTAAAACCATTTAAATTACAGACTAGCTCTAAACTGAATGGTGCCTGTGTGACATTCAGGGTGGATTTTAAGTCTAAGAAGATCAATGATGTCTAACACTTTGATTTTTACTTTCAGAGGTGATACTGACCAAAGTATACAGACAGCACCAAAATGTAGATGTTGTCACACTGTCTACTAAATAATGTCCAGGAAATAATGCAAATAAATGGCTGCAGCTCACTGAGGAAAAGGTGAATTTGTACCAAACTTCACGTGGAGCTTCAAAACACCTGAATATAACTTTCCACATTGAAAAAACAAAAAATCCCTGGTTGACTATGGAGTTAACAAAAAAAACACGTTTTTTTCATTGAGCTTTTTTTTTTCAGGCAAATATGGTATACTCACACAAAGGCAATGCATGATTGTGACTTTCCACTGCACTGACATGAAGGAGTAGGTTCCCCTGAATCATACGATGTATAACATTTGATACTGAGTGAAAGAATAAACTCAGCGTTGGCAAAAATATAAAACTATGTTTGTGCGTTTCTCTGTCTGTGTAGGTTTCAGAGGGTTCAAGTTAAAAGGGTTGGAATACTGTCACTTTTTAAAAGTAAAAACTTGTGTCTTATTTCACAATCATTTGTTATAAAATCTAAATGTTTCAGTGGAATAACCGGCCCTTCTGTCACGGCTGCGGTCTGGTATCTATGAAAGATTCAAACACAGGATAAAAATTACTGAAGCTGGAACTCACTGTTTGGGAACCACAACAGTCTGCACCCCATGAGATTTTAAAAGGAAAGTCCAAAGGATTATAAAGTGATTTATCTTCCACAGTGAGTGCTGGCAACAAGTTTAATGGCAACTGTCAGAGTTTTAGGAGGAAGGTGACTGAAGGTAAAAAAACGCTGCTGGGAAACCCTGTGTGTGTGTGTGTGTGTGTGTGTGTGTGTGTGTGTGTGTGTGTGTGTGTGTGTGTGTTGAGGGAGGAAGGGGGCTTTTTAACGGGAATCACCCTCCTCCCACACAAACAGTATTGAATTAACCTCTAGCTGCTACTGGGTATTAACGTGCTTCAACGGAATTCATGGAGTTTTTATCTGGTGTGAACAGAGGTGACAAAAGTACACACTTTCTTTACTTAAGTAGAAGTACATATACTTGTGTAAAAAACAGACTTTGATAAAAGTAGAAGTACTGACTCAACTTCTTTACTCAAGTCAAAGTCATAAAGTACAGGTTGTGAAATGTACTCAAAGTATCAAAGTCAAAAGTTTCCCTCTGAAGGACATTTTCTGTGCCAAGCTAACTGAAGCTCACATCATATTAATATAATGCAAAGACTCATTAAACAAAGGTAGAATCAGTAGGATTTGTCCGAGCTGTTCCTGAACGCACCAGAAAATGAGCCGATTGTTGAGTCTCTTTTCCAGAATGTCAAACAGAGACATTTTGGGTTGTTAAAGCGTCCTGAGCTCAGCCAAAAAGACAAAAACATTCAAACTAAAGTAACGAGCCTGTTTGGAAAATGGAACGAGGAGAAAAGTTCAGATATTTGTGTTCAAATGTAGAGAGGAAAAGTCAAAAGTTATCAGAAAAATAAATACTCAAGTAAAGAACAGACACCTGAAAAATCTACTTAAGTACAGTAATGAGGTATTTCTGGGTATGAATATCACACTACCTGCTCAGCACCCAGCAGCAGGAGGACACACACTGGTTTTTAAAATGATTTCTGAGATAATAATGAATTAATAGAAAGGCAGATGAGACAAACTATAAATTAAAACATGGATATGGAACATGAAGTTTTGCACAATAAGTTTATTTAAAGGAACATAACAGTCTTTTTTTGACTTGTCTCCATTAGCAGAGATCGTCTCTGTCTTCTCCAAATGTTCAAATGTGACCATGTGTTACTTCAGTAGATGTCAGGCTGCATTTTTAAAGCCCGTTCACTACCATTCATGTTGAAGCAGGGGATAGAAACACTATAGGACATATGAAAGTTGCTAGCTATAGGTAATTCACCCTTCTAAAGAGAACGTCTGCGTTTATTTGGTCAAAAATCGCTGAGCGGGAAAGAGAGAGGAGCTGGGAGCCGTGGAGACCAAAGTTATTACGCCGAGAAAAATAGTTTCTTCCAAGTGCTGCCTTCCCAGCTGGAATATTAGCGTGAAGAAGGATTTTGACACAGACGTTGTTTTGAACTAACGTTGTCACACATTTTCAGCGACTTCCTGTAACATTTATTGAATAAGGACAAAATGTAAACAAACACCATGTCTCATAGATAAAGCTATTTTGGAAAAAATGGCTGTGGTCGATGTTGACAAGGACAATGATATGTAGGAACACTGGGATGGTCCTTTATTATTTATGATATTTTGGTTATTTTTTTTAGAATTAAAAACAGTAATTCGTCCTGCAGCTCCACAGCTGTGTTGACTCTTGAAACTGACTTTTGGTCAGTGAGGTTTTTCCTCATCGTTTCTCTCATCTGATCACATCCGCTGGTTTTCACTGCTCAGCAGTTTTGTCGTCCTGTGTTGACAGTGACATCACATCAATCTTTGCAACTTCACAGACATTATGAGTCAGAAATTCATAAACCTCAAAATGTCAGTTTTCTGTGAGACTGAAGGAATTTGAATATAAATAAAGCAATTATAACACAGGCAGGTTTGTTTGCAGTTTGTGGTTTCATTGAGCTCACCCGCGTTGTTCTTCTTTCCTTGCAGCTCCAGTTTCCTCTGCCTGAGTTCATCATGGCCATGGGCTTCTTCCTGGTCCTGGTCCTCGAGCAGATCATCCTGGCCTTCAAAGACAAATCCTCCCCGCACACGGAGGAGCGTCGGGCTCTGCTGGTGGACTCCAACATCCAGGCCAACGGCCGGACCAGTCATCATCACTCCAGTCGCCGTTGTGGGTCAGAGGAGTCTAATAGCGGCCACTTCCATGTGGACTTTGGTTCCCAGTCTGCCCTGCGTGCCTTCATCCTGGTCTTCTCGCTGTCTCTGCACTCTGTGTTTGAGGGTTTGGCGGTGGGGCTGCTGGAGGAAGGGAAGCAGGTGCTGGAGATCTGCCTGGCACTGATGATCCACAAGAGCATCATTTCCTTCAGCCTGTCCGTTAAGCTGTCTCAGGGCCGCCTGCGGCGGTCGGTGGTGGCCGGCTGCCTGCTGTTGTTTGCCGCCATGTCCCCGCTGGGCATCGGCGTGGGTATGGGCCTCACTGAGACCAAGGCGTCCCCACAGCACCAGCTGGCCCGCTGCACGCTGGAGGGGCTGGCAACAGGTACCTTCATCTACATCACCTTCATGGAGATTCTTCCTCACGAGCTTAGCTCTGCCAGGAACCGCATCCCCAAGGTCGCCATGCTGCTGGTGGGCTTTGCTATGGTCACCGCCGTGCTCTTCATCTAACTGTAACCATTGAAACAGACATTTGGCCATCTTATGACAGATGGTCTTGCCTAAGAGTTCCCATGTTCAGTGTATGCACTGCCTGTGTCGTCACATCACTGATCCAAAAACTGGCCAAGAAACAGAACCACATCCTCTAAAGTTCTTTGAAGGGAAAATCCACCACATTTCAGTGTTGAAGGTAAACGTGAACAACTGAAGGAAGTCAATCCTCAGAGCGTTCTGCACAGACTGAAGCTGAGCTCTCCGGCTGCAGGGTCTGTTCTTCTTCTGACACCAGTCATGTTTGTTCATGGCGTTCAGAGAGAACAACAGGCTATTCCAGCTGGTGCAGCTAGAGGGCGTGTTGCTCCTCATAAACAAACTTTACTTTTAATTTGCGAACTGGTACGTTCCTTTCATCTCAGAAGTCGGATTTCGGAGCTGGGAGTGACGTCACATTGGAGTTGACCGTGTACCAGTGAAGAGGGGCCATTGTTAGCTATTGTTGCTGTTAGCACTGTTAGCTAATCCCAGCTGATGACAACACGCTACGTGATAGTGTGTGCACTAAAGCAACATAACAACATGTCCACAGATAAAGGTTGAATAACCCTGTTGGTATGGCTGATTTTATAACACAAACAAGACTTATTGACTCGTAAACAGTTTTTCACTGTTGATGCACAGAGCAGCCATCCTGGATTTTCGTTTCCGAGTTTCTGAGTGGGAACTCCAACTTTAGGAAACTCAGAAATTCCAACTTCTGAGATCAACTGAAACGCACCAAGAATCGTAACATGCAATGCATCATGGTACATGTAGGCACTGCGGGGCTGGACTCTGTGAACAGGAGAGAATCAATCAATGCAGCTCACGTTAACATTTACCAGCAACACTGACTGAACATCAATATAAAATGTGGTAAATTTTTTCTTTAAAAATTAGCAAAGTAATGACGTGTATATTTATGTGTTTTAAGTCATTAAAAAAAATCTCTCCACCAAAAACCTGTGAGCATCAAACATAAGTCAGATTTATTCTGAGTCGTGTCAAAACATCGAAATGTGAGCGCTCACTCCTGCATCATATCTCACTTCTCAGTCATGGATCCATGAGTTCAGTGTTTATTGGATTGTGCTGCAGGAGTGGATCAGAAACTTCTGTAAATGTTTCAGTTCTTTGTCTTTCATTCTCTGGGATTGTTGAAACTTTTGTGAATCCCGCTGACTTTTCAGTGACCTTTCCAATTTACGAGTGAGATGAATATTTGACATTCAAAACACAGATTTGATGAGAAGTTTTTTCCTTTAAGATATTTTTTGGGCTTTTTGTGCCTTTATTTCTTGGATAGGACAGCAGAAGAGTAGACAGGAAACAGGCGGGAGAGAGGGGAAATGACGTGCAGCAAAGGGCCACAGGTGGAATCAAACCCGTGGCCACTGCGGCAAGGACACAGCCTCTGTATATGGGGTGTCTGCTCTACCAACTGAGCCACCAGGTGCCCCAGGAAGTATTTTCCTTTTGTCCATGTAATAATTACATAAAATAGAGAAAAGCAGCAAAACAGCACTTTTGTGAAGCTGGAAGCAGAATGTTTCGTTTTTATGTTCACTAAATTACTTTAATGGTTTTTAGGGATGATTAAGCTGTTTATTTTACTGCCGTGGTGACCTCTGACCTCAACAACAACCCTGAACCGCTGGTCACTCTGACCAAGTTTCAGTTTTGCAGTCGTCTTAGATATAATCCCTGCGTTCCAATACCCATCCTACCCTACTATTCAGTATGCCAGAAAAAGATTTAGTATGTCCCAATATGTAGTATGTGAAGTACCATTCTGACCCACAATCCTCTGTCACGTCCCACGTCACATATGTCACCAAGTGTCGCACAAATATAAACTGAGGGTGGGTTCCTTAGTATCCAAAATTTTGGGTGAGGCTGCGAGGGATGATAAAGTACAGGGTACACTATCATGATGGACTAGTATTGTATGCATACTGCATACAACAGTATGTACTAGGGTTGAAATGATACAACGCGTCGATTTATATTTCTACGATCACGCCACATCGACGGGTGGTGGGGATGAGCAAATACGATATTCAGTATCGGTATCAGTCCGATACGGGCTAATATCACTGGATCGGATATCGGAGAAGGGAGAATGCATGATCCGATCCCATAAGTGCTTAATTAAACTATGTGCAACTTGCCGTGAAGAGAGATGTAGCACAATACAGACCAGCAGCATGTGTCACGTGACTAATTTAAATGGCGAGGTTAAGCAAAATGCCTCCATACAGATGTTTAATCTCGAGCTTTGTTGTCTAAGAGAGAGGAAAAGGCTATATTGGATTGATATCGGTATTGGCAGTTACTCAGTGTTGTCCTATCGGTATCGTTATCGGACATGAAAAAGTGATATCGAGTCATCCCTCATAGGTGGATGTAAGTCGTCCTTCCAGTGTGACTTGTATCGATCTAAAATTATTTTTCAAAACAAAAATCGATTGTGGCGATTCCAAGAATTTGTGCCTTGTATAGCACGTCAAACGTTCTGTGGAAGTATTTTTCGCAGTTAAAATGATAAATAATGGTAAACATCACTCCAGTTCATTCTCTGAAGTTCTGTTCTCTATTCTTGGCAAAAAGGTTATTATATTGATTTCTAGTTATTGAATTGTATCATATTGTATCACTCTAAATGAGCCCATATTGTTCCTGTATCATAATACCCATCATACTATTGTTAAAACGTATTATTACACCCCTAGTATGTACTTTGTGAGGGCAGCTGCAGTATGTACTACAAATAAAAAGCAAAAGCATGCAATTTGGAACGCATACGAAGTGTCCAACTGTTGGTTTGAACAAGACAATTAGTATTCCCATGTCACGTGACCACAGAAGTCATATTTTTACCGTCTCTTGTTTCGTAATTCTAAAAACTGCAAATATCTGCAGTGAAAACCAACATTTCTTGCTGGCAGCTGTGAAAAAACTCTGACAGAGATGCAGACGGACGTGAGAATATGTGATTTCTATTTTCCTCGATGAACGGGCAGAAACAGAAAACACTTTGTGTTCCGTTCAACGGGAAAAACTCCAAATTCGCCTCCTTTCACTTCAGTTGAAAAGAAGTCTTTTATTGAGACAAAAATGCTGCTGTGAACAAACACAAAGAGCTGCTTGTTGTTGATCAGTCAGAGGGAATTTACTACAGGGCCGGACACTGAAATGTCAGCGCTGCTGGGAGGAAACCTTGTATTATCTTTTTAAGATCAGCTGTGATTTATTTTTGACTTCACTCACGTTTCTTTCATGAGCAGAAAAAGAGCAGAAACCTTCAGCAGAAATCAGGAAAATGAGGTGTTGATGTAACGACAGTGTGTGTTTTAGACAAAGACACTCAGAAATGTATTTTTGTAATTCGAACACCAAAGTCTTTAATCCAAAGTCATTTTAAATGCTGCCGTTTTTGAATCATCATATTGAATCTATGAAATATGTTATATTTTGTATTGTAATAAAAGACTGAATTAAACATAATAGTTTTTCAGATCATACACAGACTCATATTTGTTAGTGTCAAAATAAGAGTTTTGACAAATTTTTTCCAAGAGTTTTTTTTTTCTTTTCATAAGTTAAATTTCTGTTGGACTCACAGTTTAGAAATAATGGCCACAACTAAAAGTTACGTAGTTATGTAATAACTGCTGAAAATAAATGTAAAAATAATCCAAAACAGTTAAATAACCTAAATCAGCACCAGAGAAATGAAGGTGATGTTGACTGCTGGTTTACTGCTGGTTTACCATTTCATTATAATAATAATAATTATTATTAATATTAAATTAACTGTCTTATGTTAAAACTATATCTAACTTTTATTGTTGTTTTTAGTGTTTTTTTCTTCTTTTACCTGGTTACAGGTAACAGTTGTCCTCAAAGGCGCATTGGCTATTAAATAGATATTTATAGTGTTCTTTGAAAAAACACAAATAATAATTAATGAAAAAAGGCAGCAATAAAGTATTTTTTTGTAAATTAAAAGGGTTAAGCCTGTCTTTAAATGTCAGATGAAGCGGGACAATTAAAAGAAAATAGTTATTATTATTATTATTATTATTATTATTATTATTATTATTATTATTATTATTATTAACCAGCACTTTTCCATCGTCTTTTGTTCAGCATGAGGCTGAAAAGGTCAGACGTTCTCTCCAGATAGTTTTTCCCATTTTTCCCATTGATAAACATACCTATGGTGGCAGCATCCATGAGCTCCTGACCCCATGACCTTTGACCTCTGAGCCTCCTACAGCAGAGGTGGAGCACGTGAACTCATCGGCATGGATTACTACAGAACTAAAGGAGTGCATTTTAATCACAACGCTTACAGACTTAAGAGGAAGTTGATGTTTGCGCCTCCGAGTCTTCAGTGTGCAGTAGCTGAAACGTATCGGTAGGGGGCGACCTGTTACTTTAGTCCAAAGATCAAAGATCGTCTGTGTTGGACAGGATGAGTCATTCGGTGAGTTGTCGGAATAAACAGATCACACTTTTTCTGAGTGCGCGTTCACACCTCGCTCATGCACCTTGCTCTTATGTGAGCTTTTACACACGAGCTGTTACCATGGAGACCGAGCTATGCCAATCAGAAACACATCTGCGCTTTCCTGCTATATTATTTATAAGAACTTTGTTCCATCAGACAATAGGTAATGTTATTTTAAATTCCTCTAAAGCACTCATAACTTTAGTTAATATGTTAATATTAATATTGTGCAGTTTTTTACAGTTTGTAGTTAGCAGAAATACTTATTTGTCTTATCAGCAACAAACGATGCAAGATGTGCACTGAATTACATTATGTCCATGTGTGACTTTGGGACCTCTGCTAGTTTAACTACTGGAAGACTTTATTAATGACTTAAAAGGACTCATTTTTTAAAATGTTTTTACATAGATGTTTTGCCCGTTTCTGTCAAGCACTGGAGACGAAGTAAAAACTGTAGCAGACTGTAGGGTACCTTTTTTAAATAATTTATTTACGTGCCCTTTTCTAGAAGCTTTATGTATGCTATCTGTTGACTTTTATCAAGCTTCTCAGACAATCGAACACTAGGCTATTTAACGTTGTTAACACTATTTTTTTTCTAACAATAAATATCTGTAGAAAGTGAATAAGACTCTGTTAGCACAACCTGGATGTCTGATTTCTTTTGTTTGTTAAACCGTTTGTGGGCAGGACTGCTCATGTTACACTGAACTTAAGGACAAAGAAATTAAATATTTATATTTTGCATCCTTAGTGTCACTATTTTAACCACATTTTAATAACAGTTATTCTTCGTATTCAGTTTGGAATAATAATACAGACACATTCCGGTGCTCTGCTGTTGAAACGACATTGCGTGCTGACGTTTTTGGTCCTCAGAAGTCTCTGTAGAGTGAGAGCTCTTCGCTTTCTCGCGCCTCTCTGGTGAAAATCGTTCCACTACGTCAAGTCGTCCCGTCCGCTCGGTGAAGATGTCTGCGACGGGTACAGGCGGCTGTGGACCCGGACCCACCTCGGGCTCCGGGTCCGGGGCTTCCAACCCCCGAAAGTTTAGCGAGAAGATCGCACTGCATACCCAGCGACAGGCGGAGGAGACAGCTGCCTTCCAGGAGGTCATGATGGACATCACCTCGACCAGGGTAAGTCTGAGACGGAGGCAGGAGGAGGAGAGCTGCCCGGAGGAAGAGAGGCCTTGCCTGGGCTTGTCAGGCTCCAAGATAACGTTATCTGCTGCCTGTACATGGCGCTCTGTCTAGAATTGGTGCATTCACGGTGAAAAGCAACGTAACATGTCAAAGTCTCTAGTTTTTGTGTGGTTTGTAGAGATTGCGGAAAATAATGCTGCCTGTGGTTGCCCATTTCCGATACGTCGTTAGCGTAGTTAGCAAGCATTAGCTACGAAGGCTAACTTGGCTTGTTTACTATGTTACGTGAACGTAACTGTCACCCCGCGAGACCCGAAACGTTGACCGCGCTGAGAGCGAGCCGCTGAGCTCCGCTCAGAAAGCTGCCAGTCCAGTGTAACGCTACCGAACAATTCAGATAGATTTCAAGTCACATTGTTCTTTATGTAAACTAGACATTCAAGTGAGACAAATAACAAGAATTTATTCCTTGTCATAGTTAACTTTGTAACTGTAACGTTACCACGCTTCTAGCAGGAGCAATGGTTGCTAATCTGTAACGTTAATGCGTTACACGTAATAAAAAAATGTATACGGACTTTTTGTGAATATGCGATTCAAATAATAGATTCAAACGACACACTTATTAAGCCGTGATTTGAGGCTATGCAGTGTAATTTACTTACATAACATAATGACTTCATGTCGTTTCCTGAGCGGGATTTTGTGTGACACAGTCTTCAAGTTGGACGTGATAATTGGGTCTTAATTAATTTTCATTAATTCAAGTTTTTGGAATTGCAGTAAACCCTCAGCAGTGTAGTCGTTAAGTCTACAGCGGATTAGTTTACACTGACACAAACGCTAAGTGGCTAGTTAAGCTAAACCGACAATGTGTTGGTTTAAATCCACATTTAGTTGCCCATCGTTGGTCAGTTGGGACTTAGACAAAAGAACAAATTAACTTATTAAGCATATTTAATTGACCAGTTTCTGTATCCATTTTTTAAATTTGACTTCATGTCAGTCTTGTTGAATGGCTGCTGGTAGCACTTTGACTGTCTTGGTAGAGGTGAATTCAGGACAAGCAGCAGAAGATTTCACTTTTGATTAAACTGTTGATCGCCAGACGCCCTGATGTTTATA
>JAPZDX010000024.1:751834-765078 GCA_029783625.1 Naso annulatus | reverse complement strand
TTTCCATATATCATTGTCAGGAGTCTAAACAACACTCACACACACACACACACACACACACACACACACACAAATCTTTGTTAGATACTGAAATCCTAATACAGCAATTATTGTTATAAATGATGTGACAGTTCATTAGGGTGGCTATAACAGAAGATTTTGTCTTGTTGATGTGCTTTTAATGTGTCTACACGGCACGTTCTGTGCTGTACCACGAATTGTCTCATGGAGGACATTCACGTTTTTGAAGTACGTTCCCGCTGAACGTTTTATTTTGAAGTCTAATGACCGGAAATCACGTACTTTCGCTGACTCGACACTGCTCGTGCTGTTTGGTCATCTTCAATTCAACACTAGCGTGTTGACATTGAAACCCCACCCAGTGACACTCCTGTATGATACCTGACTGACTGACCGGGACCTCGGAGCCGCTGGGTGAAGGGGGAGCGGCGGACCGCAGCCAGGTGGGTCACCGTTTGATCTCGCGCGGACGCTCAGGTGTTTTAAAGCTCGATCGGACAGCGACGACGCGAGGGATGATTGAATTTTAGAGGCGTTGTCGCCTTTTACAGTCACTGGATTTTCTGGCGTTTGTTGACAGACATTAGCTTACGTTCATCCGCTGTAGTTTACGTTACGTCACTTGCGCCATACTCCGTTCACAAATCCCGTAATTTAGGCTACGTGTCCTCACGAGCGCAGATACGGAAAAGATTTTTTTAAAAATGTCCCCATCACGTGTTAGTGGCCGTAGTGTTTTAAAAATGTTACCGTCCTTTGAACCAGGTCTGCAGGTTGAAATTCTTCTTTCGCTGCTCGTGGTCACCGGAGGGCTCGCCGTGCTGCTGGAGAACAGACCGACTAAAAAAGCAGAAGTTTAAGCGGCAGGCTCGTTCTTCAGTGTGATGGATATATGCCGAATTTGAAAGCAGTGTTTACAGACACATCAGCTGTTTGAATGGATGTGGTGTGGAAAGTTTTGACCTTTTCAAAGGGAAGCAAACTTTCAGCTGACACAAGTTTCAACGGACTTCGGACTGACGGTCACGTCAGGAGCTCAGCCTGCTCATCATCTGGACAGACGGGCTGTGAGGACGGCCGCGCGCTGTGTCCACGCAAAGGAATTTAGTTATATACGCCAATAGGCTTTTTCTTTTTTCTTTTTTTTGTAATAAGGCGGCTGTGTGCGGTGGCGGCGGGATGAAGGTGCGTTGAATGCCGTCACTGCTGCTGGGCGGGGCTCCGGGTGGCGCTGTCCGGCAGAGAGGTGCTGAAATGGCTCAGGAACCGAAACACACAACACCCTCTGACTCCAGCCTGTCTCTCCGTGTAGTGTGCTATCAGCAGCGGAAGATTTTTTTTTTTCTTTTCATAGCGTGAAAATACTCTATTACAAGGAGAGGCCCTGCTCTGCCTCACAGTCAGCTGTTTGGGGAGCAGGGCCAAAATAGTAAGAAGGGCCCCTGTTGTAGATGGTGGGTGCTTGATACTGAGAAGCTGTGTCGGCCGAATTTTTTCGGGGCAGAAACTTGATCGGAAATCGATAAAAGGATCAGACCGACAAGCAGAATCAAAAATGGCATTGGTATCAATAGTCTTAGCAATTCCCACTGAAGGGGCGACTGAGAGGACACTTCTGCTGCGTTTTTCCAACATGAGGGCAAGTACTCCAAATCTGTTCCTAATACTGTGCCTGTGTAAACGTACACAGTTGTGATGTTTGTTTGTTTCAGGCTGCACGTCCTCAGACTCAGTGACCATGTGGGACAAAACGTTTCTGCTGCTGCTTCACACTGTTGAAGGTACATCGAACATCTACAAACATCATGCTGGTGTGACAGTCACACTGAATTCATTGTTTGTCTATAAATTATACTTGCTTGAAGAGAGTTTGAAAGTGACCCTAAACCTTTGAGAAACGATTTAAGTTCAAAGTTAATTTTGAGTTTTGAGTTCTCTAAAACAGAACTATAACGTACATGTATATATAACATACAGAAACATTCATGTATCTCGGTATTACATGTTTTATAACACAGCTGTCACACACAGGAGCAGGCTAAGTAAATTAAAGACTCTGTCTGATTTATATATTATTCTTATTTGAACTTGAGAATCATTGAGGACAAGTTTCTCATTTACAGTGACGTCGCTGAGCAGATAAAAATGGTATAAATACAAGATAAAAACGAAACAGCCAATTAAAACAAACATATCAATACAAAATAATATAACGACAAAATCAGTTGAAACAGGTACAAACAGTAGACAAAAGGTTTAAGATCGTGGATTTAAACTGACCAAGAGTTACCAGGGAATTCATTTTTAAAGTGCTGTGTAGTGAGTTCCAAGTGGATGGTGCAAAGAAGCAAAAAAGCAGTTTTTCCGAGCTCAGTATTAATGTGAAGAACATTGAGCGTTAGCCCGTCATCAGTCCGAGTGTAATGTGGTCAGGTGGACCAGACTAGCATAGAGGAAATATATGGAGGTGGCTTTCCAAAAAGGGCCTTATGAATAAACAAATACAAATGTAAATCCCATCTCTCATAAAGCAAGGACCACCCAGCCTTGTTATAAAGTATACAGTGATGAGTGTTATAGGCATCTCCAGTTACAAACCTGAGTGCATAGTGGTAAACAGCATCCAGAGACTTAAGAGCAGCAGCTGAAGCATGCCTATACAAAATATCACCATAGTCTAAAACTGATAAAAAAAAAGTTGCCTCAGTAAGGGTTTTTCTACAGTGCAGTGGGAAACAGGATTTGTTTCTGTAGAAAAGTCTTTTGCCTGAGCTTATTCACCAGGTTCAAGGCATGATTTTTAAAAGACAACTTCTCATCAATGTAAATGCCAAGGTATTTATATAGCAGGACTCTTTCAATAGTTGTGCTGTGTTAAGCGGTGATGATGAGATTATCCATAGTAATGTTTTTGGCTCTGGTAAAAAGCATAAATTTAGTTTTCTCTGTTTAAAACTAATTTAAGATCATTGAGTGCAACTTCTAAAACAGCAAAGCAGTGCCGGAGAGAATCAGCAGCAGACTGTGCAGTATCTGAAATACAATATAAAATAGTATCATCCGTGTAAAGATGAAAATTGCATCCACTGATAACAGACACAATATTATTTATGTACAGAGCAAAAAGTATAGGTACAAGGACTGAGCCTTGCGGAGCACTTTTGTAACCTGAACAAATTTAGATTTGACATAAACTGCTGTCTGTCCATGAGGTAACGTTGAAACCAATTAAAAGCAACATCATCAAAACCAAAATTAAGGAGTTTTTTTAAAAGCAGTGTGTGATCAACCGTGTCAAATGCCTCAGAAAGATCAATAAAAAGAGCTGCACAATGTTTCTTATTGTCCAGAGCTGAAATGACGTCATTTAAAACAAGAGTGGCGACAGTGATAGTGCTGTGCTTTTCTGTAAAACCAGACTGATGTGTACATAAAATAGAGTGTGCTGAAAGGAATGATTTGAGTTGGTCATTGACTAAAGATTCCAATATTTTTGCAAGGCATGACAGTTTAGAGATAGGCCTATAACTGTTTAGTACATCTGTTTCACCACCTTTATGTAACAGAGTCACATAAGCAGCCTTCCAAACTGTGGGAACTGTGCCAGATAAAATACAAAGGTTAAAAATATAAGTTATGTAAAAAATTTTAGTTACAGCTCAAAATAATAACTCAAAGTTATTCTTCGATGTTGACAAATTGTTAAGAAAAAATCCTCAATCCTTGCACCGTCTATAAAGAGACAGAAAGATTTTTTAAAAAGCCTTAAACAAAATTAAATGATCTGTAAACTAAAGTATTATGTTGTGTTGCAGCTGTAGTAGCTTCTCAGTGCTGGCAGGGGGCGACCTTCTCTGAAGCCGTGGTGTCTCCAGCGGTGGAGAGCAGCGTCATCCTGCGGGTGCGCGGTGTGGCGTCTCTGTCGCAATGTGTGGCAGCGTGCTGTGACCTGCCGGGTTATGACCTGGCCTGGCTGTTTGAGGGCCGCTGCTATATCCTGAACTGCCAGCAGAGGGAGAACTGCCAGCCTCGAGAGAGACCCGGGGCCGACTCTGTCCTCGCCTTTCTGCGGAGGGCTTCACCACAGACGCTGGTGCTGCAGTCTCTGATGAGAGGAGAGCAGTTTGGCGGCCGCTGGAGGCCATTCTCACGTTCCTCTGAGGCCCCTGAGAACCTGGAAGCCCTGAAGGACCTCGCCCTGTTCGATGGAGCTCAGCAGGACTTCCCCGATCCCGACATGCAGGATGTGGAGTATTCAGAGGGAAGCCAAGAGGAGAGAGGAGGGCCTGGCTCGGAGATGGGAATGAGGACCGATCAGCTGCCCTCGAAAGGAGTCAGGTTCAACCAGTCAGAGGCAGAGGACGGCCCAGAGAGGGGGTCGACAGAAAGCAGCGTGGCCCAGAATAGAGCCTCCTCTCGGGGGAACATCAGTCAGGGAGTTGAGGACATAACCAGGAGACCAACTGAGGCTGCTGCTGCTGCTGCTGCTGCAGAGAAAACAGTGAGTGAATGAGGTTAATAAGGTTCACTTCACTCCTCAACTGTTGGAGGTCATGTGATCACATAGTAGCAAAAGAACACAGAAAGAAAGACAGAGACAATTTTCATTTTAGAAAAGTAGTTCAGCATTTAGTGAACATATTTTTTTTACGACCACGAGTACAGAATAAAGACCTCTGTCAGCACGCTGGGTGTTAGTGTCGATCCCAGCCTGAGGTTTGACATCCAGGTGTCAGATGTCATAGAAGCATGTTTCCATCAGCTCGGGCTTATTGCCAAAGTTAAATCTGTTTTATCCTCGTGTTTATTTTGAGTGGGTTGGAAACTGCAGTGCTCTGTGTTCATGCTGAGCCAAAGGACCGTATCCCGTCTTCAGCTAATTCAAAATGCTGCTGCTAGACTCCAGACCAACGCAGGGAGGAGGGAACACATTTCACCCGTCTGCGCTTCTCTGCATCGGCTGCATGGTCAGGCTGCCAGCTACATCACAAATAAGCTGGTTCCTTATGAGCCGCAGCGCACCCTCAGATGTTAAGGCGGGGGTCCTCTGGTCGTTCCCCCTCCCTGTCTTGTTGCCTTCTCGGCATGAGCCCCCCAGTTGTGGAACTCACTGCCACCTCAGACAAGCAAAGCCAGTTTCTTCTTTAAGTCTCTTCTTAAGACTTACTTTTATACCAAGGCTTTCTCATAGGTTTTCTGTAGGACTATTAATATTCCCTACGTTATTTATCTCTGTTTTTCTTTTGTTCAGGTGTTTTGGGTTTGATTGTTCATAATCGTATTGTGTCATTTTTGTTTGTTTTTATTGTTATCTGTTACTCCTCCAATGCTTTAATGGAAAACATTTTGTAACTGTGTTTTAAAAAGTTTTGTTCAAATGAAAGTTGTTATTGTTATGATTATTATTATTATTGTTGTTATTAATTGTAGATGTGAACAGATATTAATTACAACAAAAATGTCCCATTCTGCTGTAATCACAGACCAAAACACAGAGCAGCCCCGCTTCAGCATCACCAACACTGTTACTGCTACGGAAACCGACAACTGACTCCACCCAACACGACCATATAAGGACGTCACCTACTACTCCTGCCACCCCTCACTGGCCAATCAGCACGTCTACACAGACAGGTAGAGCTTAAAGTGTGATGCCATGTTTAATGAGCAGTCAAAACTGTGTTTTCTTTCTTTTTTTGTTTTTTTTTAATTTAAAACCAGCCTGTGATCAAGTTAAAAATCACTTTCTTTGGCGCCCTCCTGTGGTAAAAACCAACACCATGTGATAACATGAAAGATTCACATTCGGTCACTTAAAATTTTTGGTGAAAACTCAGACAAAAGGAGGTAATGACACATTATTATTTATCTCAAGTTTCAAGCTGAAATTCCTGCAGAAATGTTTCACTCACAGTGACTGACATCACACAGACGCTTTTCTCCTTCCCTGCAGGTCAACCCCTGACGGTGTCGCTTGGAAACCCTGTAGAGGAGACGCTGCCTACAGTTAAAACTGATGCTTCTGTTTCCCCTGAACCCACAACTAGTACTGAACGCACACACACACACACACACGCACACACACACACACACAAGATTAGTGGATTTGTTTAGCCCTTTGCAAAATATGAGCAATAAAAATTCTTTGTACATTTATCATTTTTTTACTCATTGTAGATTATTTTCTAATCTATATTTAATTTTACTTTTTTTACTCGTTTAAAATCCTACATCTGAGCCTTTGTTGAACTTTGCATCAGGTCATAGAGGAAGCAGGTTGATCGATTCAATGCAGGAGACACTTCACAGTGATATGATGTGACAAAAAGGCAAATGCATAAGTACTTAACCTATGTTATAGTTCCAATAAGAGATTCTACAGTTTATCTCAGGCAGTATTTGTGTTCTCTTGGTGCTCAGCAGACATGTTGAAACTGCTTCAGTCAGCAGCTGGAGCTCCACAGACCACCCCACACCCCACACCCCGAGCCTTGACCTCTGAGCCGACCACCACCTCCACGCCCAGCACCAACCCTCCAACCATGACCGCTGCAGAGGCTGGTAAGTATGTAAACACAACGAAAACACAGACAACAGAAATACAGAGAGTGATGCATTAAGACATTTAAACCTGCGTCACTCAGCTGCTTCTGACTCATTAAAACTACAGAACAAAAACCAAAAACAGTCCCGGTGGTGTTTGATTGAAGTGCTGCGTCATGTTTGAAGTGCCGTGGATTTCCATCCCGTCACAACTTTCACTCATCACCTGTTTGTTTTTACCTCCTCAGCTCAGCGGGATCAGAGCGAGTCCATTTCTGCTCTGCAGGATTCAGTCTATTAAATAAAAAGCCTTCAGGCATCGCAAAGACCTGAGTAAAATCTAAACGGTGCCAAATAAATAAAGTGTTGCTAAAACTCACCTGTGGATGTGCAGACAATGAGTCACATTCATGAAACCGAAGCAGATCGCATTTGTGTGTAAACTGTTCACAGTTGCAAATTTACGTGAATTTCAGCATTCATGAATATTTTAGCAGCTCCAAACATCACCGAACATCAACCGTAATTCATTTACTTTTGTCTTTCTTGCATGATGACATTTGCTTTGGTAACTATGGGATTTTCAAACACTTTATCAAATGAGCATGAATTTCTGCTTGTTTATGCAGATGCACTTCGACAGACGAGTTAACAGCATCTGTCTCCTCCTTCCAGGCCTTTGATTTACCTGCAGCCTACCTGTCACACCACGACTAACAGAAGAAAGTGCAATATTTTTCTCAGCTCCGCTTCACCCAAAATAACTTTTACAGTGTTCTTTTTGACAGACAAATAAAAGAGCAACAACAGAGACATAATGAACCTCGCTGTTGGAAAAGTCTCTCCCTCTCTCTGTCCCTCTTTGTTTGCATCATACCTGCGTGTTCACAGGACACACCTGGTCATAGTAGCCTTATTATCACCTCCTTATATGGTGCTCATTGCCTATTCATGGGCGGGGATGTATGTTAATTACTGAATAGCGGTAGCGCGCTGTCAGTTTATAGTTGATTGGCATTCATAATCAAAAACGTGTCTAAGTTTTTCGCAGGGTTTTTCAAAGTGTGTAGGAACTTTACAGCTGACACAGTGCAGCAATAATGGTTATACTGACGTAGTTAATGACAGAAAACGGAAAGTCCCGATACATGTGCTGTAAGTCGTGTCGTCTGACTTCTGTGGCATGGAGTCAGAAACAGAGATTTGCAAACAGCCAATTATCTCACTGTTGGTGTCATTTAAATAAGCGGATCTTCACAGGGCGTCAACACAGAACAGAGACACTTTCACAACCTGTTGAAAGTTGCGGTCAGTGGCTTTAAAATGAAAAACATTTAGTTTATTGTTCTTTGAATTTGCTGCGTCCGGTTATGTCAAAAACCAGATTTATTTTTCTTACTTGAACAGACACTGAACTTTTTTTCTTCCCTTTTTTTTTTTTAAGTAAAATGATGTTTCCATTTGGCCAGCAGGGGGGCTGATAAAATACAATGACTGCACTGAATTTCAAAGTCATACCAGATCCAACATAACATTTGCAGCTTTGCTTCAGAAAATAAATACACTAACAAACGGTTGCAAGGCAAAAAAATGTATAAAATATGGAAAATTTTAAATACACTAGACTTACTTGTTCTGTCCTTCTTTTCTGTCTGCCCTCTCTCTTCGATCAGATTCAGAGGTCAGGGGGTCAAACCAGGGCCCGGTGGCTGTCGTGGGTCCAGACAGGAACTTGCTTCTCCCGCTGAGCAGCTTGTTGCTCGACGGCAGCGGAAGCACTGATGACCGTGGCGTAGTCAGCTACCACTGGGACGCCGTTAGGTACGATACAAACAGTCTGCTTTGCTCCTGTGTAAATATTTGACCAGTGATTAACTCTAATATATATTAGACTCAGCTGCAGCTTCTCTTTTCCAGCGGTCCCCCTGGTTTAAAGCTGGAGGGAGCAGACCAGGCTGTAGCCACGGCAACAGGCCTTCGTGTTGGACGCTACACCTTCACACTGACTGTCTCTGACCAGGAGGGGGCGACAAACAATGCTTCACTGACTGTTAGGGTCCAGGAAGGTGAGAGTGTTTCATTTCATGTCCATTAACAATATTAAATATTTACAACCCTTAAAAACCCAAATTCAGTCCAGGACTAAACTCCAGTCACTCTGGTGATTTGAAGACCAAGATGAATCAGCAGCGAGTCAATTCAAACATTTTCTTGTCGTCTTTCCTCCTGCAGCCAGTAGTCTTCCTCCCGTTGCTCACGCCAGCGGCAGCCACACTCTCATGCTGCCCAACAACTCGCTGGTCCTCCGAGGCTCCGTGACCAACGGAGACCAGACAGATGTCCACTACCTGTGGGTCAGAGACAGCCAGAGTCCTGCTGCCGGGGTCAGACTGCATGAGATTCAGATGACATAAGAATTCCATTAGAATGAGTTTAGTTTCGATCAGATTACACTGGAGTCAGTCTGAATTTAAAAGAACAGATTGTATTATAACTAGATTAGAGTAGATTATAATAGATTACTTAGTGAATTAGAATTGTATTAGATCAGATAAGATGGAAGTAAATTAGTTCAGAGCATGTTGAAGTTAGACTAGTTGAAGTAAGCAGAATTTTATTTAGATAGCATCTTTCAAAACCCACGTTACAAAATACTTTACAAAAGGAAAATAAAGAAAACATGAATGAAAAACACAAGAGGAAGAAACACTGCAAGTGAGACAAAGGCCAACTAAAACAAAAATATGAAAACAGTTAAAAGCATCACAATTCAAAGAGTGTACATTAACTTATGCACAAAAACCTTCAGAGAAAAGACAAGTCTTTAGCTGTGACTGTGATGTGACTTCCAGTGGGAGGCTGGGAAACACTTTATAATAAGGTACACAAAATGTGGGTAGTTACTGAGGAACAAATGAGGAACAATGATCCTCATTTGTTCCTCAGTAACTACCCACATTTTGTGTACCTGACTATGAAGTGTTACTGGAGACTGTTCCACAGCCTGGGACCCGGTACTGGAATAAAAGCAGATTCATTAGAATTTATTAAATCCAACATAAAATCCTGTCGGAGGTGATGTGGATGTTTTCATAAGGACTCTGATGATGCATGTTTGCAGGACGTGCTGTACAGCTCAGAGACTCAGGCCTCTCTGTACCTGGCCAACCTGGTCGAGGGCACCTACCTGTTTCAGCTAAAAGTGACGGACGCTCAGGGTCGCTCCAGCACGGCCACGGCCACTGTGGAGGTTCGACCAGGTAGGGTAAGAACAGAAACTGTTGGCCAAGGGATTCTTTTGATTGTAATTTGACTCTGTTGTATATTTCCTGCTTAGTTTTTATTGATGAGCTCATGACAAACGTGGATCTAAGTCTCTGTTGATGTGTAGAAGGTTGTTTCCAGTAGAAGGCTGTGATCAGAGCAGTGAAGTTTGTCCCTGCTGTGTCTCCATAGAGCCTGGGGGTGGGGAGGAGGTGGAGCTGGAGATGCTGGTGTCGGTTTCTCAGGTCAGTGTGGCTCAGAGGGACACGGTGGTGCGACAGCTTGCCGCTCTGCTGCACGTCCTCAACAGTGACATCCAGGTCCGAGCGCTGCAGGGACACTCGCACCTCAGGTACCAGTTTGACTGACAACAGATTCTTCTGTAAGGAGTTTACATAAAAAATGACAATCATTTAAATTTGGGACTGAAAATGATTCAAACGATTAGTTAAAAATCCCTTAGTTAACAGGCTGATTGTCCTCAACCACATTAATTAATTTAAAGAAAAACAAGTGGAGAAAAATGGTTTAAGGAAAAATTCTTTCTTCACTTGTTTTAATTTAGAATTGTGTAAATGAGCTTCTGGTTTTTGCTTTGTGTGTGCGTGTGTGTGCAGCACGTTGTTGCGGTTCTCCGTGCGCGGCTCCTCGGGGCTGATCTCCGGCTCCAGGCTGGTGGGTCTGCTGAGAAACCAGCTGCTCAGGGAGAAGAGCGACTACCTGCTGTTCAGAGTCCTGAGAGTCGACACCGTCTGTGAGTTCAGACTTCTCAGCGTCCACAGATTAAAACTCTGTGGATTCATGAGTAAAAAGACATAAAATGCACAGAAAAATTCTTCAGATTTCTGGAGCTTTTTTATTGATTTAATCACAGATATTAATTATCTAATGACTGATACCCTTAATTGATTTAGTAAGATCACTGATTAGAGGCCACTGTTGAAAACAAAACAGTTTACATGTCACAAAAACACGAAATCTACCTCCTGACAAGATAGAAAACTCTTTTGTCTTTTAGCTCTAACATGACCATGTGGATTCATCATCGTAACCTGTTTTATCAGATGACTCACTGGGACCTAGCCTGGCTCCGCCCTCCATCTGCTCAGCTCTGAGTTTGCTGACAGTCAGTCTGGCAACAAGTCGTTTTTAGATTTGCAGAGATCCATTTTTTGGCCGGACAAATCAGCGACTAGCGGGAGTGTTTAGTTAGATGACGAAGAGGTCAAAGGTTTTTCTACCACAGTTCAATCATGGTGGCGGGCTCTTCACAAAGTAAACTAACCTACCAAACCCCCTCACTATTGAAAACGACGCGTTATGAAATACAAGGAATGATCCAATGTGACGGATAACAACCTTGGCGAAGTGGACAGTACTCTGTACTGTGATTACTACACGTAGGGAGTAATAGGAGCCTTTAGCAGGAGTCTTTCCACAGCTGTGAGCAGTGCGGACACGAGACTCGCGCAGCCTCTGTACAACACACGTTAAAGGAGAAGTTCGTTTTTTTGCACATTGAGCCTTATAATAAGGATATTTACGATCTTACACGATGTTCTACAGCATTAGAAAAATACACTACAAAAGCACTAAAACTGACATAAATAAACAATATCATAACACAATATAACAACATCTGTGTGATTAAAATAGCTTGTCTATAACGTTAGCCAGGCCCACGACATACTTAATACACTCAGTGTCAATGCTGATTGGTTCAAAACTGCTCTGGTAGTTTCACGCTTAACCCGATACCACGCTTACCAGGGTTCAAAATCTGTAAAGAATCCCAAACAGGGGTGGCCAGACCCATATCACGAGGTGAATTTATTCGCTAAATGAGTTATGGGTGTGGTTTACCAGGCTAACTGGGACCTGATTTCAACAGGAAATATAAAGTAGAGATGGTGGATGATTCAAAAATATTTTCAAACTCTTTTTCCCTCTGAATGTGAAGACATGAGAGGCAGGTATCTGTTAAGCTAGCAGCAATGCTAACTGTGCTACATTTAGCGCCTTTCTTCAGAATAAACTCTGACTTCAGCAGCTCTCTGTCCTCTTTTTTTTGTCCCATCTTCTCTCAGTGTGCTTGCTTCGCTGTTCTGGGCGTGGCCAGTGTGATCCAATCACCAAGGACTGCACATGCGACCCTTTCTGGACAGAGAACCTGATTCGTCGTTACCTTGGCGATGGAGAGAGCAACTGTGGTAATTACAAGATTACTGATGAAACCTTAAAATCAGTGCAAGACAAATTTGAAGCATTACACTCCATCTATATAAAGTACATTCAGTGTTACATGCACATTTTTTGAAAATCATCTGATTAAAAATCATGATGAACTAGTTAAAAGTCATAGGAAGAACATTATAGATAACCAGACTTTGTGCCACAGAGCAGTTGGATCAGAGTAAATACTTCGACGGTGCTCATGAAAATAAATACTTGTTGTCTGATTGGATATTTGACAGAATGAATCATTTCTGTAACTACAAGTTTGTTTAATGAAAAAGGTGGCCAGTCGACTCCTTGTTCTAAGCAGGTTCTGTTTAATGCAAGTTGTTTTTGTGTGTCAGAGTGGAGGGTGCTGTACGTCATCCTGACCAGCTTCATGCTCATGGTCTTCATCCTGTCCATCAGCTGGACCTTCATCTGCTGCTGCAAGAGGTGACACACTGAATCAGACTTTTCACTTCCAACTCTGAAACCTGGTGACACTTCAGTGTTACTGAGTGTCTGAACACCCTGTTTGTTGTTCAGGAGGAGACAGACCAAGGTGAGAAAGAAAACCAAATACACCATCCTGGACAACATGGACGAACAGGAGCGGGTGGAGCTCAGACCCAAATTCAGTGAGTCGCGTCAGTCCACACAATACATTAACACATTAGACTTGGAATATCATTAAAACAATAATATCTAAAAAACAAAAAAAAAGATTTAAAAAATTGCACTGCAGTGAACTGCTTCAGGCTACATCCTCATCAACCTGTTTTAAATTTAAGAGAGTTTTGATGGGATATGCCAACTTTTTTCAAAATAAAACAGGGACAGCAGCGTCTCCAGACTGCTCCGTTGTAGGGCTGCAGAGACGCTGCATTAGTGAGGATGCCAGGCTGAAACGTAGCAATACTGGTGCGTCTTAAATTCAAAGCAGTCATGTGGATGTAGCCTCAGTCCAGGAGGCGAAACTACAGATCAAACTATAAAGTAAGATTATAGCTGCTGCACAGCGATGGGTCGGGTCTGGGCATTTTTAGGGAAATCTGAGCAACAAGCAGAAGAATAGTAAGACATCAAGGAAGTTGATATTACAATCTGCATTGAGCATCAGCTGAGTCATTTTGCAAGTTGCATCATCTGGAAATTGTATTGCAGTAATTGAAAAGTAAAAGTGGTTAAGAATGATTGAT
>JAPZDX010000024.1:729978-740031 GCA_029783625.1 Naso annulatus | reverse complement strand
ACAGCACCCCCAGTGGCAGACCAGACACACCTCCCAGTGTGGTGGCACCCCATGAGGAAACACTGGAGTTAAAAACTTAAGACTAAAAACAAAAGACAGAGTAAAAGGCATGAGATAAAATAAAAGACAATAAATAAATAAATGAATAAAATAGGTAAATGAATACCTAGGATTAAGATAATCTAAAAACAAGATAAAAGTCATCAAAATAAGCATATAAATAGATAACATAAAATAAAGATCAAATCCAATAAAAACGTAAAAGAATTTAAAAAGTCAGTTAAAAGCCTGATTAAACAGAAATGAGAGGTTATCCAGAGTCAGCGGACAGATTTCATGGCAGTTAGATGGTTGAGACGTTTCATTCTGGACCAAACTGGTCGTCCAGTTTGTTTGACCAAATTATCACTACGGCTCAAAATAAATATGAAGAAGAAGAAAAAACCTCCACTAAGATTAAAGTTCCCTCTGACAGGCAAATCTGTGAGTTCAACCAATGTGTATATCTGGATGTATTTCCAAAAATACAAGAACGATCTCAAATAATGATTGTGTGCAGCTGAAGCGTTGGCATCAGCACTCAGTCATCACTGTGATGACTAGAAGTGTTTCTGTAGAGACTCTGCATGTTCATATTTGTTATTATTTTGCTGCTTTCAGGGCGTTTTTGAGTGTCAATCACCTCCGCATCGTCTGCTGACACTACCTGTGCGTGACTCCTGCTGTTACTGAACTTATAAAGCAGGGACTCCCCGGTAGCCCGACACCAATACAGATGCTTTTAGACAGAAACCATCTACTCACTCGTCCGCGCTGAGGCTCCAGCCTCCGCCCAGCCTCCGCCCAGCAGCTGCAGTATCTGGCCCACAGAATCAAAGTCACCTTGGCTTGTTCCGGTGTCCGGTGTGTCTCCACATTTGCAGTCAAACAGCAGCGTAGCGTCCGTAGCGTGGTCCTTTGTCTCCCCGTATCCCTCTGCTGGTGTTCTCACCACCTTGAAAAAGACCCTCCCTGGAGCTCCCACTCCCAGATGCCGATTGGTCCCTCCGTGTCATGCCCCTGACTTCAGATCGGCTGAGCCTGCCATCAGTATTATTGCTCACTCGGCTTAATTGTCCATCCAGCAGTCCAATAGGGTGGCACTATGGCGCGAAACAAACTGCAACACACAACTGCACAAACCAAATACAAATTCAGCTACTTTAAAATGAAATAAAGTTAACAGTCCCAAGTAATCAAAATACACTAATAAATATGCAAGCTCGACAAAAAGGATGTACATAATGCAAACAATAATAAAGTGCAAGCAAAAATTCAAATACTTATCGAAATTTTCCGCCATGTTACACAGCCATGGTTGCCTAAGCACTGAGCAGCCGTGGCTGTGTCACAGTGGAGACTTTGAGCTCAGCCAACTCAGATTCCCAAAGATGCACAAAAGTTTCCCAGTAGGTTGGACTTGGACACCATGCTGTCCTGCACTCCCCTGCACACCTGGTCCAAACCATTGCAGCTGGATGTGAAGTTCTCAGACTGTCTAACACTTAGGGCCGATTTCATGACTACAACGTTTGGTCATCGGTGTTTAACCTCGTGGTCTGGTGGTTCAGAAACCTTTGAACTACCTTTTACTCCAACATGGTGTTTGTTATCGTTAGTCCAGGAACAGCACAGAAGTCCAACAGGCTCTTCCTCACCTCTCCAGGTGTCTCAGTCCACATGCAGTGCCCCAACTTAGTGTTTCATGTTAAACTGGTTCACAAGCAGAAACTAAGTTAGTAACAATGTGTTCACTGTTTTTCCTTTGGTTTCCTGTGGTCAGGTTTGGACCAGAATCACGGCGGGGAGTATGCTGCTTATAAGGAGCTGATTGAGAAGTTCGTCACAGCCCTCAGAGACTGTGACGTTTCACTGTACGTAGTGCTGGACGGAGGCTCAGACTACACCGACAAGAAGCTGGACACGGTGATGCAAAGAGCTAAAGATCGTATCAGGAGAGCCCATAAAGCGGTGGAGGACAGCAGACAGGAGAATATTCTGCCACAGCTGGTCAAGCTGGTGTTCAAGCAGACACTGGCTCAGCTGGAGGTCCCGGTGGCTCAGTGCTATGGAGAGGCCGACCAGGAGATCGCTGCCCTGGCCAAAGAATGGCAGTGTCCAGTACTTTCATTGGACAGTGACTTCTGTATCTTCGACTTGCCAGCGGGGCTGCTGCCCCTGTCTCTTTTCCAGTGGCAGGCAGTGGTGCAGAGAGGGACAAAGAGCTACATCCCATGTAAGATCTACAATGCCTCCAGCTTCTGCATCTTCTTCAACATCCAACGCCAGCTCCTGCCAACCTTTGCTGCATTAGCTGGAAACGACTACGTGAATCTGAGGAGAATGGAGTCATCCATCAGCTGGACTCAGTTCTGCCCAGCAGGCAGTGCAACGCCAAGTCGCCTCGGGGGACTGCTCCACTGGCTGAAGGGCTTCCACCAGCCTCAGGAGGCCTTGGAGGCAGCGCTGGGACTGATGGGAGAGCTGAGCAAGAAGAAAAGGGCAGAGGTGCTGCAGGGCTTGAATCTGGGCATGGAGGAATACCAGCTCCCTCCCAGCTCACTGAAGAAGTTCTTCGTCCACGGGACAGCACCTCCGTTTCCAGCAGTGGAAGAAGTGAGAGAATTATTTACTTTTTAAGGTTGAGGGGTCAAATTCTCATCATCTGCAATAGTCAGTCTTCACCAAAGCTCAGTGCCGTTTGGTCAGACTTGACCTTCGACTATGGGAACTCGTGACAGGTGTTTCTGAAACTTACGGACTAAGTGATTGATTGGTTATATATCGTAATGAAAATCAAGTTAAAGTTGCAGCCCTGGTCTTTGCCTGGAACATGTTATTGGATCATTAGTGACTTTGTTACTGTTGTTGGAAACTCTTACACACAAACCAGAAATTAACATACTTAAAGTGGTACGTTGAAGACTCGAGTGGCATTGTTTCTGACAGCACCTTTGGCAATAAGCTGTAATTGCGGTCGCTCTTTTGGACGTCATCTCCCAGAGTTCATGTGAGAGTTCCAACAGTGTCGACTGTATGACGTCGGTAGATCGCCCTGTTTCCTTCTTCAGAACACTGAGTTTTCTTTTTCTTGGACTTGAACTGTTGTCGAATGGATGTTTTATTTTCTTTGTGCGTTGTGCATCCTTGTCGTCATTTTAACTCCCAGGAAGTAAAAAAAAAATCCTGCAAAGGTCAGACACAACGAGAGCCAGCCTGTGATGTTAGCTGGCGTTAGCACCCTCCACGCAGACCACCCCTTGCTGACTGATGTAAAAGGTGTCACTGACTGTGCTGCTGCTTATTTAGTGAGGGAATGTGGCTACAGACACCCTGTTCATAGTACTCAGAAATACTATAATTACAAGAGTTCTCATCAGCGCGTCCTCGGCTCAGTCTACATTGATTTTACTTCACCATGATGGAGATTTAACAGAACTGCATGAAAAATCTTTTAGATTACTGCTTTAAAGAACTCAAGCTTGTTCAGTATAGTTCTTTGGAAAGATCCAGCACACTTAAGTAAACAAAATTAGGGCTGCAATTATGTTTATTATCTATTAATTTGCCGATCATTTTTACAATCAATCCATTAAATGTTTATTCCATGAAATGTCAGAAAAGTGTTAAAAATGCTCATCTTGATTTCCTAGAGACAAATGTGACGTCTTCAAATTGCTTCTTTTGTCCCAACAGCCCAAAACACAAAGAATTCTCATTTACTTTCATAAATGACACAGAAAAGCAGCAGATCCTCACATTTAAGACACTAAACCAGCAGTTTTACTTTTTCATCTGAAAAATGACTGAGATGATGAATCAATTATCAAAATAATTGTCCATTAATTTTCCATCGATCAGTCAATCTATCATTCGATTAAGCGTTGCAGCTCTACACATAACACAGCAACATGGTGGCTCAGTGGTTGGCACCGTCCCCTAACAGCAAGAAGGTCCTGGATTCGATACCTACGTGTTTGCATGGGTTTGCCTACATGTATGTCTGTGTTCAGCCAGTACCCTTGACCGAGGTACTGGCTCTGGACCTGGAGTTGGTCCCTGGGTGCTGTCTACTTAATGTACAGTACCTTTTCCTTACACTTAGTGGTAACACTATGTAATAACTACACACTTAGGCATTAGTTAAGCATTTATAAATACTGAATTATCATTTTTAAAGCATTGTTTCTACATGAAAAGTCCTTAGGGTTGGGGTTGGGGTTACGGTTACCCTGACCATAAGGCCTTTCATGTAGGAACAATGCTTTAAAAATGATAATTCAGTATTTATAAATGCTTAACTAATGCTTAACTAATGCCTAAGTGTGTAGTTATTATAAAGTGTTACCTACCTAATTTGCTCTGTCCTGTTCTTCTGGAGGTGGCTGGTCTTGTTCCAGAGTGGCTCCAGCTGCCACTGATCACGGGTCGGCTAACTCCAGATGTCCTGGACGTGTTGCTGCTGCAGCGGCTCGGTCTCAGCTGCCCCGTGGACCACGCTGACATGCCCAGTGCAAACCTGACGTCCAGGCCGCTCCGCCAGGTGATGTACGGGCTGCTGCTTGGCAGAGGGAGCACAGTTGATGAGATGGACAGAGATTGCCTTGAGCTGAAAGTTACTCCAGTCCACCCTGCCTTCCCAGGATTTACCAAGCAACTGGTGCTCCGCTCACTCCATAAGGTGAGGTTTTATCCAAACTGCCAGAAGTGCATTGTTATATTTTGCATTTGAGTGCGAGGGATTTAGGGGCAAACTTCTTTCTAATACATAAAAGCTTTGACCAATGAAACTTTCCTTTTATTTCAGATTTTTAGAGTAAATTCATGTTGTTCTGTCATATATGCTTCATAAAGATTATGATAGTTTAGACACTGAGTTTGGATCTTATGTGGCCTGTTTTTTTTTTCATTAATGGTAAAGTTTGTCAGTGGGGGACAAACAAAATTCCTTTGAAAAGTCGACATTCACCTCTACTCCTCCTGCGTGTCATCTCCAGGTTGAAGCCTCTCAGCGTCTGCAGGTGTTACTGGAGGCTCTGGGGGTGAAAGAGGCTTCCCTGACCAGCACGCCGCCGCAGCTGCGCCTCCTGGTGGCTGCAACCTACTACTGGCTGCAGAGAGCGAAGCCTCCACCAAAAGAGAGGCTGCTGAAGGCGCTGCTGATGGGCCTGAGTAACGGAGACGCACTTAGACATCGAGCGGGTATTAAACTCAAACATGTCCTGACGCTTTTGTTTATGATCTGAACTGCTCAGTGTCTGTGCCGGTTGGTTATGTTGATATCTGTCAGTATGTCTACTCTCTGTTATCAGTAGTTTGATTTACTGTGTATGTGTGTGTGTCAGCTCTGCAGATTCAGAATGAGCACTTTGAAGAAAAGCTGGATGTGGGCGTGGTTCATGCCTTCAACCAATGGCAGGCCTGCCTGAGGGACAGCATCTACCTGAACCAGCTGCTGGGCTTTCCGTTACCTGAACCACAGATCTCACGGTGAGTCCAGACTGAAACACGGCACACAACCACGTTTGTTTTGGGCTTTAAGGATGAAATTTAATGCTCCAAACATATGATAATCTTATAGACCATGATACATTGCTGTGGATGACACTTGCCAACAATATATAAAGTAGTATTAATGGGCTCAAGCATCAACATGTACAGCAGGAAAACGCAACAAACACAAATGCAGCATGAGCATGAGAGAGAAAAACACTGACAGCAACATTTTACTGCAGCATTCACACTTTGACCTCAGTAAGGTTCTAAACACAGAACCTTCACCTGTACTGAAGTACTTTGAAGTGATATTTCACCACAAAATTTTGTTTTGTATTTCAATTTAGGAAAAGGACATAATAAGTGAACAAAACTGACTATTCCTCAGTTCAAGACATCTGAGGGTGAGGACCTCATACATAAAACAGAATCATGCAATTAAATATCAGTTTAAAGAGCTGAATACTTTTTCCATCCAAAGATGCTTGTTTTTTAAAAAATGTTCAGTCACCACCACATCACACCCGACAACCTGCAACTCACGACAGCTTTCAACACTTCTACACGTCCAGGTGACTCACTGCCTTAGCTGCCGTGTTTCCAGCATGCTGTCATTGATTTCACTCCTAACACAAGCGTGTTTGTATGAACAGTGACTGCAACACCTTGACTTGCCCAGGTGATGTCACTGTCTCCACCTTCATATTAATCAAATCTCCATTGTGTTCCTCTGACGTTGTCCAGGTTGTATGAAGGGACCGTGGTCCACCACTTGGTGTATCAGATGAAAATGAGGAAACTGAAATCCCTTATAAAGTACAATCCTACATCTGTGAAAGTGTATAGAACCATGCTGGCTGTCATCCATCAGCTACGCCCTCAGAAGGTGTCAAAGCCGTCAGAGACCAAGAAGAAAGTGACACCTTCACGGCGGCAGCCTTTGGACGACCTGACCTCACACCTGCAGCAGCTGTTCCTCCTGTACGAGGACCAGCAGGAGGCTGCCACTGAGGTTAGAAGCGTGGTCAAAGCGCAGGAGGATTTACTGCTGCTTGACTTGGTGCTGCCAGTGAGAACTCGCTACAGAACTAATGAGAGGAAAAACCGGAGCAACACTGTGGAACTGGCTCGCAAAGAGGAGCGCAGGGGCCTGGACCTCCTCTAACCGAAGCCGCCCAGCTTAGCGAGTCTGACCCTCAGCCCGGGACTCCAGGGGATGCGTGTGCGCTCTGGAGCTGCTCTGCTGCGTGTTTTGTGAAATTTTATCTGGCATCGCCACAGGATGTTTTATTTTGAAATTAACCGGATGTTTTAATGTTGTATTTGTGTCTCACCTTCTGTCCCGCTCAAGCTGCCCTGTGCTCCGTCATGCAGCAGAACTTGTGTATCTGCTGCGGAGGCTCCCGATCACCGCAGCTGTGACGTAGTGGTGACGCAGCGCAACGTGTCAGCTCTGAGAGCAACATGTGTCTCCTCCACTGAGTTCACTCTGTGGAGTCGAGGACGGTTTGTCACCGTGAGCGACACATTTCACATTGTGCAAAGATCTGATCTGCAGTTCATGTAAAATATAAATTCATGCAGCTTTGATTGGTGCAGAAATACAGGCAGAGAATTCAGGAACAACAACAAAAAAAAAGAAATCTGACAGCCTGCCTTCTTGTGATGTAAAATTCACATTTTTAGTTCAGATGCCATGTTGAAAGTTTATATTTTAAGATGTAAAATTCAGTCATCCAGAGGCCTTTCACCCAAACGAAGACAGTCTTGTACTTTTCGCCCACGCAGAGTGCATCCTAAAATCTATTTGGAAACAACTGGTGACACCATTTTGAGTTTTGTTTAAATCTTCCACACAAAACATTTAGTTTATGAAAGATAATTTGTTTTAGGAGAAACCACCAAACAGTATTTATAATATTAAATTCATCTCCACTTTGACAGTCCTTCAGTATATACTGTTCACCTGTGATTTTCAGCCCAAAAAGTACTTTTACACCTGATACTAAAGTACTTTCTGTTGATATTTATGCACTTTTAGGGATTTAGTAGAACATGAATATTTGTTCCACTGCAGCCGACTGCAGACAGAAACTCCCTCAGGGTTTTTTAATCTTCGCCTTCAGTAAAACTTTTGGAGCTTCTGCACAAAATGAAGAAGTGAAGTTTCAAAACGTCTGATTTAATGTTTGATGTGTGCTGATGGTTTTTGAAGTGTATTTACGTTTCTTTCTGTTCCAGGTATAGCAGCTCTTTTTATGTTTAACTTTTACATTTTTCAATGTTTTTTCAAGTTTTGGAATCTGTTGCTTCTGATCAAGTTTTGGTTTTTTTCACAATAAGGGAAATTTGAAAATTGTTCTATTATTCAACATGTTAAATTCTTTAACGTTTTTGTCCTCAATGAAAAAAGAATGTTTCATGTTTTTTGATGACATTTTTATTGAGGATGTGTGAATAAATATTGCCCTCATTCTGCCTCTGTGTGTGTGTGTGTGTGTGTGTGTGTGTGCGCGCATCTATGTGGAGAAAACCTGAAGAAAAACAAAGCGAGCTTCTTTACAAGATTTATAAAATTTTAATATACATTTTATTCTCATTCACACACTCTCACACCATAAATAAAAGTGAGCATACAGTGAGTCCGTGGTGTGACTGGTGCTGCAGCTCTGCTCTCTATCGACACTCGTGGCTTCTGTGTCACTGGTCACATGAAATTTACACAACGATGAAAAACAGCTGAGAGGGAAGCAGTAAAAACAGGATTTCACAAAACTGCAGCGTGTTTTATATCGCAGCCTGTGAAGTATAAAAATGCTTTTTGTATCTGTTGTCTCCATTTTAAAAGTGAAACTGGTTGTTTTTGTTTTGCTGCCTCAGAATACTTGCTGCTTTTTTCATTCATCCAGTTAAGAAACAAACAGATCTGCTCTGAAAGTCAGACAGACACGTGTAGCCAAAAGTACGTGGACATCCTCGTGTGTTTCCGTCTGGCTCTGGTTTGTTTTCTTTTGCATAAATTGAAACCTGTTTGTTCTTTAAACTGTGTGGACTGAAACCATTTAAACAAAAAACGTGTTTCGTTAGTTGAAAAACCACTTGGTGCTTTAGCTCCCTGAAACTGCATTTTAATTCATTTAATTTTCAGATAAATTGATTTACTGAAGAAGAAGAAAACTTTTTCACTCTCTTTGGTTTCATTGTTTTTAAAATGCCAAATGGATTCAGTGCATTGTGATATTTAAACTTTAAACTGTAAGGCAAGAGAAGCAGCTAATTCTCATGTCTGAGAGAATACTAGTAATTTCTTTTCCATGAAAATGGATGATTAAGGTATAATTACTTCAGATTTACTATTTAACAATTTATTGATTCAGTACTTAAACTAAATTGAAAGTTTTATTTTAGTTGAATGGTTTCAGTTTAAACTGAAAAATCTGCTCACATTTTCTCAATAAGGCCTCATGCATATCGTCTCTGGTAATTTCACTCTCAGTTTCCGAAGGCTTCAGAAGACGCCTTCACACTTTCAGGTTGTTGGACCTGGAATGTTTGCAATTCAGCTTGAACCCTCAAAGGTTGTTAATAGATTCTAGATTCTAGATTCTATGTTATTTTTTTTTTGGTTGACTAAATTTCAAAATCTGCTCTGTGACAATCTGTCCATCGGGCTCCTTGCAGCCTATCAGCCGGAAGAGAAAAAGAGCTGCGACCAGTCACATTTGGCCCTGACACACAGACAGCACAATTTCTACAACAAGCACGTGAATGTCAGTCAGATGAGAGACAACGTTCACTTCATTTACAGTGTAAATATACAAGTTCCCACAGAGAGAGATGACAGACACCAGCAGAGCATCTGGATGAACGACAGGGGAGACATGAAGTGCAGATTCGAGTCACATCTGGCTGCGAGCAGCAGAAGAGAGACCTCAAAAACAAGTGAAAGAAAGAGGATGCAGGACAAGACGATGGAAGTCATGTGATCCTAAATGTTGTTATGAGTTTATCAGCTTGGCTGGATTTCATCCAACCTGAGTTCGAAGCTTCTTGATAAATAAAATCTGATCTGAAACAAATCCAGCAGAGCAGAAACGAAAGCAGACAGACTTTTAAAAATATGATGGAAACTCATTTTCACACGGGCTGTCAGAGCCCTCCTCTCTGCTGTGAACACCGTTTTGTTAATTAATACAGTCACTTTATTGTGGTTCTAGTTTATTTCTGTCCCTATCTGGAGTGTTTACATTCACAGAGGTTCTTTGAGCTTTTTCCAGAGAGTATCCAGAAATCCTCTGGCGTAGAGACATGTTAAACTGGGGGGGGACAGAGCTCGCCCACTGCTAATTAGCTTAGCTCAAATACTGGTGGTCAATGGGAAGTGCTAGCCTGTCTCCGTCTAAAGTCATCAGATAAACTTTCCAACAACTCTGAACAGTCCTGACTTCAGGTGGAGGCAGGCTAGCACTTCCCATTGACTACCAGTGTTTGAGCTAAGCTAATTAGCGGTGGGTGAGC
>JAPZDX010000024.1:527259-538340 GCA_029783625.1 Naso annulatus | reverse complement strand
ACAAAATTCCCTCTGTGATATGACTATTCCATTTTTAATCAATAATTATTAGCAATGTCAATACAATGACTTAGTGGGTAAAGGCAAGCATAAGAACAAGTCGAACTGTCTGATAAGTTGAGAAAATTACATGACTTCACTTTAAATGCAGCCTTTAAGATCAGGCAAAGACATTTATTCCTTATCACAATAAAACAATATCCGATATAATCTTATATCTTGATACAATATAATATCTTTATACTGCCCATCCCTGATTTGTCCCAACTCCATCAGTCTGAGGTGTCAGACATTAAGCACAAAAAGAGCCTGAATAAAAACGTTCTTGTTGGCAGTAAATCCTTTGCAGACCTGCAGTGTCAGGGTATTTCTCCTCCTGTGTCTTTGTTCTTCTGCCTGCGACCCAAAGAACTCAAAAAAAGACCCAGTGTGTGAAGATTTTCACACTTTGGTTTTGCTGTAAGTGCAGTTTTTACAGTCGCTCATGTTCCAGGACAAATACTCTCGATGGTTAAACAAATCTCATTTCCTGTGGCTCAGTTCAGGGGAAATCATCAGAGGAGGCTCAGGGCGACTGTCCAGCATATTTCATCATTTCCTCAACTCAGACACAATCTGTGTGATTGAAAATGATTGATAATAATCTGATGATGATTCAGATGGTTGACAGGCTCAGTTGCTACACGCAAACAATCAGTTTATAATGATCCGTCATGAGTGACTGAGCGCATAGCTGCTGTAAAATCTTTACATTAATGAGAAAATAATGCATTCAGGAGTGATTCTTTTTCAAATCAGATTTTTGGAAGGAAACACTTCTAATGTTCCAGGATTCCTGCAGTTAGAAATATGTTTTTAGTTTTTTCAAGTGGGCGTGAAGACAGAGACTTTCTTTTTTTTATTAGATACATAAAGGGACTTTTGTCTGAAGCCTCTCAGGAACTTGAATAGGAGGAACGTCCCACTCCTGTACTGGTTTAATCAGCTCAACTGGTCCATCAACTGGTCTTGATCAGAAACACCCTGGTTTGTTCATTTGTTCTTTCCTTCTTTCTTTCTTTCTTTTTCTTTTTCTTTCTTTCTTTCTTTCTGTCTTTCTTTCTGTCTTTCTGTCTTTCTTTCTAACACCATCATACAACACAGTCATGCTGTCATGTTTACTTACTTCAGCAATTATTCTAAGCACACAGAGTTTTTTTCTGGTGACTTTGGTGCAGCAATTTGTCAGCAGCTTAAATAGTGAATCATGTAGTTCTGACCCAATCACCAGGAATTAATGTTCGCATCATAAACGTAAACCTGACATTTCAGTGGTTAAGTTCCTGTTAGATTCAGACAAATCAAAGAAAACAAACAAAAAACACCCCAAAACTTTAGGATTTTGGAAAAATTCATGTTTTGGCTTAAAATACCCAATTCTGTCAACAGAAACATGGCCATTTAATGTGTCTTTGTTAAATACACTTGGCTTTGGGCTAGGGATTAGGGTTAGGCCACCAAAAAAGACAGACGATCTGCCAGCGCCAAACATGGAGAGACCTGTACCCAACTACTACTGACAAAAGACCTTATGGACTCTTAAAGGGTTACGTCATTCTTTTTCCCTTTTTGTTATTTACTTTCCTTTATGTACTCAGATTAGCACTTTACGTGGTACTTTATAATAATAAAAATAATGATAACCAGTGATTTAGGGATACTGTGGTGACTGGATCTGCCCACTCACTGTCCAAAGGAAAAAACACTCATGCTGGAGCAAGAAGATGAAACTTGAGAGCAGGAGAGTATTGTTGTTAGTAGCTGTGTGTGGTCAAAACATTATTTTCTCCTCTCAGGCTACAGTGTTGCTCTTGCGAGGACAGATGTTCTGCGCTCAGGTAAAGTTCTGTGCGCTCGGACATCATTTGCACGCAGGAGGATCTAACTTGCACTTGCATGAGTATGGTTCTGTGCGTGCGATAGAGATATTATGCTTTTGATTTTTGACAGTGATATGCCTCCATACTTATTTCTCTGATGTTTACTGACCATTGTGGGCTCCTGTACAAACATGGCAGACTGCATGGAAGAGGACTTGCAGTGCAATGAAAAACGCACATATTTTTAGGTAATAATGCACTAATGAAAGCATATTTATAAATATTACACTCATTTTCTGTCTTAATTAGATCCCACCGAATTTTACACAGAGGAGCTTTAAGATTTGGTGACATTTGTTTTTTTTTTTTTAATGAAACTATTCAGTGGACAGACAGTGAGGTTAGAGGTCAGGATTTAAAGTATAAATTCTCCTCCTAAATTACAAGAAGTTTACAAATGTGACATTTCTATTTCTGATTAAGATTATAACCTCAACCTTGAAGTGTTTCATTTGTCTGAACTTGTTGGTTTTTCAGATTAAGAGCGTGTGGAAATGATGTGAAAGTCATTTTAATGCATCAAAATTTAGATTTACGGTTTCCTGAGCAGTCAGACACACACTTGGCACTGAGAGGTCCCGTCTGCTCTCTGACAGACTTCCTGTCACATTCACTGCACAGTGCTGCCCAATACAGCAAAAATGCAGTAAAAAGCCTCAAATAGGCTTTCTACTTATGATTTGCTGCCTCACAGTGTTTCATTTAAGCACACGACAGGAGGAAAATTCTTGTCACTTTCAGACAGACAACTATTCTTGATTTCCAATAACGCAGCACTTTATTTTGTAGGAGTTTTAAAATGTTTAAAATGAAAGACAGAGTCAGCATGGATGATGCTCCTGTATCCAAAAACATAAAGCCACAAGTTGTTTCTCCACAGTAAACCTGTATTCTGATTGTAAATCTCTTTATACGACCCTCCAAACAATATTTTTTTACCAGTGGGTGAATATAACCAAAGTATATTTTCTCTGCTCGGAGAGAGAAAAAATTGCTTCAACACAACCATTAAATAAACCTGACAGCTCGTTCAGTGGACCTAAACCTCTGTCCTCAGGGGTCCACGCTAATAACACGGAGCTCGGCCACATCACTCTGTCACTCTGACCATTTTAAAAACATTTACTGCAGAATAAACAACAGCACAGGAGAACTCATTTGTCTCATGGCTGCTGAAGTTTCACCAAAGGCTTTTATAACTTTAACACCCAAATATGTTTTGGGAATATAAATAAACTCTAAAAACAGGCGTTCCCTTGTCAAACTGGTGAAGTTATAAATACTTAGACATTTAAGCTGCTTTGTGTCTGTATTTTTGTGTTTGAATGATTAAATTATGACTAATTCCATTTGCCAGATTTGCTGCTTTGCAAACCATGAAGTCACTGTTCTGCAGTGATTGCTCCTGCTTTCTCTCATTTTTATGTTCACTAATTTACAGAAAACTTTTACAGCCGTGCTCATAGTTTAGTGACAGCTGCATTACTCCCATGAGAGCCACCTGTGGGTGCAGATATTAGGGGTGCAAAACTAAACAAGGTCCACCTTTATATTTTATATGAGAGTCACAGCACAGAGCAGCACATTGGCTTCTCATTGGCTGCTCCTCATTAACCTCCTCGCTAGTCTGGTGCATCTCCTGCACCTGTCAGCCGAGGTAATTAAAGACCTACTGAACCTGTTTTAATTAAGCATTTTTAATGAGGACTTCTGTGGGTCAGAGTGTTTCAGAGATGTGACATTTTTGGAGAAACAGCAGCTGAAGGTCTCAACATTCATCAGTTGTTTATGGCTCACAGCCAATCAGAGTGAAGACTGTCTGCTGAGTCATGGGTGTGATGATCTCTGGAGAAAGTTTCACTCAGAGGAAAGTTTGCTGGTTGTCTTCTTCTTAACACTCAGTGAGCACCATGACTCTGTCTGTCTGTCTGTCTGTCTGTCTGTCTGTATACCACTTTGGTCCAGACTGAACGATCTCAGCAGCTGCTGGAAGGACTGAAGTGTGTGTCAGACATTTGTTTTTCCATCAGGATGAATTACAGAGTAGAATTTGATTTTCTCTTCATTTATTCAGTCAAAGCACAAGAGCAAAGCTCATTAGACTTTTTCGGACAGAACTACAAAATTCAGAATTCAGAAAAATATTACGGAAGTAATAATAATAATACTACTAAATAATATTAATAATAATTAAAACTGGAACAGATTTCATAAAATCCTGGTTAACCTTGTAAAGCGCCTCTTCAGGCTGTTTCTGTGAATGTACAACTTGGACCACAAACACAGTGAACGCAGTACACACAGTATTAGTAAAAGTAGTGTTAGTACTATCGTAGTCGACCTGCAGACGTCCCATTCCACACCTCCCGAGGATGAAGTCTATAGCGACCTTCGAGATCAATTTGAATTTTACAGCCTGGATTTCTTCATCCTGTGACCATTTGTGCTTATTTTGACCCATGCTGACATATTCAACATGTTTCATAATTAATGTTGAACAGTGAAAGCAGTTTTCCAGATCGTCTCTGCAGCTTTATGTCGGGTCTGTGGTGTCTCAATGTGAATCTTTTGTCCTGTTGACAGAGTTAATATCCTCCTTCCGCCTCCTCGTCTTCTTGAACCCGTCATGCTGCGAGAACACAGCTCAGAGGTTTAATTATTGCTGCTTGTTTGTGGACAAGACGAAGGATGTTGAGACAACTGAGAGATTCCCCTTCATTTGCTGCTCTATTCTCACAGGGTTCAACAGAAACAGCACACAGTTCAACACACTCACTCTGGGACTGACTGACTCCTTCATGCTCACAAATAATAATGCAAAAAGGTAAAATGTTTATTTTGAAAGTATGAAAATCAAAACCATCTTCCCGGTGGCAGAATATCCTTAAAGAGAAGTGCCATTTTTCCCCCAAACTGTTTCTTTGTCTGTTCTAACACAAACCGCTCATGTTAGCAGTAATTAACTGGGCCAGGAGCAGCTTGGTCGTTAACTATGTTCATTTGTGGGTTAAAGGTTGAATTCGTTAAAGCTCCTTCAGACTGGAGAAGCCACAGTGGAAGCTGGTTAAAATGCTTATCTGGTTATTGATCACATATTAACAGAAAGACAAACAACACAGTCATCAGGTTGTTTATTTATTCTGAGCTCTGAGTTTGTTTGTTTTTGTTTGCTGTGGCAGAGGGACACGCAAAATAACTGTGAACAAACCGACCTCTCATGAAGCACTCACACACTCAGAGGTTACTGATAAAACTTTTATTATCGTAACTCAGTTTGTCATTGTTTTGCACACAATACTGCATGTTAACACAACGATAAGTCACATGTCCAAACACCTGCGCTCCACCTCCACCTTCTGTCTCTGTGAACAGACTGAATGAAAACACAAACAAATCAAGCCGCCTGTGACTGACGGCGTGTTGCTCAGAGCGATTCTGTGTTCGTGCACTCGTCTCAGGCTGCCGGCTCCAGCTCAGTTTCCTTTGACTGAAACCTTTTGCACACACACTGACCTGAATCTCCACACACATGTGGGAATGATGACACATAAATTTTGTCGCGTAGCTGTTGCCACAGCAACCATGATCACTGTAAGTGGTGGAAAATGAATGAATGGAGTGATTTTTTTCTGGCTCTTAGTCTTTTGTTGTTTTGTTTTGAGAAATCAGCTGTCTCTCTCTCCTCCTGTGTGTGTGTGTGTGTGTGTGTGTGGAAACAGGTGGAGCTCTGGGATTGGTCCAATTCGAACTGATGCTGCTGCTGGATTGGGCAACAGGATGACAGCAGCCTTCAAAGCTTCAGCTGACGAGCCGTCTTTCTCCGTTTCAGTTCCACTGTTTAAACTGAACCAGCTAGTCTGTGGTAGTTTCTGACTCTGCCTGACTTTTGCTACCTTTTGAAATTGTGCACAGGTGAATAGAAGTTGCGTCTTTCTTTGTTAAATTTATTACAACCTGTAAATACGTGACCCAGTAGCTTTAAGGTTGGAGTGAGAAGCCATTTATGTTATCCTCTTTTTTGTCCTGTTTTGTGTGTGGAGCTTAGGTGAGTTTATTGTCATCTGTTTCATTTTATTTTAGTGCCTGTAGGTAAGCTTAGGGACCTGGATGGAAGTTTTGTTTCTTGTTTTGGCATTGCTCACTCTGAAGTTGAGGAATACAGCTACAGTGAACTTCTTTATGATGTGGAACTGGCCTTTCCTGACAGTGGGAAGACACACACACATATGCTATAACCTTGGTTTCCCCTAGACCACAGATATAACTATTCTGATTAAAAAACTGTAGGATTTTGGAAAGTTTACACTAAAAGTGTGCTAAAAATGACAAAGATTTTCTTCCCTTATGAAAAGAAAGTATCCTGACAGATGCTAAGGGGCCGTTTTGTTTTTTATTTTGGGGGGTGGGATGGAGTGGGCATTTAGGTTTTATTTTGTGTATTGGGGAGGGCATAGCATTTTATTTTGACATGAGGGAGGGGCATATGAAGTTTTTTACGTGTTGGTGCTGGCAGATGTTCTGCAGGCTACATGAGCACCGGAGGACAGCCGCAATATCCACATGGATTTTTATTTTCATCGGCTCTGTTCTCAAACACAACGCGAGCCTCAACAGAGACTCAGCTTGCTACGCATGGCTGAATTTCAGGTCCACACCGCCCACAGCGTTGGTGGACTTCTATTAAAGGCTCCTACTCTTCTCTGCCTGTAGTATTTAGAGAAAAACAGAAACAGTGGACCTACTTGCCGGGATGCCGAGGAAGTTTTCCATGATATCTGAACATTTCTTTAATGTAATATTGCGTAATTTTCGATAACAAATGTTTTTTCATCTGCCAGAGCCTGAAATTCCTCTAAAAGCAAAGATGGCACTGGCCTTTAGCAATTTGCCGTAGAGGGGAAGTTTTAATCCCAGCATGCCTTGGGGCACTGTGTTTTGGTCCTGAGACTATAAGCCATCGTGACTACAGAATGAATGAGGAGTTAAAGAAACTGACCTTTATAACGTGTGAGGAGGGTATACTGATTTTGACCAGGTCCAGATGTCAAAGAGACAGAAAGAGAGCTGGGCAGGTGTTATGGCACAAACAAACCAAAATCTATCACCATATTCTAGTAAACTCTCCAAAGATACTCAGGTTGTGCTTTTATATCTACTCACACATTTTCGTTTACATGTGAACATGCTTGAGAGTAGAACAGCCCTGTCATCGGGTACACTGTAAACATCATTATTACTCGTATTACTCACTACCAGGAAACAGAAACCACAAGGACAGAGGAGTCCTGCATGGAGATTTGCATGCAAAACAACAGTTCATGCATCTGCCTCACCTTTAGAAAAACAGTGGAGGATGCAGACGTCTGTGAAGGCAGCTTGCTTGTTCATCTTACAGAGAGTCAAAATGCTTTACAACATACGAACTTACAAATTTAGCAAAATCTCAATGTACGCTTATAAAAACAAACGAGAAGGGCAGAGAAAGTGGGTTCATACATTCCTTCAGCGACTATTTCCCCACCCTCATGCTGTCTGCAGGGAAGCATCGTTTGGATAGGTCAGTGGTTTTGTGTTTGTGTGCTTTTCATGTCCGCTAAAAACACTCCTGAAGTTACAATCAGCTCAGCCTCTACACGGCCTGCATGCACAGCGGATGCTAAAGGTGCTACAGTTGGCATTTATATACATGGAACCACAGCTGGACGACGGCATGATGTTCTCTATCCTTCCTGCTGCTTTTTGTGCTACTTTTCCTCATTTTCCAAAGTCTCTCTGCTGCATGTGATGTTTCCTTTAGTTTGTCATCCATCGTAGTAAAAGGTTGGAACATGGGAGCCCTGATGTGATCGGACAAGTCAAGATGGTGGCTGCAGGTGGGCAGCTGTGGCTGGTGATCTCAAGTGTGTTTCACAGTCTGTAACTACAGGCGCAGTAAGGATGAACCAGAAGCAGACAGTCTGCAGTCACTTGCCTTTTCATAGTCCAGCTGCACCAATGCACACCCAAGAACTACATTTCCCACAATCCGGGGGTCATTCCCTTTCTGTCAGAAGTTACACAATGTGGACAACATGGACGAAGAAGATGTGCTGCTCTGCCTCCAAGCGATTTTAAAAAACTCCCGGAGGTACGCATACTGTAGGCTATGCTAGCTACGCATGCTCACAAAAACTGGGCTTCATGCAGATATACGTAAAGGTATGCTGAGGTCTAACACTGCATCATTTTAGTCTGTGTGGACCTCAGTGGAGTCCGGTCCATGTTTGGTTCATCTGGACTATGAAACCAGCTTTACTGTTAACATGCTGGCTAAGCAGAAATATGCCAAAGAAACCAAAGTACTTTAACGAGCTAGTTGACTTGTTATCAGTCAACCAACCAGCTCTTAGCAAACGAGCGGTCTTGGTCAGTCACAGGACAAAATGGTCTCACACACTCAAGTTCTCTCAGCACTCTAAGAGAGGAGAGTTTTTTGGAACCTCCTCTGAAGCTTTAAGCTTCCTCTGTTTGTTTTATCCGTTTGTTCTGTTCAGCATCACATCAACTTCCTCTATGCAGACGCACTGCAAAGATTTACTTTTCTTCAATAATCATGCATAATAACTGCTCCACTGTAAAGAGCTGATTCTGATCCAAAATGCTGACTGGAAAAGAAAGAAACTGTAAAGTAACGCTGCAAAGCAAACAAGCTGCTAACGAGTGTGATTCTGGTTTTCGTTTGGAGAAAACCAGAACGTGGATTTTCACTTGAAGTATTTTTGCATGTTAGACATTCAGCAGTCATATTGACACATGGCATGAGCTGTAGATACAGTCAAATTATATTATGTCTTCGTACTCAGCTCAGAGCTGTTCAGTCATTGTGGACATTGGACTCTGCTGGAGCAGAGTTGGATTGGACACTGGACTTAATAACTTTATAGTGACCAGAAAGAATGTGCTATTCTGAGACTGCTGTCGTTATTACCATTATGTTCCCTACTTATCCTTCATTTCCAAAATAAACTGAACTGAACTGTTTAGTCTGATTTAATCAATAATTCAACATTTTGTTCTTTACTTCACACTTTGCTCAGGAAACGGCCTTGGCTGTGTTTTTCTCTGTCAGCATCACGACACTCATCATTGTTGATCCTTCTTTATATGACAGCTCACGTCTCAGCTCGTGTGCCTTCCCTGCTTGTTCTACCTGTTTTTGCACATTCAGTATGTTTAACAGGCGTCATGGGATGCAAACATATACGATGCGACCTTTGTTTCCCTCTGAGAGCAGCTAGTCTCACATTTCCGGTCTATTAGCTTCTCTACTCTTTCTGAAATATGACAACACGAAATGAAACACTTCCCTCCTGTTTTGTGCCTGAAAATATCCAGCAAAACTTCCCGTAGGTCCAACTTGTGAAATTCCTCCAAATGTGGCAGTGCGCGTCTACAGTGATTGTATTAATGTTTAAAATCGACGACATCTTCATGGTAAAATGCTGCGTGTAGCACCTTCAACATCCTCGTCAACAAAGAACAAAACACAGTAAACATTTTTCTCAGTCCGGAAGTTGTGCAGTCCGGGAGCAGCTGTGCCGCCGGCGCTCAGGGCCCAAACTGCCTGGAAGACTGGTACTCGCTGGGCACTTTGGGCTTAATGCCCTTACTGTTGTAGTAATCGACCACCTGGTTGGGCACCTCTGCCAACACGCTCTTAGCCAGAGCCGCTGGAGACGCCTGAAAGAGACAGACAGACATCAGTCAGTTTGTACATGATGTTCGTACACATCTGGAAACAAACACATGAAGGTAAATTACTGCAGGTTCTTAATTAAAGAGGAAGCTCATTTTTTTGCACATCAAGCCTTATAGTAACGATAGTTACAATCATATACGATGTTCGACAGCATTATTATGAAGAACGGTGCAGTCCTGAGAGCTGGAGCTTGTTGCCGACGTCACTGCAAGCTGAAAACAACAGAGGTTTAGAAGCATTTCAAGTGCTTTGAAAATGCATCGAAAAGGGTTGTTTTGAAAGATGAGAAGCTCACCAAATGTTCAGTCGTGTCCTCTCGTGTACCGACACTAAAACACGAAGCTGAACACAGATATATAACTCAGGAACAGCTGTTTGTTTGCTTTATGAAGCAGCTGAAAGAGCCACTTTTGGGTTATTTATCCGTGTTTAACTTCCTGTTCTAGTGTTGGTACATGAGAGGACACCACTAAATATTCAGCGAGTTTCTCGTCCTTTCAAAGAAGCATTTTTTTTTTTTTTGACAGATTGTCTAAATGCACATGCTCCTCTGTTGTTTTCAGCTAGCTGCAATGAGCTCCAGCTCTCAGGACTGCACCGTTTGTCAGAATAATGCTGGAGAACATCATATATGATCATAACTATCCCTATTGTGAGTCTTAATGTGCAAAAAACCCAACTTCTCCTTTTAAGAACCATCATGGGCGCGCCAGTTTACCATAAATTACCATCACAATCATGTCAAATATGTTCCCCGCATCCATCAGACTGTAGATGACTTCTTTCCTTCCAGCCAGTTTCACTTCATTACGTTACACAAGTTGATGTGAAATTTCTGCAGCTCCGTCACAGTTAAACATTTTTTGGGTGAGGTTTGGAAATTGAATTCTTTCTGGATCTTTGGACATTTGAAATGTAAGAAACTGTGACTGAAAACATGAAATCTCAGCATCACCTGGATGGACAGTCATGGAGTTTGCTTAGCTGGACTGTTGATGAAAAGAAATGTGAGCCTGAAGGTGAAGCTGTTGATTCAATGGTTGATGCTCGTTGTTACCCTCTTCTGTGGTCGCAAGCTTTGTGTAATAACTCAAAGAAATTAGATTACGGCTTCAAGCAGCCAAAACTAATTTCCTTTGCCTGTGCTTGAGGAGCACAGAGCATAGAAGGAGCGCAGAAGGATTAAATATCCCATCAGGCTCGGGAACAGGAGGAGGACATGGATGATGAGATGAATTTCCTCCGTGTGCTGTCAGTTAACCTGCAGAAAACTGAACCCAGCGGACTCCCAGTGACCTTTGACCCAGCTATCAGAATATATGGCCCAATCCCAATGTCCACCCTCACAGACTCTCAGACTTTGAGGCGCGTTCACGGTAAGTCCATGAGGGTTTAGGGCTGTCCCAGCGTCAAATCATGAAGAG
>JAPZDX010000024.1:509765-520040 GCA_029783625.1 Naso annulatus | reverse complement strand
AACATGAAAACTCCAAGTCATTATTGCATTAGCTTTGTTACAGCATACTTGCTGTGTGTGTGTGTGTGTGTGTGTGTGTGTGTGTGTGTGTGCAGGTGAGTCAGGGCGGAGTCAGTTGCACCTCATCAGCTCCTCCTCCCTGTCAGCTCACAGCCTCAGTCACCGTGTTGAGCGGTCTTTGTCTCTGGTTTCCTGCCACACGCTCTGCTCTCTGTGTCTCTCACCGGCCTGCTCATCCTGACTTCAGTCCCTGCAGCATCTTTCCTGTCTGTCAGGCTGCTGCCAAGCCTCCACCCTTTCAGACCTTGTTCATACAAACTCAAGACATTTTTCCCTTCCTACATTCTTTAAAAAGCCTGCAGACGCTGATTTTAATGAATCTCCCTCAAAAAGAAATCGCAAAAATACAACTAAAGCATTTAAATGAGACGTGGCAAACGATCTTGTGATGACACATGTCATCATTCTCTTTGCCTGATGTAAGCACACGCTACAGCTCTTTGCACCATCACCTCACAGTGAGCAGGCTGTAGGTTTGAATCAATCTGCTGAGAGATGGAACAATGTGCAAACTTCACACGTCTCAGTTTTCATCTGATAGCAAACACAGCACATTTGTGTTTAAATGCATTGATGTATTTAAGAAAACTGAAAGTATTTGCCGTTTTGAAATCTGTTGGTAAATAGGTTAAATTATTATTCAGCTTCTCTGTAACTGAATCAGCTTCCAGAGGGAATCACTGCTTTGTAAGTGAAGTCTTTGTCTTAAAATGAAAAAAGAGTTTCACCTGTGAGAGAAACGTGTTTCCATTCAGTCGACTGAAGGAAAACGGCCTGCAGTGAGATTTGACACAGACGCAGTTTCCTCTGGAGATGACAGGAACAAACAGCTGATTGGACACGCTGCTGCTCAGACAAACACACTCGCAGTGTTTCACTCTGAGCTCAGGCTTCTTCTGTTGTTTACGTGTTCGGTGAGTTTCTGACCCTCCGGGCGACTAAACCTCTCCAGATTATTCCAATAATACACGAGCAAAGACAAACTCTTCTCCCTCTCTGACTGCAGAGTAAAAGAGTTTTCTGCTCCGTGACGCTGATGAAACATCGAACATTTGCAGAACGAGGCGGCTCACCCTCACAGCTTCGTTCTGCTGTTTGAACCGCTGACTGAGGAGGAAGGTCACAGAACTGCAGTCAGCCTTCCTTTGACCAACGGACAGTTCAGGTGTTTCCCAGCATGCACTGGGTGGTTTCCTGTCCAATTAACGTGATCACAACATGTGCAAGACTACAGTTTGGTTTTAGGAACCATGTTCAAAAATAGTTAAAACCAAGTCAAGATGAAAATCTAATACATTCTACAATTTTAAAAATGCTGTTTTACCATCTGCAGTTTTGGATTTAAGTGGAGAATCTTTCTGTTTTAAGTCTTGTTTGTCTTGAATCAGTGTGGAAACAAACTGCTGATGGATCCTCCACACGTTTCTGTTGTTGGTGCATAGGTCAGTGTTCCAGTCTGAGTAGAAAAATTCAAATCTGCCGTTGATTTTAAAGTCAGTTTGATGTGTGTCCCTGCCTTCAGTGACATGAATCCCTGTTAGGTGGAGGAAACTCAGAGTCTGACTCGGAGCATTAAACTGTTTACAGGAAAACAACAAACAGACGAGTCAAACAGCTTCAGTCGGGTTTCCACAGACTTCATCATCTCACTTATTCAGTTATCAATCAAACAGGCATCAGACTGGTTAAACTGGTCTGACCCCAGTGAGAGAGGCTGGCATTAACTGGGACACTGAGGCTGCTGAATGCATCACTATGGTTACTGTTTCCATGGTGACATCGGGACTACTGTACTTAACAACACAGGATGGATTTTCCCCTGATGGTAATAAGAAGCATGAGGATGTCCTAAATATGACCAGTGTGTGTGTGTGTGTGTGTGTGTGTGTGTGTGTGTGTGCTCACTGTAAACTGGATCTGACAGCCTCCCATGATGTAATCGAGGAACGAGTGCATCTTGATGATCTGCAGGCAGAAGACATGATGTGAGGATGAGTTTTTCAAGGTTTGAGGTCAGAGCTCAGAGTTCACCAGCTGTTTGTCTACCAGCTGACCAGAAACATCCAATCAGATTCACTGTTCGCTGCCGGTGAGGCAGCTTAACATTTCATGATTCATGTAACCGTTTGAACTGAGTTCAACCGCCTTCTTCTTAAAGGACTGAGACACCAGCGTACACGTGGAGATCAGCTTCCTGTGAAAAAGCTTCTGTGGCTCCTCCGTGATGTCGTATCGATGTCATCACATTTCTTTCAGAAAGTTTTGATTACGTGTGTGAACACTTTATAGAGTTTGGAGCAAACATTAAATTTCATTCAGACAGGTCACAAATACAGCTGGCAGTCGAGTAAATAACAAAAAAGTTTACGAGTGAGTGGGAGAAATGTTCGGGATCAGGGCCGAGCTGCAGCTGTTGCAGCTGTTGCTAAAAATTATTCGGTAACTACTTTGATGATCAATAACTGAAGCCATTTTTTTAAGCAAAAATGAGTTGTTGTCCATTATCACAGTAAACCGAACATCGTCACATCTGTGGCTTTGGGACATTTGATCAGACAAATAAAAGCACACTGAGGATTCTTTGGTTTGGAGGAAACTGTAGCATTTTTTACAGTTTTTTCTATTTTAGAAACCAAATAATTTGTTAATTTCATCTAGAAAAAAATCAGAATAATGGATCATTAAAGTAATCCTTATTTGCCAGCCTGGTTTGGATGTGAAGAGGGAGCGTGAGGAATCAAACAGGGTGACGACCTCCATGTTTCATCCTGGATGTGACGGTGAGAAAACTGAGTCAAGTATATCATGACAGTATGATGTGAAAAGTAACCTCTGCGCTGATGCTGTGTTTAAATAAAGCTTCACTGAACATCTGTCGTGACCTGGCGCCTCCTGTGTTGCTGTCAGCCTTGATGAAGACGGTGACGGTGCAGCAGCCCTGCAGACTGACAGAGTGGAAGTGGTTTCATGAGACGGATCCTGCTGAGTTTGAACGGAGCGAGCGCCTGCGGCCTCGACTCAAAGGAACCACTGACACATTTATTCTCATGTTTATACATAATGCACCTGAATTATGTTTCTGTTTTCATTCTAATAAATTCTGCAGTACATTTCCTCACAGCACTTGTTTCTTCATCGTCAGTGCACCGGGCGACCTCGTCTTTTATTGCTCCCCCTGAAACGACCAGCTGGACTAAAGTTCCTGAAGTTTTCCTCCCGCGTCGACTCCTCGTCACATGACATCTGTGAGTCTGAACAGGTCACGATCAGATCTGATTGAGCAGATTTGGGACCTTTTGAAAAATGTTTACAGAACAGTTTTTTGTCACTCATACAAACCTCGTTTATCCTTTAGTACATTTGGTGCATGATATATTTTTGTTGTTTGTTTTTTGACTCCATTTATAAATTACAAAATCTCTGTAGATGGGAACCAAAGTTAATACTGAAACACTGAAACGTTTTAAAAGTTCTGTGAGATGTGCACACATCTGTTCTGACTGACTTTGTTGGCGGTGGGTGGCGCTGTAGCAACATGATAAATTTAAATGTCGTAACTCAGTGTTTTCTCTCATGTGAGAAAAGAGGAAGCAGCAGCACGTCGGTCCCTGTGGAGGAAAAAACACTCTGATCCTCAAATATTTTCATTTCATGCTGTTCATTTCTCTTCTCCTGCTTTTAGCAAGCAGCTTCTCACTGCTGCAGATTGAAATATTCTACAAACCATTGGAGCACATCTCAGCCAAACTCAAACACAGTTGTAACAGTTAAGAGGAAATGCACTTTCATTAGTTTCTAAAAAGTCACATATCATATCACACCGTTACAGGAATGATTATTACTTTTTCTCCCACTGACACCTTCACAGGTGAAGAAAACATTAAATGTAAAAGTATTTTAACGTCAAAATAAACTTAACCTGATAGAAAAAGTTCTACAATAAATAAATTTAATAACTGGATTACAAATATTGATGCCTAGATCTTCGATGTTATTTATTGGTTTGTGTCTTTCACTGTGAGCTGTGTTTCTAACTCCACTGATGTGTTGGAGCTCATTTTTAATGATTTCATGCACGGCTGTGGAATTTTAATCTATCTTGAAAAAAAACTTTACACATCTATTTCATAAGAGAGCTTTGCTCATCTTTGTTTTCTTAAATTAATTTTTAAACGTATTCATAGTTTAGCTCCGGAGCCTCTTTCCAGACACACACATCCAAAGACAAGCCCGTAGCAAAGTAACCAGGAGCATGGTGAATGGTAACTGTAAAATATCACACCAGAGAACCACATTTGGACAGTCAGCTTTCTCTATAAAGAGCTGTCGACTCTGGAATACATTACCAACTGAAATTAAATTAATTCCAGATATAAAATAGTTCACAACAAAGGTCAAGTACTGGCTAAAAGCAAAACAAAGCTGCACCCATCTTCAGCTGACTGTATCCTGGAGATTGTATTTGTCTTGTGATATGTGTGATACAGTACAGTATGTGTGTTATGGTATGTGTGTTTGTTGTTCTGTATTGTGTATAATGGTTTTAGCATGCTGATCACTGGAAGTTCATTGTGTTGACTGCATTGTTCATGTAGAAGCCCAACTAGGGACAAGAGTTGAAAATTAGCAATAGCTATAAACTCTCTGTGCGGCACATCAGTTGCGTTCTCTGTATTGAAACTACGTTAAACTGCATCATCCCTATTTAAAAAAAATTCAAATAAGACAGGTGTGTAGGAGGGCAATATTAAGAGCTTTCAGATAAACTCCCGCACACTGTTTAACTTGCAAAAAGAGACATTTAATGCAGCGTTAAGGTACTAAATCTTCATCAGACAGCAAACTGTTAACCTGATGAAGATTTAGTACCAAAACATTGTATCACTCTTTTTGCAAGTTAAACAGTGTGTGTGAGTTTATCAGAAAATTTAATCTGTAAAAGGCTACAGACAAATTATATATGAGATTAATATTTTGTATTAATAATCTAATTTTGCAAAGTATCTTATCAAATAAATACAGTGAAGTGCAATACTTGAAATACAACTGAATTCAAGGAAAGTTTAATATAAGTACCTAAAAACTGTACTTTCTAGCAGAACTTGAATAAAAGTACTCAGTTACATCCCTGCAGTGAGTGTGCTGACCTGCAGCTGCAGCGACAGAATGAGATCAGAGCGTCTTCATTAGATGCTGCGGCTGATGGATGGAGGTCGAAATGCAGCTTGTTAGTGAAGCTGTGAAGCTGCTCTCATTCTGTCATCACTGCTCCTCTCCTGCTTCTCCTGCTCCTGCTTCTCCTGCTCCTCCTGTTCCTCTCTTTCTCCTCTCCTGCTCCTCTCCTGCTCCTCCACTCCATTCTCTCCCCTCCTGCCTCAAACTGCTCATCTATCGAGCTTAAATGACCCTGCAGCCGTCTCAGCAGCTCAGTCATTTGTTTCTGTGTTGTGCTACACCTCATTCTGTGTCTCTCCTGTCAAACGGCCGTTAACTCGTTCTGAGGCGGCTGCTCTTCATTTGTTGAGTGCCATCAGGCTAAATGTTATCTGGCTTTCATTTTAGCAGCAGGACTCCCCTGACTCCCGTCGCTGGGCGCCTGAGCACCGTTCAGCCTCGTCTGGCAGGAAATGTCAGGTTAGTCGAGCTGCTCAGCGCCACATAATTGGTCTCTCTAACAGTCTGCCAGCCAGACGCCGTCCGCCTCAAAAAACAAGATGAAGAGCAGCAAGAACAAGCTTCATCTTCACTGGAAAATAAGGATTTTGTGCCCTAAACTGGTTACAATAATGTAATGAGGGGCCACTTTACAGGAAACAGAAAGTTTTTATGTTCAGAGGAATCCAATTCTGTTAGTCTTTCTCTGCTGTGACAAGCGTCTGGAGTCTAATTGGCCCCAAGATTTGATGATGACTCATTATTAAATAAAATGACGTTTGCTTGTGTTTCTTCTTCAGGTTCACTGACAAAGTGTGTTGAGGAATGAAACAACATGGAGGACATGAGACAGAAGAGCGATGGATCCAGATAATCTGAAGACTGTCAGCGTTGCACTGACGAAGCTTCAACACCGATGCTGCCTCGACTGGAACTCGTGAAGTCGTGAGGTCGTGCTGTGAATTCGTGTACATTAAAGGCTCAGCCTTCAAGTGGTAACCACATAAGAACAGCGTTGCTAGGAAACGGTAATATTGATGCCAAAAGATTGTTTGTTCTCCGCCTGGCTTTTCGAGTGGAAATGTTACATTATTATTTTGTGTTTAAACGCCATGCGGAGGAGCGAGAGATGAGATGACAAAGGTGATGATTTACATCTCGATTAACTTGACTACACTTTTGGTCCTGTGCAGGCCAATACAGGCTCTGCGATTTCTGAAAACATCAGCAAACATGTCACAACTCGTGAACTCGGAGCTTTCTAATAAATTCAACTTATGATGTTGTGAGTGCGACTAGATGGGGGCATTCATGTGGTCTCTTCCTGTAAACACGACTCCATTTGATGGCACCAAAAGTTTTATCTGATGGACAACAGCTGACAGACAGAGTGAGATGTTGCTGTTTTATCACAATCTCAAGTGGAAATTATGGGGTTTTCTGATGAACGATAATGAATTTAATTGAAACTTATGTTCAAATGAAATACCGAGCATTTTGACTGTAAGAACATCGGTAAATCACTCACATTTGTTCAAATCAAAGCACATTTATCTGCGTTTTGGCCGCTTGCTCACACACAAGTGTTTCAGGTCAGTAAGTGTTTTGAAAATTTTAGATTATTTTAATTTGGCGCCGTTGGAAGTTCATTTTTGGGAACTGATTATCACTAGTTTACATGTTAAGTTTGTGGTTTTTGTTGTTTTTGGATCATTTGATTTAAATAAAAAAAAAATGCTCAGAATGCTCTTCTGTGTTCTTTGACGTATCGCTGATGTTCATTTACTGCCACCTTCTGACTCAGCATGCTTGCTTGCAGAGATTTTTGCAAAATGAAGGTTTTTCACGAGGTTTTACAACAATGAGCACATCTGCAAGCAGACACTTCAGGACGGAGCCATGGAGCAACATGTCGGCTCTTAAAGAGTTTAACATTCAGTCACCTTGCACTGGTTCAGAATGACGATCCCAGAGTTCTTGTAATTCTTCTTCTTGACTTTGTATTTGGGGTTGATGCATGGCCACTGCACCTGCAAACACACAGACACATGTCAACAGTTATTCTCAGGTATCTGCCCTCCAAAAAGTAAATACCAGACAGACTCTTTCAGACATAAACAAGTGGTTAAAACACACAGTCGCAGTCAAACAACAGAGAAGAGCCACAGACAGGCTCCTGTGTGATGTCACACCATGTCAAGGTTGTAATGATTAAAGCACAAACATGATGTTGCTTTTATACAATATACTTTGTAAATGTCCTTTTATTCACTCATCCGTCGGCTCCTTTCGTCAGCAGACCTTTGCTCAATGTGGAACCAACAACACTGCAGTTGATGAACAACCAGCTTTAACTGATTTGACTCGTTCCACAAACACATGAAAAGGCTGTTTGAGATGAAGAGGAGACGACCGTCTTCCTCTCCTGTTTGTTTCTTTACATTTTATTCTTTTTCTGTTATTTTAACTTGTGTTTCAATGCTTTTATGATGTTTTGTTTCTTTCATATTTTTAATGCATCATGTTGCTGCTTCTACAGCCAAAGAAGTTCACACTGAACAAATGGTAACCATGACATTTTCACATCATAACACGTTTATTTTATATTTTTGCAGCAGGGCTTCGAGCAGACAGCTTCACTCTCTCTCTGTAGTTTCGAGGTTTCTGAAGTGTTTTCCACTTTTTCATTTTCATATGGATTTTTCTGGATGTTACTTAACGTGGAGGTACCAACCTCTGTACAGTGTAGCTTCATCTGTTATGACTCACTTAACAGAATTTTTAAGCTGGATAATTAGATGTTTCCTGCCAAAATGCACCATGGGAATTGTAGTTTACTACTCATCCACTGCAACAAACCTGTTCATGTTGAATTGTTTCATACCAATTAAACCATGTTGAACATCATAAAGACAAACAATGCAGAGTTTTATTTACGTAAAGAAATTTCATTTAGCATAATCAAAAGCTGCTGACTGAAAAACAAAAAAATCAGACACATTTTAAATTGTGGCCAACATCTCGTAAACTCAGACGCTGCAGCTTTACAGTCACAGAACGTGTTTGACTTCGCTGTTAACCACAAACTCTCTGAGCTACAGACAATCCCTCAGCTGCCCAAACAAGGCCGCAGAGGATTCACTCTGACTGCATTAAGTGTAACCGTGGAGACCAGGTGACACACAGCGGTTTGAATCCACAGAGATGGATGGAGGAGGATGAGATCTCTGGAGGCTTTAGCTCTGAAGAATTCTGGTTTCTGTGTTGACGGTCGGCAGCAGCCTGTCAGCTGAAGAGGGAAGCCAATAAATAAAACCTGAGCAGAGTAAGATGGGCCGGGGGGGGGGCTTCCCAACAGGACTCGAGCGACTGCTCTCATTGTGAGGAGGAAGAAACTGTTCACCTCTTGTGGGAACTGAATAGAGTTTTTTGAATAGGGTCTGATTTAACTTCATCTTATGAGAGGCCTTGCAGGAGAATGAACTTTAAAATCTGACGCGTAATGTCTTGAAACGTCTTGTTTTTCTGAACTTTGAAATGTCTTGTCTTGTTTTCTGTGTTTCTGAGGGTAATTCTTGCAGGAGTGAGGTAATCTAGATAAGATAAGATGATCAGATGAGTTGTACAGCAACAGCATATAACTCTCAAAAAACCTGACAGTCAAGAGAGAACACTTGTACAGGTTTTTCTCTCCATTCTGCATGATTAGCAACTCTCAATTTCAACAAGAAAATTTCCTTGACACACTCTGCTGGATAACGACATGATGCAAAGACTTCCTGTTGCAGTGACTTTACAGTGGAGGCACCTCCCTCCAGTCCTCCGCCTCCACCCCATACATTCACACCTTCACATCTGACCAGTGCTGAACTTTTTAGGCCCCAAGCAGCCAAAACTAACAGATACAAAACCTCTTCAAACCATCTGACTTCTCTCCACTGTGTGAGGAACAGAGACTTTTTTAGAAAGAGTTTCTGTTTTGTTGCCTGAAATGAAGTCTCTAGTGAACAAAAGCTTTCAGGTTTTGTTCTACAATATAAAATACATGAGTCAATACTCCACTTGTAATTTTCTTAAGAAAGATGTTTGCTAACAAGAGGTTAAATGGGACCACAGAGGTTGACCGGGACGTTAAAAGCTATCAGGAACTTGGTCACTAATCTTCTTGCTGAATCCAGAGAAAAAACACTCCTCTTTTTGACGAGGGAACCACAGAAGCCTTCAAAACGATGTCGTGTCAGCAGCTCTGCATGAGAGTAAGGAAGCCATGAAGCACTGAGAAAGAGATGATGAAGTGTTGATTTGAGTCTGTATCCTCCATGATGAAGAAACATCAAACGACATGCAGTCCGAGTGACAGCGTTTCTTGTCTTATGGTTTCCTGCGTCACTAAAACGTGAAGGAAAGCAGCTTGAAAATGAGACGTGAGAAGATGAATAACTTTGTCCTGAAGCCATGAGAGAGTGAAATAAATGACGCATCAACTTGAAGCATTTAACTCCTCACTGCCTCATGTCTGACTGTGTTCAGTGTCTTTGTCGTGCAGAAGGTGGGTGTTTTTTAGAAGTACGCGAGGCGCTCTGCACTGTTACTTGCAGCTCACACACATGCAAAGATGCTGACTATCACTGTCATTATCATGTTGCTGCTGTTTGTATTCTACCACACAAATTTAAAATGACTGGAATAATACAGTGTGTGTGTGTGTGTGTGTGTGTGTGTGTGTGTGTGTGTGTATTCAATATGTAACTGTAGCTGTTGCTCGATTTGTTTCATGTGCAGCCTGAAGCTCTAAACATTTCATTCAATCATGCAACCTTGAGCTGCACAAGGACACACCTGAGCTTGATTCATGCAAACTGTGGAGTGATTTCATCAGCAGTCACAGAGAAAACATTCACCTCCTCTTCACTGATAATGAGCGGCTCTGCAGACGAATCCCACAGTCTCACACTGTTCCATTTGTTTGCATCTTCAGGGAATTTCCTGAGATAAAACGCAACCTGAGCAGCATGAACAGATTGATCAGGAGAACTTTTATTTATATACAAACAGCTCTTA
>JAPZDX010000024.1:441400-453599 GCA_029783625.1 Naso annulatus | reverse complement strand
AGGGCTGTAGGCGAAGCTGCCACAAGCGTACAGATGTGTTGAGTTTATCGGCTGCAAAACACGCACAAAGTTTGGACAGTCGACCTGCACACACACACATATACACACACACACATACACACACACACATACATACACAGGAGCAAAAATTCAACTATGTGACAGTTTTTCGCTGTAAAATTCTGTTTTTAAAAGCTTTTGAGATTTAGCTTTTTGCCCCGATTTGGCCTGCAGGCTATTTAAAGGTGTGTGTAAACAGCTGGACAAAAGGAACGAATATTCTTATGAACAGTTAATTTTCTTAAAAAGACTGTAGAATCAAAGTCAAAGATGAGTCACAGCAGCTCAGCCATGAGCTTTCAGGATCGTTACACATCAACAAGATTTGCACAAAACAATCTCAGTTACTGACTCAATTTTAGTTTGTTATTTGGTGGATTTAGATGTGAATGAATGAATTTGTGTGTTTCAATCTGATGACCACGTCCACGTCACACAGTGATTGGTCCAGTGAGTGGAGGCTTGGCAGTAGGCGGGGTTTCCTCTCTGCCAACTATGTCTGATACTTAAATGTGAGCTGTGGTCAACGCCGAAGTCTGACACACACACATGTACTATTGACAGTGCAAGACACAAAGATGCACGGTGGGTGGAGGGAAGAGTGTGACATTAAAAACACTTTGACTGCAGTCGTGTTTGCATGACAACAAATTAATCTGAGGAATAAAAACCATATTTCACTGAGCAGAAAAGAGGCGGAGCTTCAAATCAGTCACATATTGATGAGGTGGGAGGAGTGATCATACATACCATCGCAGTCTTGCCTTTACTTTTACAGTCGTTGATGTCACTCTCAGATGGACTCCACTCCACCTGGAACACACACACACACACACACACACAGTTGAGTTGAGTTGAGTTTGAAGCGTCAGGGATAATATTGAAAAAAAATAAACATTACAAAAAATAATTCAGGACATCATGAATAAAAGCATCATGGGAAATGAAGTAAACAAACTCACTTTTCTCTTCAGGTTGATGACATCATTTTGACTGACATCCAATGAGAGGAGGGTGTCCCTTGCTCCTACATACAGTGTAGATCCATCATTGCTTAGCAACAGAGTGGTTGTGTTGTGGACGTCAGGCAGGCTGAAGAGGACCAGTGGTCTGTCTGCCGAGTCTGGACACAAACATGACAGAGGACTCGGTGAGGAGACTCGAGTGAACACGTGTCAGCTCGCAGGCAGTCAGCTTCCTGTACGGAGACTTCATGTGGACATGATTTTAGAGAGGCGAGCTGAGCGCCAACTTTCTCCTCAGCCTGGACAAAGTCCCTCCACTCACATCCCCTCATGTTAGTTTGAAACTGAGCAGAACGAGTCTTAAGTCGCCTGGTGGTAGATGTGGGTGTGGTCTGAATATTATCTGATGTTATTGTTCTGCATAATGAGACCTAACAGAAAGATGGAAATGTTCTATCAGAAGAGGTCTGAGCAGTGAGCCTCAGATACACAAAACAGTTTCTGTCCTGAAGATGTGAATCATTCAGCTCAAACGTAAAAAAACAAAAAAAACCCAAAACTCCACTCAGATGGTCTCTAAATAAATATCAATCATTCTTCAACAATAAACACTGCACACTGAGTTTGCAGCAGTTTGTTGGTGGACTCAGGACCCTTAGCCCTCCCATCATGCACCTGTTCTCAGCATGTGTGGAAACAGGAGGTTGTTGGTATCATGTGGTTTTTCACACATCTAACTTTACATCGATGAGGCCTAAACAAAGACCTGTTAAACCGCTAAAACCAAACCAGACAGAGACTAGAAGTGTTGAGAACAAGAAATAAAGATCTCAACAGCACATCTCCTGTTTCACACATCAGCTGATTGGCAGAGAGAGAAAAACACTTCCTGAGGGCAGCAGTATGTGGCGATGTGGTTCAGATCTGCAGAGAAACTCAGCTTCTGTTAAACAACAGTAATAAGACTAAAATAAGACCAGACGGTGAGAAAAGTCTCACAGCAGACAAAGTTTCTGACGTGCAGGCCTGAAACTTCTTCAAGGTTTGAATTTGAAGTGAACGCAACCTGAAAAAAAGATGCTTTCAAACTATGTCAAGAGTTTGCAAATAGAAGAAACATGAAATCATTTAGCTTTTTGTCCAAAGCGATGTACAAATGAGGTAAAGTACGAGCAATAGCAGATCAAGCAGAACTTTTGATAAGCAGAACTTCATCACTCAGTTAACGTTCCACCTGAAACAAGAGACACAGACTGCAGGAACGTCAGGCGCGTCAGTGCCCTGAAAACAACGCGCCATCAGTTCCAGAGAAGAACAAATGAGAGCACATGTCGTCGATAAATGGTCTCAGAAGAGGAAGAGGAAGAGAAGGAGGAAGACGAAGGGGAAGGCCCTCAAGTGATTTTAAAGACAGAAACAGATTCTGTTGTTTGAATCAAAACAAATCAGAATCTGCCTTGCAGGGACACGAGGACTGACTGACGTGAACCAGAAGCTCAAAAACCTGAATGAGGTTCATGGATGCTGTGGCGCTGGTCACTGTGCGGAGTGACATCAGCTGACTCTGGCTGCTCCACTAACCAATCAGGATGCTGAGAATTCAAGCAGAGCTGAGCTGGATGCTGCTGAGTGTGTAGGAGCTGGACGAGTCACAAGTCACAGGAAAATCTCCATGTTTGCACTCAAGCCCTGAACTTTGAGTTTCAAGTCCTAAACAAGTCAAAATGTCTTTTTAACCACAGGAGTCATTTCCACCTGCACTGACTTTTAAGACTTTCATTTCAACAGCTTGATACTTTTACTCCACTACATCTCAGAGGAAATATCACACTTTGAACTTTACCACATTTATCTGAGAAGTTCTGTTTCTCCTTTTGTAAAGAACAAAGGTGAAGTGACACAGCAACACATTATCAGTTATAAACAACTGAATGTTCTCATGGGGCCGTTCTGTGAAATGACTACTTTATTACTGTGGACTCTGATACTTTTGTACTTTTACTTGAGTACAAGTTAAAGTGCAGCTGAGCAAGTTTACAGCTGCAACCTGAGACTATTTTCTGTCTAGTTCATTTTAACGTGTCACTGATCAAAACAAACCTGCACTCTGCTCACAAACACAGCAAACTTCAGGAGAACTCTGAAGGTTATTTACAACTTGTGAGGGTCGATCATGTGACACTGCCACCATCTTTGATCTGCATGCAAACAGTGTCTGCAAGTCAGTTGTGTGAAACAGGCACAAAGTGCTTCCTGTCACAGAGCCGCAGCTCACATTTGTTTTCTACATGAGAACCTGCGTGCTTCCATGAACTCAAAGCCTGTGTTTGGTTTCACAGACTGCAGGCTGATTTTATACATACTGATGCTTTAAAAGCCAATAAAATGTTTCCTACTCAAAAATTTCAGCTCCAGTCAAGTTTTTCTCTGCTGTAAAGTTGATATGAGTTCACCTGAAGTTAAACAGAAGACAACTTTATTCTTCAACTTCGACTTTCTTCCAGCAACACAGGAAAAAGCCAAAATGTCCTGAAACTCCAGACTGTTTACTTTTATCAACATTTAAAGACAGACATCGTTCAAAAAAAATACTAATAATTCATCAAATGGACAAAATCTGAGCTGCTTTTAGGGAGATAAAGTTGAATTAATGTGATTCTCTCACACACACACACACACACACACACACACATATATATATCAAAAGCTCTCTGACAGGAAATGTGTCAAAGTGAAATCACTGTTTCAACGTGAAGACAGTCATTCAGTATATATACATTTATTTAGCATTATGGAAGTCATCAGAGGTAACCATATTTGGGCATAAGGGCCACGCCCTTAACTGCAAAACTTTATGCCTTAACATAATTGAAATGAGTGATTTTTATTCACCTGCACAGGTGTCATGGAAGAGGAAACCGTCTCTAGAGAACAAAGTCATGTTTTGTTTTTGTTTTTCTTTGTAAATTGGACATTTTAATCTGAAGCTCTGTTAGGATTTATCTGTTCTGGAGCCTCAAGTGGCCATCGGTGGAAGTGCAGTTTTGGTCACTGTGTTGGCCTCATTTTTCAAACAGCTTTAACTTAAAACAAAAACAAAGACAAAAACAAACAAAAACTGAACTTTTTGTGAATACTGAAAGTTTGATCACATACTTGTGTCTAGACTTCCTGTTGCATCATTTTCCTGTTTGTATCAAACAGAGTGAAGAGGAACATGTGACCCTATGTGTCACAACATGGACTCACACACACACACACGGAAGAAACTGAACAAGATCTGTTTAAATGCGGACATACATTCAGTGTGGAAGGACAAATGAAGTAAAACATGACATTTGATCTGAATCTTACAAATAATTGATTTGATTCATCAATAAGATCGACAGAATTTAATCTGTGAATGTTCTGCTCATCACCGAACCCATTTTTATGCAATAACTTTCTCTCCGTTATTATAAACTGAATCTCACTGGATTATTGAGCTTCACATTGAACTGATCAATTTTTTGCTCCTGTGATATTATATTGATGAAACGAGTATTGATAATAAATAAAAAACTGTGGGCAGCAGCCACAAAAAATGTCACACATGATCAGTTTGTGATCAGTTTGGTCTCATCAATACAGCCTGACGACAAAACAGGAATAATTATTTTATAAAGCTCAGAATGAAACAATATTAAATCAATACAACATGATCAACATTTTTAAAGGAAAACTGGTGTTTAGCTTTATTAATTGATCTTTAACTTAAGAAACAACAACTGATGATTGATCACAAATGTTTTCTGGACTTACTGAGAAGGAAGGATGTCCGTGGAGGAGGCAGCGAGCCAGTGGAGCTCATCAGGAGGAGGAGAAGAACGAGTGAGGGAGTCATGATGGAGTCGATGACAGATTTTTTTCCATGAGCTCTTAACAACTCGACACTCGGCGCTGAAAGACTGTGATGGAGAAGAAACACTCTGGAAGACTCACCACTGCTTCCTCTTTACTGTGGTCTGAGGTCAGGGGGAGGAGGAGGAGGAGGGGGAGGGGGAGGAGGAGAGGGGCTGAAAGCATCTCTGATCATCAGTCTGCTGCCAACAAGCTCAACATCTGATGAGGAGGTTCTGCTTCATCATTCAGTGACATGAAACCTGTACACAGTCATTTACTGTCGCTGGTGACGTTTCTACCAGTGACTGTTTCTCTGAAGCCGACTGGAGAGGAAGGAGGTTTTGTTTCTTGTTTCACATCGTCCTGTTTCACTTCCTCTGGTTTCTCATTTCATTCTTAAACCCACAAGATTCAAAACTGACCTGGCAACAGACGCTGACGTGAGGAAAGACCGTGAAGTGTCTCTGCTCCTGAAACAAAACCGATCAGACATATTTGATCATCAGTGATCAAATATGTGATCAGTTTTTAAAGGTGAGGCTTGAAGTGCAAGAGGGCGGGGCTAACCAGAAGTTAATTCAGTCTGAATTTGACACCTGCTGCTCAGAAAAACATTCAACAAATCAAACTTATTGATCACAACAGAAAGAAACATTTTAAGAGCAAATAAATATAAACTGCAGTGTCACTGAACACAACACAGCTTTGTGTCTGTGATGCATTAACTGTAAATGGGTTGTAATAATACTCCCAATGTGTGTATCTGAGTGTGTGTATCTGAGTGTGTGTGTGCTTCACAGCCACCAAAAGATTTTCCCTTCATCACGAGCAAACATACCAACACATTTACCTCAGATAATACTTTTACTCTTAAAAAGTACAAAATGTGCACGATTCAGATGAGTACTTGGCTCAACCCCAATAAATGACCTGAAGAAGAAACTCACGTGTCAGTGTGAGAATCTGTGACATCAAACTACAGAATGACACAAAACTGAATCTCTGATTTCAGCCGATTGGCGACAAGCTCGGGTCCTTCTGCAGGAATTTGGCTCTTCTGTACTAAGTTTTGTCTTGAAAATTTCCTAAAAAAGACATAAAAAAAAGTAAATCAATCTTATTGAGAGATTTACGATGTCAGTAACTATATGAAATAATATTTTGTCCAATGCTAATAACAAACATTTAGATTTATTTAACAGCATCTCTCAAAAAACCTGAACGACAACAACAGAAAATGTAGAAACGGTCTGTTTTTTAGTTTTATTGAGGATTTTTGCCCCGGCAGCAAACGTGAACACAACAGGATGCTAACAGCATGAATACCAATCAATCAATCAGCTAATCCATCAATGAACGGCTGAATGATCGGACATGTTTGTTCAGACTCTTTAAGGTTTGTCAGGTGAAAACATTCAGTTCTGCTATTTCTCACTTAAAACTCTAAGCACAAAGAGTAATGACATCACTTCCTGTGGGCGGGGCATAAGTTCCAGCTTCTCAGGAGTCGCTAAAACGATCAAACTCTTTTTTGGATTTGTGACCTTTTATAGTTTTGAGCCTGAAGCTTTGCGACACAGAAACGACACAAAGCACGAAATCGCTACAAGCTCAAAATTCAAATATTTGGTTTGATTTGGAACCTTGGCGACTCATTTCTGATTGTTTACATTACAACAGTTCTTGGCCATTTGTATTGGACATGTAACATCTGGAAACTGTGCCTACTTCCAGGTTGTTGACATCGTCATCAGTAAGCAAACTCCTGCAGAACAGCACAGATCACATGACTCTTCCAGCATCCGTCACTTTCTTCATCCAGCTCGTCTTTGGTGCAGCGTTGTGAGCATTCGTACATTCCTGACTCTCCCACTGAGTCTCACGGCGGGTTTGATAAATGAAAAGCTGATCCAGCACAAACAGAACCAGTTCTCCTGTGAGGCAGAAAACATTTTGGGTCTCCAGCAGCTCGTCAGACACATCAGCTGATCCAAGCAACGAGTATCCAACTCAAAGTCTGAGAGTCAACAGTCAAGTTAGAATGTTTCAAAAATGATTCGTCACATTATGAGAACTAAGTTTTGATATTTAAAGAAAGTGTGAATATTTATTAAATACAACTTTTTTTCTCAAAGATTTTTACATTTTCAAGTGATTCTCAGAATCTCAGATTTTTGTCCTTGAATGCATCGTAAATCCCACAGCGCTTCATCCGCACATCGAGCCAAACCTCTCACCTTGTGATGGAGGATCAATCCATCTGAGAGCCTCTGATGAAGGTTCAGTTTGATCACATGACTCAATCCTGCCCAATAAATATTGATCCATCAGAGTTCAGTCCTGATTGATTCTTCCTTACTGAAGTTTGTTATCGTCCGGCTGAACTGCAGGAGGACAAACATGCTGTCTGACCTGCAGAGGGCGCTGGACCACAGTTTGAAAACCACGCTGCAGATTTGTCTTTTTGGTCACACAGGTTTGATCCCCTCAGGGTCAGCAAGGCACTGAGAGAGTGCACCGTATCACTGACACTATCAGTCAAAGGTCAGGGCTTAAATTCCACAGTCGAGGTGCTGCTGAGCAAGGCACTGAAGATTAACATGTATTTACAGTTTCTGGGCGTTCAAGAAGGATTCCGATGACTGAGTGCAGACTGGATTATACGTCATCTTCATCTTCATCGCCTCCATGTCTGATAGGTTCCACCTCATCTTCAGATGGAGCAATTCGTTAAAGTGGAGACGAGTCGACTTTCTGAGGGTTTGTGGGTCGAACGGGAGGAAGAGGAGGACGCCTGCAGGGAGGAAACACGGTTACTGTGCGACACCTCTCTCTCACATTTTCTCTCTGTGTTTTTACGTGAGAAACGATCATCACTCACCATAATAACTACAAGAAAGACTCTCAGACCATTAATAAACAAAAATAAACATCCAAGCCAGCATATCACCTCATATTAGTTATTGACGATGTATCAGTTTCTCTGTGCCATGTGACGTTTACTTATCATTTCTGTAAACACACATCCATTTCAGCGTGGTTTGTTTATGTTCTGGCTGTTTGTTTACAAAGGAGAAATCTATGTGAGCAAAAATATGATTTTTAAATATCAATATATTGATCCAGTATCAGCCTGTGAAGGTAAACATGGAAACAAACAATCCAACAAACTAAACAAAAACAGCATCAGTATAAAAACAATAATAGTCGCGTGTGTGTTCTGACTCGTGCAGCCTCGCAGTGTTTCACCTGTTGGGACCGACTGCAGGTGTGACGGCTCTGTGCTGGGACGCTTTGGTGCTGGAGGTGTAGGCTGGGTGGGGGGGCAGCTGGGGGTGAGACGGTGGGGCAAGAAGGTGGGGCTTAACGGGCACCACAGGTTTGGATGGAACGGGCACCTGAGAAGAGAATCATGAGGGAAAAAGAACTAATGTGAGTGAGCAGAAGTTTCTGTCAGTGTGACGTTCACAGCAGCACGTTTCATCATTAACCTGTACCTGTCATCAAACCACACCTCCAACCACTACATCCCCATCTGACCACAACTCACCTATCAGGATCAAGACCACAGCAACCAATCAGAAAAATTTACACATCCCCTGCTAATCAATCACTTCATTCAGTGTCTCAGTTTACAGTCACATCAAATTCTTTCTGCATGCTAGCTACATGCTAACACACAGGTGTTGTGTACCTGTCCAGGTGTGACGGGATCAGGGGGGAGTGGCTTGTTGGGCGGAGCTGGTCGACTCACCAGCAGCTGGAAGGTTAGTGAGGAGGAAGAGAGGAGACGGTTTACACTTTGTGGTTAATGACGTCATGCAGCATGCTGAGAGGTTTCTGTCGCTTTGTTTGTTCGTTGTTTGTTTGTGCTGCTGTCGAGGTAAACACGGATGCTGAGGTAATTCAAACAGAGCTGTAATGAAACAGAGGCTGACATCTTGTCAGCGCTGCATGCAGACAGACACGGACAGAAGCACAGCAGCTGAAATCATGCTGTGAGGCTCGGTCACACCAGCTGTGAGAACAGTGAAACGTTTCACACTCGTGCAGTTTGATTCAACCTGTCAACCACAAATCCATAAAAAACACCAAAACCAACAACGACCTAATGGCACCAACAAGACCAGCTGAAATTATTTGTCCAATAATCAGTCGCTCAACTGACAGAAACATTCATCAGCAATGAACCACTTTAATTATTGTTCTTACTTTCATTTAGGGCTGGGCAATAAAATCATTTTAAATTGAAATTCAAATTAATTTGTTTGGATGATGTTAAAAAATGGAAAGCATGAAAATTGATTTCCCTTTAACTAGAGTAAATACAGCAGCCTATGGCTCTCTCTCAGCTCTGGGCTCTTATTTTCTAACAGGGCTATGCTTGTGATATCTGCATCATATCGTGACCCATGTGTCATGACATGTACTGTATTGTGAAGTCCTTGCCAAAACCCAGTCTTTATGTTCAGTTCAAGTGCAAGAGTGCACCTAAATTTCATTTTTCACATTGATGCTATGGCAGCTATGTATATATACATATAAATATATATATTTGGAATAATTCATTTATCTTTTGTAGTTCAAAAAACTGATTAAAATAAAAAATGGTATGTGTTATAAAAAAATTGGGGATTTGGTTTTTAGGCCATATTGCCCAGCCCCACTTTTATTGTTGTTATTTAAGGTCACAGTCCCTGGTTCAAGCTTCTCATAGCATTTTTCTGACTTGATGGTGAACTGTGGGGACATTCTGCACAATTCTGCAAGTGATCAGCAAATTAATTAATCATGAAAACAAAGACTGACAACAAACGCACTAAAACATCACAAAGTAGTCCCCAACAAACGCACAGTGAGCAGCTGTTTAAGAAAATTCCATCAGTATGAAACTTTGTGTTTTTGATGATTTACATCCGTAAAGTCCAGTAGGAACCAATGAGCTTTGAGCTGAGAGCAGACAGGAAGTGATGACAGTACTGTGGGACGGACTGAAGACAGGAAGAGGAAAAACGTGAGGCTGAAGCTTCCGGGAGAACAAATCATCTTCACTGAACCTGTTTGTGGTGTGACCGGCACTCATCATCTTCATCCAATGTCACAATCATTTTGACTTTTCTTTCCAACCAGCAGGTGGAGCTGCAGCCTGTAAGTCTACAGCCTGATCTCTACACATAGTGCGGATGAGCACAGCACAGACAGTTACACTACACACTACAGGCAGCGGTGACTGTACCTGGTTGTAGGGGTTGGGGGGCAGAGGCTTGGTGTGGGGCGCTGGTCGCTGTTTGACAGATTGAAGCAGCAGAAATAAAAGTGAGAAGAGCAGCAGGTCAGTGAGTGAGCATCATTTCTACAGCAAAACTCAAAGGTTTCTGGTTTTAAAGGCACAGCCGCGACATGTCAGATAATTTACTGCACATACACTGTATATAATTGGATGGACACTATGGACAGAGAGCCCCCTGCTGGTCAGACCACGTGAACAGCACCTACTGCTACACTGCATGCTTCTCTATGTGTTCAAATTATTCCCCAAACTGTTACAGGCAAACGTCACTTTCACTCTGAAAGCTGCTGCTGCTGGTTTCCAAAACAAAACTGTGCTTCTTATCAGTTCCAACACAGTCCAGAACAATAAACAGAAAGTTTTCACAGATTCAGAGGTCTTCACGGGTCCACATGCTGCAGTCTGAGTCACACACGTGTTGCTGCAGGTCTCAGGTGTGTGTGTGCATACGTCTCTAGGGTTTGAGATGATCTGCTGAGTCTGAAGACTGAGACTTTAGCTGCACTGAACCGTGATGTGTTCACTGTCGTCAGGTAAAGTCTGTGAGTGTGTGTCCATTGACACATTCCAAAAAAAAGTGCTAAAGAGCCCCCTTTGATTCCTCTACAAACATCACAAAACATGATGAGGAGCTCTCTGGAGCGCCCTCCAGTGGAGAAAGACTTACTGTTTCACTTTAAATGCATCGCGAGTGAATTCTGCTCTATTCACATGTTGAAACTCTGACAGTCGATGGACCAAATGAAACAAACCGCACACACATCCAGGCCTGCACATGTTGTGTTCACTGTCAGAGCTCAATGCATCAACAAACAACGACTGTGTCAAAACTGTTTCACTGCGTGTGTGTTTGGAGGCTCACTTTCAGAGAGACATTCTGAGAAGCTCAGAGAAGTTTTGGACCCATGAAGACCTTCAACATGACACAGACATTCACAGCTGGACCAGGACAACAGGCACTACAGAGCACAACAACAAGAACAACAAGACGTGGACTCAAACGCCACAGCAACACAAATCACACCATCACAACAACTGATGAAATCACACACAAACACAGACCATAGCACCTCAGCGAGGTTACCTGTGGCAGGGGTTTTAGGGCAGGGTCAGGGGGGAGTGGCTTAGTGGGGGGAGCAGGTCTGTCATGAACCTGATAGGAGAGGAAACAGGAAGCAAAGGCAGAATGACAGCTGACACATGCAAAGGACAGCAGCATCTGCCACAGGTCAAAGGTCAGACAAGCATGTTAATGTGAGCAGAAGAAAAAATAAAAACATCTGCAGCTGGTGTCACTTTCCTCTCATTTTTTCTTTCACAACAAAGCAACATTAGAGATGTTTTCTCAACACATTCCTGGTTGATGCTCCTCTCATTAAACCTGTTTGTGACAAAAACCTTCAACGGGACAAAGTTCGCCGTTTCCCATGAACCCACAGAGCAGCACGAGTCAAATGTCACAGTGCAAACGAAAAGGTGAGTCCATGGATGACTTCACCGTCTCTAACAGGAGTGGGACAGTGGATGTCTGTTGTTCGTTCACTGTAATCGACACATGAACATCTACTGTTGATGTTGTCAACATCAGGTTGTTGATGTTGAGTGTTTTGTGCGTGGACGTGGACTGCGATAACCATGGCGATTTAACAAATTACACTTCACATCTTTATTCAGAGGAGATGTTTCCTCTTCAGTCAGTCCTGTTATGACCTTTTTGGAGGGTGGAGTCAGTGGAGTTGAGGTTGCTATGGTTACCTCTTTGTGAGGTGGGGTCAGTGGGATGTCAGTTGGTGGATTCAGGTGGTATCTCAGAGGTCGGACCTGTTCTCCGTTCCTGCCGTCTGCTCGCTCCATCACCGGCGTTCTGACAGGATGTCAAACACAAACATGGACGATTGAAAACATTCTGATCAATAAAATCAGGAGACAAAAACACTTTCAAAAACACACACTTTAAGGTCTGTTTGGTTTCCTGTCATGTCACCTGAAACACACACACACA
>JAPZDX010000024.1:197058-208901 GCA_029783625.1 Naso annulatus | reverse complement strand
AGAACTATGTGTCAAACAATCAGCTGTTGAAAACAGGATTGTTTTGAACGGACGCTGTAATGTTATGGTCAACTCTTCTGCAGCTCTGTCGACAGCAGCAACAGCTGCACAGAGGTGGTTGCTGTGAACGTTCATTCTGAGCATCATTTTGGTCCAGTGGACGAATGTTTCCTCAAAACACAAAATGATCACAGGCAGTGAGTAAAAGAGACAAAAGGCGTCTTCAGTCTCTGCACATGGCAATATGCTCATGTACGATCTTCGATTGTATTGATTATTTTTGAGGGATCAATGCCACATACCACCGCATTTAAAGGCTGAGGTAGTTTGAAACACTCGTCTGATCTCTGGCAGATTTGATATGAACAGGCACTGTATTAAGCCTTGACAACTATAATAATTTGAATGACTGAACAATGGAGACCCTGCAGGATCTCTGCCCACAACAGTAAGCAGTAATATTTAACTGGTGACACTGCCCTTCTCCTTTAGAAACAAGCTAATACTCTGGTCCAGACTCTGATGAAGTGCACCCCTCACTACATCCGCTGCATCAAACCCAATGAGACCAAACGTCCTCGGGACTGGGAGGACAATCGAGTCAGACACCAGGTGGAGTACCTGGGCCTCCGAGAGAACATCAGAGTCCGCCGGGCTGGCTACGCCTACAGAAGAGTCTTCAACAAGTTCTTGCAGAGGTCAGAGGTCAACTAGGGTAGCATCCTGTGAATGTTCTGACACTTCAAACATGCTAACAGAGACTTGTGTGCTGCAGATATGCTATCCTGACAAAGGACACCTGGCCTACTTGGAGGGGTGAGGAGCGCCGGGGAGTCCTGCACCTCCTCAACTCAGTCAACATGGACCAGGACCAGTTCCAGCTAGGCAAGACCAAAGTCTTCATCAAAGCCCCAGAATCGGTATGAAATACTCACACAGGAAGTACAACTCAGGAAGTGGTCTAAGTTTTGTTTTAATAGCTCTGGCCTTTCTCAAGCCACTCCAACTCCACTGCAAGTGAACCCCGATCTGAAGTGACACTTGCAGCTGAAGGAGGCACACTTAAAAAAGAGTGAAGGGTATAAATATACTGTATATATGCGCTCTGAGATGTACTCCCCTCTCTTCAGCGGAAACAGGACACAAAACATGATCTATTAATTTCATCTTGAACCTAATTCATTATCATTACTGAGAGAATTATGTCTGTTTTTACATCTCATTGCTTTTATTATCACCATTTGTATTGATATTGACTCTAATCAAATGGGTTTTATGATTAATCTTATGTTACATTAATTATGGCATGTGATGCTTGTTCTCATGTTCATTTATGTCTATTTTCTATATTTTGTCTGAAATACAACTCAACTTTAATGTCTGTATCTGAGGAACTGACATTTGTACAAGTTTCTTGTCGGACACAACACGGTACTGCACGTGGTCATTAAGCTAGCTAGAATACTTGCTGCTGAGGGTTTAATGAGCCACTTCCACTCAGCACGCATCTGTTTGAGATGATACTCACTATATAGCAAATCCTCTGCATGAACGCTCACACAGAGGGGGAGGGGACAGGAGCCAGCTTGAGAAAGGCCCTAACTGTTATCAAGAATGCTGAGGTTTAGATTTCCTGATCAATAGAGCCTTTAACCCCACTGTAGTGTTCTGTTCTGGACCTCTAGGTTAAAACATTAAATTAAATGTTTTTTCTCTCAGGGTTGGTCTGTGAAATGACTTTTCATACCCTTGAGCCTCAGTGTTCACTGCTGACCTGTGAACTGTGACATCACTGTTGTATCATATTGAGTGAAGGAAAAAGAAGTGAATTTGTTCAAATTTCTTAAATCATCCACAAGTACTGCTTCTAATATAGTGGTTCTCTGGTGTTGTGGTTCCCAGAAGCCCTCAGTCCACTGACATGTGTCTGACCTGTCTTTATGGTTGATGTCGATGCTGTATTTCTGGATCTCAGGAAAGCCTTTGACACCGTGAATAATAGAGCTCTCCTGTCCAAGTTATCTGCCATTAATTTTTCTGTTAATGCCCTAAAATGGGTAGAATCATATCTCTCCAACTGATCCCAAACAGTACGAATTAACAGCTACCAATCAAATGCCCTCTTTTCATCAACTGGTGTCCCTCAGGGGTCCATAGTGGGCCCTCTTTTGTTCTGTATATATATCAGTGACTTGCCATGTGTGTGTCCTGATGTTCACATACAAATGTATGCTGACGACATGGTGGTATATGTACATGGCATTACAAAAACAGAAGTTGCGACCAAACTTATAAATGCTATAAATGCTTATAAATTACAACATGGCTCAATCAGTGCTGTCTCCAATTAAATGTTTCTAAAACTGTGGGCATGTACTTCACTAAAACAAATGACTCTTTGGTAGATCTAGATGTTCCTGTGTCAGAAGGGAGATTACAGATTGTAAAAGAATTTAAATACCTTGGCATTCTGTTAGATTCCAACCTCAATTTCAGGGCACTGTTCAAAAAGTTTGTAAATGGGTCAGATTGCTAATTTCAGGTTCATAAGAAACTCCATGTCAACTGAAGCAGCTAAGGTGTACATGCATTCAGTGATCTTTTCTCACATGAATTACTGCTTGATAAACTGGTCACAAGCCAAACCCACCACACTGAAGCCACTGCAGTCCTTGTATAAACAGACACTTAAAACTCTAGATAAAAAGCCAAAACAATTTCACCACTGTGCAATTTTAACGAAATATGTAATATATATATATAAATAGAACTGGGAAAATATGATTAGGTATGTAAATATGTCTTCTTTACAAAATCATACGTGACATGGCTCCCCCTTCTCATAGACCTTTTGGTAATATAAGAACAAACTCAAATCGGATCACAAGAGGGGTCTCAAGAGGGGTGTGACTGTGTTATTCCACTGAGGAAAAGTGCTTTTAATCAGTCAGCCTTTTCTGTTAAAGCCTCACGAGAGTGGAACAACATCCCAATACATACTAGGGAGCTAGACGCATACCAGTTATTTAAATCTCACTTAAAACAGTGGTTAATTAGTAGTCAAATCTGTCAGCATTGAAAATTCTGTCAGCTGCTGCCACCTTGTTAATGTTAGACTGTAACTTTGTCCCCATGTTGGCTTCAAATACTGTGCTGCATGCATTGTCCAGCGTGATGTGCTTCTTGTGTAGTGCTCTGATTGTGCTTTATGTGCTGTCTCATATACACTTTGTGTTAATTGTTCTAATCCAAATGTATTGCCTGGCCTGCATGTTAGTTAGTCAGTGCCGCTTAATGTTGTCCAGATGCATGCATATGTGGACTGCTGCCTGCATGTTTTAACTTGAAGGTGTTAAACATTGCTTATTGTCTTGCCCGTGTCTCACGTGCTACACGTGCTTTTAGGTCTGCGTGCCTATAGTTTCTTATTTGTTTGAAGGTTCTATTGTCTTGTAATCTTACAATGCTGTCATTAACCTAAACATTTTTTCATAGCATGTCAATTTTAGCAATGTCTTATGAATTGTTGTTAAAATTGTAACCAATTTCAATTCATGTATAGATTAATTTTTTGTTTTGCTTTATTTTTAGTTAGCCTTTTGTCACATCTGGCCAGGGACAACAGACAAAAACTAGCCTTTTGGCTTACAGAAATGTTCATTAATATGTACTCTCCCTGTCAAATAAAAAAGTAAATAAAAATAAATAAATAAATAAATGTCCAGCTTTTGTTTTCCTCTCTGCAGCTCTTTTTGTTCGAGGAAATGAGGGAGAGGAAGTATAATGGTTACGCGCGGGTCATTCAGAAGGCATGGCGTAAACACATTGCTGTTCGCAAGTATGACAAGATGAGAGAGGAAGGTAAGACTGTCGTCCATAAGTGGTTTAAGGGAGCACTCTATTTGTGTCTTGGACATGATGTTTGTTCTTTACCACGGGACTTTCTGGTTCCAGCCTCTGACATCCTGCTGAACAAGAAGGAGCGCCGCAGAAACAGCATCAACAGGAACTTTGTGGGTGATTACATCGGGACCGATAATCATCAAGAGATTAGACAGTTTGTTGGCCGCAGAGAGAGAATCGACTTCGCAGACGTGGTGGTGAAATTTGACCGAAGATTCAGGGTAAAAACTCCAGAAAGAAAACTCCAGACCCATAAAGAAACTGTTTGGTGGTTTGTCCGATTTTGAGAAGTCCAGCATTTCCTTCCTTCCCCAGGTTGTTAGTGTCAAGAGTTACAAACACAAACCCATCTCCAAGATACTACTTATCACTTTTCTGCTGGCCAGGCCATACAACATAATCCATTGAGCCAATTGCTTGACTACCTAGACAGGTAAATCAAGTCCTTTGTACTGGTCAAGGGCAAAGTTGTAGATAAATTACAGTATCTTTTGGTGTCTCTTAACACATTTATCTCAGCGAATCCTGTGCTGATCCTCAGCTGCATGGTGGTCTTTGAGATTCACCCACTAATCAGTCAACCATGCAGAAGTTTCAGGTTCAGCCTGCCAAGTTCAAAGCCTGAATCTATCAACATGAGCTCCTCCTCAGCTCACCTCTGCTGAACTCTTCTGGTTCATTTGGCACCACCTTTACCTGTGGCGTTGATAGAGAGGAAGATCAACACCTACCTTCGTTGGTGGCTGTGTTAGTCATGGTCATCAATCAGATGTTTCACCTGTCAGGCTTTATTGACTTGTTTTAAACACCTTGTGTTTGTTGTTCAACAGACTGTGAAGCGTGATCTCATCCTGACCCCAAAGTTCCTGTACCTGATTGGTCGAGAGAAGGTGAAACAGGGTCCAGATAAAGGTCAGATTCAGGAAGTTCTCAAGAGGAAGATTGAGCTCAACAAGATCCAGTCTGTTTCCCTGAGGTACAAACCACCAAACACTGACCAGAATTAAAACTTCAACTACAACTACAACCAGGTCAGTGGCCTTGTGGTTAGAGCGTCCGCCCCGAGGCTACGTCCACATCGCTGCATCTTTGATTTCAGACGGAGTCTTAAACCAGAGACGCTCCTCATCCATATGTGCGCTGTAAGCTCTGTAGCAGCTAGACTCTCTATTCCTCTGGAACCACAACTTCATTGATGAGGTTCTACCAATCGATGTAGGGCTGATAGTGCAGCTGAACACAGGAACTATCACAGTTTGCTAAATAATATCTTTCCTCCTGTGTATGTAAACAACAGTATCATGATGATAAAATGCAGAAATTAACTGCACAACAGTTGCTAGCAGAGACAACAGGGTCAACAATGCCCGTAATTCATTATCCATGTTGAAATAACGCTGGATAGTCGAGGATCACAGATACATGTATGATACATACAAGTTTGTTTTCTTTCATAAAATAGTCACATGACTGTGGTGCTACCAATCACAAAGGGTGTCCGTGCCAGCGCTGCCAAAGCCCTCCGTTTGTGCCCAACCCCAATGAGATTGGGCCGTCCATCCATCCATTCATATACAGCGAGCATATACAGTGATCCCCTCCCTCTTCTTCCTCTTGTGGTGTCATGCTATAGCAACTGCAAGTTGCAACGCTCTGAATGCGGCTTGCGCTTGTGTTATGTTACGATTCTCAGGTGACACATTCCAGAATGCAACGACACTTGACATCAGTCCTGTGTAGCATCTGCGTTCACGTACATGCATGGACCATGTTTCAGGCCTTAGAATTTGCACTAGAAATAACACCAGAACCGACATGTGAACCCAAACCAGAACATTCAGAAAGTACACCACATACATTATTTCCTATATTTTAAAAAAAACCCCGAAGAGATAAGAGTGTAAAAATCCTTGAAATGTTTACTTTATCAACTTTCTACATCTGTCTGATTTTCTGTCTCTCCGACTTTCTTTCTCTCTGGCCTGTCTCTCTCTCTCTCTACCTGTCTGTCTCTCTTTTAGCACTCTGCAGGATGACATGTTCATCATCCATGAGGAGGAGTATGACAGCGTTCTTCAGAGTGTCTTCAAAACAGAGTTTCTCAGTCTGCTGGTCAAACGTTATCAGGAGAGAACTCAGAAGAAACTGCCGCTCAAATTCAACAACCTGTCAGTACAACATCTACTTAATGCTGCGTCACTCACGTATAAGAAAACATACATCCTTCTCCCCACTAATGCCCTGAAGTAATGTGGTCATGGTAACCTTCGATGTTGTTGATGGAATGCGTTTAAGCACTCCAGATTCTCTCCTCCACAGTATTGAAACACATGATCACATAAATAACAACTGAACCTCTCCCTCCGTGTCTTTCCTCCAGTCTGGAGTTTAAGGTGAAAAAGGGTGGCTGGGGTCCGTTCAGCTCTTCAGGGTCCAGACAGATCCAGTTCCAGGTAGGTCAGGGTGATGAGGCCATCCTGAAACCAAGTGGGAAGGTCCTGCAAGTCTCCATTGGACCGGGTCTGCCCAAAAACTCTAGTAAGTTCTGACTGCATTCACCAAAAATTAATTCTGCCACAGTGTCCTCCGTTCCCTCTCTCACTTCCTGTCTGTTTGATTTGTAGGACCATCAAGGAGGGACAACCGCAAGAGTCGCTACATGGGCCACCAGGCCCCGCCCACCAGTCAGTACAACTCAGGTACCAGAAGAAAATACTACAGAGGGCGCTGTTTTTTTGTTTGTTTGTTTTAAATTCTACACTAATCCGACAGTATGCCTTGGAATGTTTTTGAAGTTGCACCTTATGATTTGTACCAAGATAGTTTTTCACCCTTCATAAGTTTAAATAAAACAATTTATGATTTATTTATTTGAAAATGGGGACAGTACATATTGATGAACATTTACATGTAAATATGTGAGATTACAGCCAGTGGCTAGTTTCCATCTCTAGTCCCTTGGCAGATTGATGTTAACAATGTACAACAATAACAATGTACAGAAGAATACAATACAATATAGTACAACAACAAAACATACAATACCACTAATGACAAAACCCCAAAATTAAAGGACCATACAGATTTATGTGTGAGGTGCAGGTATAAAAGTGCTTAAATGAGAAATTGCTACATCTAGAGCTATTGATATTTGCACATATCCGCATGTAAAGTGCAGGAGTGGATACCCTACAGCCGTCAGAACGTCATCCAGCTGATCAAGTGCTGGTTCATGATATTTTGTTTTTCTTCAGCACCTCGCTCCAGAGGGGGTGGAACTCGCAGAGGAGGCTCCACCTCCTCCAGAGGCTCCTTGCTGAGGCAGCAGTCCAGCATGGAGCAGCCCAGTCTGCCCCGCCTCCAGAACCAGCATCGCCGTGACAACCACCCCCCCCAACACCACGACATGGGCTTTATGGATGTCCCTGACCAGGGTGCTGCAGGGTGAGACCGCTGCAATTATTACCCAGTTTAGGCAGTACAACCAGTAACAATAATAGTACCAGTATCACCAAATTCAGCAATGTGACCAGCGTGATGAGGGCCACCAGTATAAAGTAGGATCACCAGTACAATAAGTAACAGTAATACAAACCAGTGTAACCAAGTACTGCAAGCAAAGCCACTGGCATAACAGTACAACTAATAAATGTAATAATGACCAGTGCCAGTATGACCAATAACAGAAACCAGTGTAACCAAAATAAGAGTGACAATATAACCAGTAACTGCTGCTGAGCCCACTGAGCTGTGTACCGTCAAGTTAAATGTCCATGTGACCTCAGTGTCACTGAACGGACTGAAACCATCACAGCTAGTTTAAAAACCTGATTTTATTTTTGATCGCAGCTCTACACACGTTCCTCTGGGTCACTGTAATCCCTGTGTGTTGCCTGCAGGCTGCAGCGGCGGCGGTCAAAGGAGGTGAAGCCTCTTCCTGGAGCAGGACGACCCAAACCAGCTCCCAAACCGAAGCCTCGGTCTCCACAGTGCAGAGCTCTGTACGCATACGATGCCCAGGACACGGATGAGCTCAGCTTCAATGCTGATGACATCATTGAAATACTCACTGAAGGTACTGCTAACACTGCTGTTACTACTGTTAGAAGTAGTACCTCCTGCAATATTTCTGCAACTTCGGCTTCTAGTACGATGCTATTTTTAATACTAATGATACTTCTTTACTTGTAGTACAGCTGTTATTTCTACCACCAGCAGTACTGCTTTTATTATTCTTTCTAGTACAACTGATATTTCAGCCAGTTTTATTAATAGCCTGTTCACTTCTACTATTTCGTGCACTACTCATATTATGTTTACTTTTAGTACTTCTGGTACCACTCTATCTTTCCTGCTGCTACTGCACTAATAAGTGTATATCTCTTTGCTGCTCAAAATGTCAACACACCTGTTTTTCAGTCAGTGGTGTAGCCTGAGCTCCCCGCCTGCATGTTCAGGCTAGATAGCAGTCGAATGCTAATCGACTGCTAACACTACACGTTCCACGTCACATCTGTACTTTAAGCTTGTCACAGAGCTGACAGTCAGCCTCCGCGTGTGTATTTTCTGCAGATCCGTCTGGTTGGTGGTTCGGTCGGCTGCGGGGCAGAGAGGGGATGTTCCCTGGAAACTATGTGGAGAAGCTTTAGACCTCCTGTGTGGGGTCAAAGGTCACCGACCTGCTGCTGCCGCTGTGGTCAGAGTTCACTGAAGCTTTCAGTGCATCAGCTGACAAGAAACAGAAAGCTGAATACTAAATGACAAGTGTCTCCATAAACAAACACACATGCAGAGTGACAGCAGAGCTGCAGCTGCTCGTCTCGGAGGTCAAAGGTCAGCGTCTGCTGCCCCTGCCTGTTGGCTCCTGGACTGTTAGTGTCTGTGTCCTCATAACACTGTGGACAGTCAGGTTCATATCCCATTTGGCTTCTCTCTGATTAGTGTTGCTATGGCAACATGATAACAAAATCAATGTAAATTCCTGCTGGGGCTCCCTACAGTTTAAAGTCACCATGTGAAAGTGTTGACAAAACAAACTTAATGATGAGTGTGATTTTCTTCTGTAACATCTTGATGAAAGGTGTCAAACTGTCAGCGATGCTAAAGAAGATGAGCAGAACTTAGATGTCACACTGGATCTTTAACAATCTGCAGCTTTTTACTCTCTAATTGAAAGAATAATGATTGAGAGGATTAAAATTTTACAGAAAAATAAATGTAAACATGATTAAAAAGCTTTTTTAAATTAAATCCTTTTCTGTAGCTCTCTGTATTCTGCCCTTTTGGGGCAAACACTGCTAAGAGCAGTTCAGTGTGTGTGTCTTATTTCTGTTGTTTGTTTGGTAAAGACATCTGTGTGAAATAAACATGAATGTTATTTTAGCTCAGAGGAACATCCAACTGACACTGCAGACAATAAACTGATAAGTCAGGTCAGTATGAACCTGAATGACGTGAACAGTGACCAAAAAGAAGAAAAACACTTTATCGAAAGAATTTTAATTTGACGATTCAGAGCTTGATCAACCTGTGAACTTCCTCACATCATCAGAGATGAAACATCTGGTCAAATAATCAATGAGTCAAACAGAAATCATTTAATGTCTTCATATATTTAATCAGTCAAACAACTGATTCTCCAAGAAATAATAGGCAGAATAACTGACTATGAGAGGAAGATGGAAAACTACATTACCCAGAGTTCCATTCTCCCAGAGGCTCAGCCTGCTATCATGTTCTGAAGGAAATGTGGCGTTTTTGTTACAATTCAAGCATGAAAGCCCTTTGAGAATGAGAAACATCTGAAGTTTTTCTGAACTAAAAGTCAGAGTGTTTTTCTAGTAATTTCAACTCTTGAAATACTGAAGCGTGTTTTCTTGTCTTTTCTTGTTCTTTACCGCAAAACACCGACAGGAATATTTTGCAATGGAGCTTATTCTGGGATTTTATTTTATTGGGACTTTAAAAAAAAAAAAAAGATATGGCTTCATTTTCACAATATTAATTTATAACTTTTCTCAACCACGTGCTTCGTGTTGTGTTTAGTTGCTGCATTCTGCTCCGTTTCCAATTTTTTGCACTTGAGTTCGTCTGATTTACCGAGGTGACAACGCGTATTTACGACGTTTACCGCGCACCGTGAAGGCATCGTGACCTTTTACCCGCGTTATCCGGACAGTCATGCGGTATCGTCAACGTGTGTGACACTTGACAGCCTGCTGCTCGGTGAGCTGGCTGTCGCTTACCGGGGCCGTTAACCGGTTAAAGGAGCTTCTGTGCGCGTTGGCTCGCGCTCAGAGAAGCGCAGAGTGGCGTTAGCGGCTAACAGCTAACAGAAGATGGAGGAGTTTCTGTCGAGCTGCCGCCGTGCCGTGCAGGTAACACACACACACACACACACACACACACACACCCACACCCACACACACACACACACTGGACATGTCTTTGTTGAACCCTGCAGTCAGCCTCAGGGAGCCTTACAGGCAGTGTTTGTTAGCTCAGTGTTAGCTCAGTGTTAGCTCGGATGGACGATGTGAAGTCAAACGTCAAGTCAGAACTATATGAATGACTTCCGTTACACCTTTCAAAGTTAACGTTAGGTCACGGATCAACATAGTAAATACTTTCTGTCTTATTTCAAAATAAAAGAAGAAAACGCAAAATGTTATTATGTACATAAAATGTATAATACAGAAAAACAACAGTATATTATTGTAAAATGATCGTTTAAAAGTGTAATTGAGTTTGAATAAAGTTTTTTATATTTATGTAATGGTTTGTTTATGCCATGCTTAATGTACTTTGAAAAACCCTGATGAGCTTCTGTTTCTCAGTATTTAAGTTGCTGCGTTGCCGACGCGTTTCACGATGACATGTTTATGATGAGATGTTTTTAAGAGGAAGATGTCTCCCAGCTGAATGTAGAGCAGACTGGCCCAGGGTTTCATGTTGTCCTGGGAAATGAAGCCTGTGATGTAGACTCCATGGTGTGTGCACTGACCTACGCTTACTTCCTGTCCAAGGTGAGACTTTCTAGTGAGTGCTGGTGTTTGTCCACAGGGCTGATCTCTAAGTGTAACTCTCTCTCTCTCTCTCTCTCTGTGTGTCAGACTGCACAGAGTGAGATGCTCCCTCTCCCTCTGTTGAACATCCATCAGTCAGACTTGGTGTTGCGCTCAGATAACGTCTTCCTGCTGCAACAGATCGGTTTGTCTCCAGATCTTCTTCTGTTCAGAGACCAGCTGGATCTGCGAGCGCTGCAGCGAGCTGGCCGCCTGCGTCTAACGCTGGTTGACCACAACATCCTGCCCAGGTAGCCAAAAATGCCCAGTAGGCAGCCATAAACCCCTGACAGGTACATACAAATGCTGGCCAGATGGTCATTACTACTGTCCAGTCAGCCACATCCACTAGACCAGAGCCTCTCAAAGTCCAGACTCCAGTAATCAAGTTTAATAAGACATTTGTCTCATCACCTATCGTTCCCATTCCAGACCTTTGAATATTAAGTTTGGGAAGCCCTACAATAGACAGATGGCCACAAAGACTGAGAGGTAGTCACTGTGCCCAGGCAGTCACACCAACCTGTCTGGAAATAACAAACAATATGTATGTTAGCCAGGTGGTCTTATCAGTCTCTATCTGTCCTGCAGTTCAGACAGCGACCTGGAGGGGTCAGTGGAGGAGGTTATCGACCATCACCTGCTGGAGAGAGAGCCCTCGCCATCCTGCCCTGTTACTGTAGAAATGGTTGGATCCTGTGCTACCTTGGTAACTGAACGCATCATTGAAAAAGCTCCAGAAATCCTGGACCAGCAGGTGGCTCAGCTTCTCTATGGTAAACACCTGTACACATCATCACACACCTGTACATGTTCTCACACCTGTACACATCATCACACACCTGTACACATCATCACACCTGTACATGTTCTCAC
>JAPZDX010000024.1:176528-189785 GCA_029783625.1 Naso annulatus | reverse complement strand
TTACTTCACTCCACTTGACTTTACTTCACTCCACTTTACTTTACTTCACTCCACTTGACTTTACTTCACTCCACTTTACTTTACTTCACTCCACTTTACTTCACTTCACTCCACTTGACTTTACTTCACTCCACTTCACTTTACTTCACTCCACTTTACTTTACTTCACTTCACTTGACTTTACTTCACTTCACTTGACTTCACTTCACTCCACTTTACTTTACTTCACTCCAATTCACTTTACTTCACTCCACTTCACTCCACTTTACTTTACTTCACTCCACTTCACTTTACTTCACTCCACTTCACTCCACTTTACTCCACTTCACTCCACTTTACTTTACTTCACTCCGCTTCACTCCACTTCACTCCACTTTACTTTACTTCACTCCACTTCACTCCACTTTACTCCACTTCACTCCACTTTACTTTACTTCACTCCGCTTCACTCCACTTCACTTTACTTCACTCCAATTCACTTTACTTTACTCCACTTCACTTCACTCCCCTCCACTTTCCTTCACTCCAGTTCAGTTGCCCTAATAAGTGATTAACCCTTCATTCCTCCTCTGGTGTTCCTGCAGCTTTGATGAGAGGTTGAACAGATGACGATCACAGACTCTCAGAGGTGGGCAGCCTGGATGGATCCTCAAGGTCAAAGGTCATCAGAAGCTCCTCTGACCTTCTGTCTGTACAGAAAAAAAATATTAATGCAAAATGTGTTTGACTTAGGGGAGGGAGGGTTAAACATCTGGTTCTCCTGCAGCTTCAGACTCATCTCACTTCCAAACAACCAAGAACGATGACTGCAGCCCACTGTTCTCCTTTTCACACCATGTCATATTAACACTGTTTATAGCTGCATTTTCTGAGCAAAATTTGGATTGAACGCTGTTGCATATATTTTAGCATCTTCTCATATGTGGATGGTCTAACTGTTGTCTCTAAACATTTGGGATCTCCACCCCTCACCAGGCATTGAGGACAGGTAGATGGAGCTCAGTGTAACAGCTGGGAAGAAACCTTAGATGTCAGTCTGCACAGATGTGATCTGAAGTCTGAGGCTGCTGTAGGAAACCACCCTGGATCTTAAAATTCAAGTGTGTCTGATTGCGGACTGTGGATACAAACAGGGATCGTGAATAATGCACAGTTACTGTACAAACTGCAGGTGTGATAAAGAGAAATTGTGTAAAAAGATCAATTGGCGACATTCTTCTTGAAAATCCTGGAGTTGAGTTTCTTGTTCACCACCTATTTAAGGACAGACATGGTATTTCTCATTCACTTCAATAATGACTGCAGCTGAATAGTGAAGTCACAGCACACTCAGTGTTTAACCTGTTGCACTAAAGCGTACCTGTAATAAAAGCATCTCTCAAACCCTCTTAACAAACAACACCTGTTTGTTTTCACATCTTTAGTGTTTTACTATAATCTGATCCTAAAGGAGGAACGACTGAGAGTTCTGGGAGACATTTGTTCGGATGCTGAGAGTGTATGAAAACACAACTGCCTTCTAACGTGACAGAACATGAACATTAGCACCAGACCCGAAGACGTTCTTTTTGAAAAACCTGTTTGTGCAAATGAAACGCTCTTGTTTCAAAGCAGCATGATGGTGACGATCTACCTGCTGTTTAATGCTGCTGGTGAGCAAATCACTGAATTGTTGTGAGTTTGTGTTAATCTTTATGACCATTTTATTCATATCAGAATTATCTGAGGTCTTTCATGACCATGACATTTACTTCTTTTCAGGACTCTGGGGACTCTGTATGAATTTAAGGCTGTTATTTAAAATTTGGCTTTTGTCAGGAGTGAGAGCAGATTTTTTTTAGGGCAGTTTCTCTTTATTCCTGAATGTTAAAGTAACTGTCTGGGTGTAAAACCAGGCAGAAAGCAACTGAAGAATTCATGAAGATCATGTGAAACTGGTTTACAAAGAAAATAAGAGGATGCAGCTAAAATCCTCTAAACTCAGTGGCAGCAGTTTTTTTGTTGTTGTTGTTAAGAAAATCTGGATCTACAAACTGAGACAAACTGAATATCTGTTCAGATAAACATTTTCTCCATGTGATGATGGAAGTGAGATCAGCTGCTTGTCCGTCCAGCAGAGGGCGATCTGTTCCCAACACACCTGTTTGTTCACTCATGCTTGTTTATGTTCTTTCCGCTGAGGCTGTGTTCTGAGGTTTTAAGTGAACTCCAACCTCATGTAGATTTAGAGAGTTTCTTAGGGTAAACTTTAATTGGTTGCCAACTCAAGGTGCGCTCAGGCCTGCCAGCCTTTCCAGGAAATTTAAGCTGAAGAATGAGCTTTCATGCTGAACTTAGGAGTCGTCCTGAAAGTGTTAACTGTGAAACTGGCCGTTTGTGGACCCGTAGTTTGTGTGTAAACCTCAGTCTTTCAGTTTTATTACAGATGCTAAACCGTTTCTGTGACTGCAGATTTACTTTGAATGTCGAATTCAATGTCCATTCAAAACGACTCGATGATTTTAGACAAATGAACAAAAGCAGCTTCTCACTCCTCCAACAACTCTGATTCTGTTGATAGCAGATTTTATCAGCTGTAGCGAGCAAGATAACTAAGCTAATGTTAGCTCTATCAGTTGTTTGAAAACTTATTTTCCAGCTGACTGTATCATGTTTCCAGCTAATGTGTCTCTGAACAAGAACCCTATAAACCTTAAAAATATTAATTTTAAAAAATAAATAAAATATCCCTTGATAACTGGAGCAAACGGGGCACATATCATGTGACCTGAGGGTGACACTAACAGGTCACATGATATCATGTTTACACACTGAGGCAGAAGGTAACAGGTACAAAATAAACTTGTAATGGTGTGTTCCGGCTGAGCTGGGAAAAAGAAATATTCAAGTTCCTTCTTTGGAAATTTCAACTGGAATGTCTCCTGAGGTCGGATTTGTGACTCGGAAAGTCGGGAGAACTTGTCACACCCAAACCTCAAAATCCAACATGGCGGCTCTGGGCATTAACAGTAGTGAAAGCTGCAGGGACACAGTGGAGTAATTAGAAGCTCTCCTTTATTTGTGTCTCATTAAATCAGTGGTGTGGACACACAGCACTGTACTTCTATCTGTAGACAGGTTGTTGTGGTGTTTGTATGTGCCACACACCAACACTGTGTAATATTGCTAACGATGGCTAACATGGCTTCAGCAAACGCCACTTCCCTTAAAATCTTGGTTTTCCAAACGCAGGCAAATCAGGTGTGACATCCTTTCGAGCTCTGACTTCCAAGGTTATTATCCTACTTTTACTCCTGTAGGAAGACAAGCTAACATCAGCAGGTTTCATTAGAGCAGATCAATACATTCTCATTGATCTCTTACAAATGATTCCTGTGTTTAATTGGTTCTGAACAGAAACTCTTTACAGTTCTTTTCATGTCTCATGTGAATCGGTTTAAACACAGGTGAGCTCTGTGACCGGTCTGTATGCAGGGCTGGGAAGTTACTTTGGAAATATGTCACAGACTACTAGTTACCCCGTTTAAATTGCAGTAAGTGATGTAACTATCTCAATTACGTCATCAAAGTAATGTAACTGATTAGTTTTTGGTTACTTTTCTAAATGTCTAACAAATGTTTTTAACTGTTGTAACTGGACCAGGCAGTGTTAGATGTACAGGAGCACTCCTGCTACATCAGCAGCGTGGTGTGACAGGCGGCGTTGGCGATGCTTCCCGGGTTTATTCTGTGTCACTGCATGCAGTCATTGTAGAGGCTACATACCTGCAGATGCTTAATCAAGGTTGCCATGCAAACTTTTGACGTTGATAGCATTTTTAAAGTTGGTAAACAGGTTCTGCACTGCACAGTTCTGTTCAAGCCCTTCTCTGATTTTTGAATAAAATGTTTTTTTTATTTCCAACACTGGAACGTGTTTTCCGTAGACATGGTGACAACTCTTGGACAGGTCGATCAGATTTTTATGTGGACTGATTAAAGACGTGAGACTGCAAATTCAAACAAGAGAACCAATGAAAAGCATCAGAACAGCATCAGACTTTACTGAACGGCCTGACTGCAAACGGTACGACACAGTGCTCATCAGAGACATGCGAAGGAACAAAGAGATTATTCAGCATTTAGCCGAAGCTTCTTACAGAAAACATTCAGACCTAACCCCCTCTGTTATCATTAACATTTTTATAAGTTTTAATTACACTTTTATTCTCAGTGACTGTAACGGATTACAGTTACATTTATTCTGTAATTAGGCTAAATAATGTAATGCCGTTACATGTAACTAGTTACTCCTCATCACTGTCTGTACAGTGGGGCCCTTGCTGAGAAAATATTATTGAGCTGACAGTTAAGCTTCCTCTTGCAGTGTCCCATCAGAGTGAAGCCGGAAGCTGTGTCAGGAGCTTCCGGCGGTGGGACCGGCAGCCACAGCTGTTTCTCACGCTGCATTGTTTTTGTTTTCACGGCGGCGGGACACGAAATCCGTTTCTATTCTCACTCTCATGACTCTACTGTTCACTCACGCTCTCATTTATGGCCTGCCAGCGTCAGGCCCCGCCCCCCGCGGCACGAGCTGTCCACGCGTCCTCTCTGCACGCTGATTGGCTTCATCTGCCCAAACAGTCCGTGCTCACCGGGCTCCGGCCTCCAGCTGCTGCCGGCTGAGAGGTAACGGGACACCGGGACTCCCTCGCGCCGGTATAAAACTGACCGCTGTGTATTGACCCGCAGGACGCAGAACCGACGGTCACCGCTCGCGTACGCCGTTTGAACACGTCGTTCCGTGTTTTCCTCAACAGTTCGTCTGGTTTCAGTAAATCTGGCTGAATCATGGTTCTGTTTCCGGCCAACAAGCTGAAGGTCTTCCAGCTGGTCTTCTCGGATCCCGGCCGCTCCTTCTACAGCAGCGGGGAGAAACTGTCCGGCTCCGTGCAGCTGGAGGCGGCTCAGTCCTGCAAAGTGACCGGCCTCAGGGTGACCGCTGCCGGCTGCGCCCGCGTGGACCACCGCGGCGGGAAGAACCGCAAGAGCCGCAGCCAGGAGGTGGAGTACCTGAAGTATGAAGAGGAGCTGAGTCTGGAGGAGGCGCTGACCAAAGGTAGGAGGACAGGTGTGGACGCACAGAGCCCGCACAATGATGGGCCAACAAAATGCGCTCATAGAACACAAAGTGCTTCCTGTCGTCTGTTCATTCAAAACCAAACCAAAAAATAACTTGAAAGAGTTTAAAATCAACCTTTTTTTTCTATGGAGAATTATTATTCTTCACATTTCAGTGCGTGAGTTTCTATGATGGGATGAAGCTGTGACTGAGTGACGGCCTGCAGGAAGCGTCACGTGTTTACTTGTTGGTGATATTTTCTGACAGGCAGCCTGAAAACAGAACTGTGTGCTCGCTCATCAGAGCTTTTAATCACAGTCTTCGTTCTGTTCTTCCTGTGAGGTGATTTTTGTATCACGCATCATCAATAATCAACAAGTGATGTTCACCGGGGGACGGTGTGGGTTCCTCAGGGTCACAAACAGGAAACTGATCATGTGACTCAGCTGGACGTGGTGTTGACACTGTTTGTGTTTGTCCACAGACTCAGACGGCTGCTTCCTGCTGCATGCTGGGAAAACGTACAGCTTCCTGTTCGGCTTCGAGCTGCCTGCAGCCGGGTGAGACTCTGACTGATTACATCTGATCACTGATCGATCACAGATTTGATCACAGCGGGCTGATCCTGACGTGTCCTCTGGTCTGTTTTCAGGCGGCTGGTGTCTTCCTATAAAGGAAAGTTCGGTTACGTTCGTTACTATGTGCGGGCGGTGCTGGAAAGGCCTTCCCAGCATGCTTTGCAGTGTGAGCGAGAGTTTGAGGTAGAGGAGCCGCTGGATGTGAACCGACCCGACCTGCTGGTACAAAAACACACAGACACACGGAGAGTGATTACGCACGTTTGAGCCCTCCTGCTGGCGTCACTAACAGCTTTTTATCTCATTGGTTTGTTGAACACCTGATGCTGATTGGTCAATGACAAAATTCTAAGGTCTGTGATTTCTGAAAAGCAAATGCAGACATTCACCGCGTACCACGGTTGTGGACAAAAACATAGGAAAGGAGCGGATCAGCCGCCCTGTTCTCTGATGTCATGAACGTGTCGTGCGGGTCCGTCAGTCGTCTCCCGACAGGACGAACCTAAGCTGAGGGCAAAGTTTAAAAACTGATGAGCAAAGATTTGAGGAGTGGGAGGTGACCGTCCAGCGCCTCACAGACCTGTCGCCTCTGTCCTCCATCAGGCTCCAGCTGCAGCGTCCAAACAGAAGAAGGTCACCTGCATGTTCATCCCTGACGGCCAGGTGTCCATCAGCGCACAGATTGACAGGAAAGGATTCTGTGAGGGAGAAGACATCAGCATCAACGCCAAGTTTGAGAACACCTGTTCTCGTATCGTAGTGCCGAAGGCCGCCATCATCGCCAAGCACTTGTACGTCGCTGACGGACGCTAAAAGGTGATGACCTGACACAAGGGTCACTTCCTGTCCTTTGTGGGACTCTGTGGCTGTGAGACAGGCTCTGATGTTTGTGTTTCATCTTGTCCAGGAGCTTCGTCAGAAACTGTCGGCGGTTCGAGGAAACCACATCATATCTGGCATGTGCGACATGTGGCATGGGAAGACCATCAGAGTCCCCAAACTGAAGCCATCACTACTCAGCTGTGACATCATAAAGGTGGACTACGCCCTCATGGTGAGTCATGGTTGATGACATCATGGAGCTGTAAAGACCCCGTCAAACCAGAGAGAGCAGGGGGGTGGGACAGTCACACCTGGTGTAAGACAGACAGGAGGGCGACTCCAGTCCAGACGTGCTCACGTCCACACCTGAGAGCTGTTTGTCAGCTGTGATACGATGAGATCACACAAGACGAGAGCACAGGAACAATGATTAAGACTTGAGAAGCTGTGAAAAGTAAACTTAAACTTGATGAAACAGTTTGATAGGCTGATCTGAGATGAAAAGAGACGAGATCAGACGAATCCCGTCACCTCGTCTCTACAGACGGGCTGTCGGTGCCACAGGTGAGATGATACAAGAAGTTTCACTGATCCTCAGAGGAGACGCTCAGGTGTTTCAGCACAACAAAATGCAAAACCATGCAAGAATGAAAAGTGATTTGTGTAAAATACCCCCCCCAGATCTACCTGCACATCCCCGGCAGTGAGAAGCTGATCCTGGAGCTGCCTCTGGTCATCGGTACGATCCCGTTCAGCGGCGTCGGCAGCAGGACGAGCAGCATGAGCAGCCAGGCCGAATCTGTGAGCAGCTGGTCCTCCTTCCCCTCCGCCCCCCCCAGCTACAGCAACATCCACAGAGACCTGAGAGTGGACGGCCCCCGCACCCCCCTCCTCCAGGACTATGACGGCGTGGAAGATGATGACGAGGAGGGGGGGCTCTTCATGAGAGCACCTGAGTCATACTACCCCCCTCCCCCCGCATACAGCGAGGTGAGTGCGTCTGTCATGTGACCTCACCTTCCTCCTTCCTCGTCTCATCACCTCTGAAGAACTGTTTCGCCTCAGCTCGTCGCTCTGACCATCTCACTCTGTGTCAGTCTGTCTCCAAGAGATTTTGTCTTGCATCACGATGACAGGATGAGGTCCGCTGAAGTAAAACATGACATGAGATAAGCGGAGGTTGTTTTTTAATTGAAGCTTCTGTTGGTGGCTCTCCTCAGGTGGATCAGGACGCCACGACCCCTCCCCAGACTGTTCAGGTCTTCTGAGGACCACTTCCTGTCCATCGCCATGAAGGGGCGGTTCCCCTGAGACCTGAGCTCAGCTGCCCTGACTCAGCAGTGTCCCGACGATGACTCAGCAGTATCCTGATGATGAGTCTGCATTTTTTGGCACTATGTTTAAAGAAGGAAGGTGTGTTTTTATTTTCATTGTTACTCTGTGAAATGGTTGTTTTCTTACTCTGCTGTAGTTACAGGAGGGACACACTTGTACATATCATGTAAATAAGAACAGATGTATATTTTTTTACTCCAACAATAAATCAATTTAACACGTCTCTGAACCTTCATTTGTTGTTGTCAGAGTGTTTCAATGAGGAGTCCTAAAATAATAACAGTATTCTTCATTTACAGTGTGTTTGTCACACAGATACTTTACATAATGAGAGCAGAAACATGAGAAATGAACAGAGTTCCTAGCACCCACTGACATCAGAAACATTATTAACATGCCCTGCTGCGCTGTCACATCGTGTCACGTCCATCAGGATTGGCTCAGGCGATATTAAAGTGCGTCTCAAACAGAATCAACCAATCAGACTGCAGCGTAAATACATGCAGCTGGTTACAGCAAACAAACAGGTGAAACCAAAGCAGCAAAAACACTGTTTGGAAATCTTTCTTTCTAAATGGTGCGTTCACATGCACTTGGAAAATGTTCATCAGTACATTTACTCGAGTACTTCAAATACATCAATTCTGAGAAGTTACAGTTCTTCATTTAACAGCTCAGTGACTTTTTCATTCAAAACATGGGTTTGTAAAATGTGATGCTGTTATGACTTAGTCATCCCAACAGAGTTCTGTAAGTACCTGCATGTTCATGCATCAGTAGTAAAAAATAAACTACAAAATACTTAACCACTGACAGCATCCATGTGCATGAAGAGTGCTTTTACTTTGATTACATCCTGTAGATGATACTGGTTTTACGTGAGCGCTGAAGATGCTGACAGGAAGCAGGAAGAGAGAGGGAGGGTGTGTGTGTGTGTGTGTGTGTGTGTGTGTGTGTGACATGCAGCAAAGGTCGCAGACTGGAATCGTACCAGAAACTCTGTCGAATATTTTTAGTACACTGTGGTATCTACTGTGTGGGATTAAAATAAGTGTGTGTGCGTGCGTGTGCGTGTGTGGTGAGTGTAAAGTGTGTTAAAGGTCAGTCTGGCTCTTCTGGTCTGACTGAGACACTCTTTCACGTCTCTGAGGTCGACGGATGAGTTTCATGTTTTATTTCTGACACTTGGAACGTGTGCTGATGGATGACGTCAGGAATTTTAATGTTTTTGGAGAGTTTCAAATGTATATAAGAGGGAAACCTTTTAAAAAACTGAGATTGTTTGATCCTGAAATCAATGGAAGGTTTTAGATACGGGACTGGGGTCAGTCCCAAAGGACTGTTTGTGTGTGTGTGTGTGTGTGTGTGTGGTATCAGCAGTGTAACTGGACTCTGTTGTTTACTCCGCCTGCAGCTGCTCTCATCAGTGTCTGACCTCTCACAGCAACAGTGGAACTGAAGACACATTTCAATGAGAGAGCGGGACAGGGACACGTACTGGAAGTTCACAGCCTCTCACTCTTGTCCTCCGCTCTTCACAGTTTCAGAGAAGCATGTTCGGCCGTGGCTTGGCCATCTGTGACAGCTGCCAAACTACAGCGAGGTCGATCCACTCTTCTGCACGTCTGTCAGCCCCTTTGTGTTCATCTGAAGTTGTTGAAGCTTAGTCACAACCAACCAAAGGATGTTCAATGTGAAAACAAGTCGTCCGCATGTCAAACATGTTCTGACATGATTTTCAGTGACCTCAATCTTTAGGGCTTCCTTTAGGCCAGGGTCAAAGTCCTCGTGTCTCTGGTGTCTGTGCCAGAAACTTACCACACAAACTCAGTGATGGCCCACCATCGTCCTGGTTGTCCTGACAGACAGACAGAACACATGCAAAGTGCCTGAAGGCTCTGCCCACCACTCATGTTGTTTCTGTTGTAGGTGTTAGCACACAGTGTCCACAGCTGCAGTTTGACACAGATGAGGACGTCTCAGAGCAGAAACGCTTTCACTCAGGGGACACTCGGGTTTGGACACGGGTGTCTGAAAGCAGCAGGAGGGTTTCTGGTGACTGTTGGAGGGAATATGGACCGGAAGCATCAGGGACGTGAACCAAAGGTTTGATAAGAATCTATAGACCGACCCTGATCACAGAGAGACGTCCTGCACATGGACTCTCATCGTGTTACATTTGGCCACCATGCCCCCCCCCCATTCCCCCGCCTGTGTGAGCAACCGCCTACCTTCACTCTCATTGGACAGTGCATAACACTGGGCTGCATGTGATTGGTGGAAGCCTGCAGGTTTGTGTCAGCACTCAGATTCTTCTTTTTGTTCTGCGTTTAGAACGAGTGAGCTAATGCTAATGTTAGCTCTTAGTCGACAAAACACTGCAGACAGACAGGAAGTCCACAGCAACACGCTGCAGCTCAGAGTTCATTTTTACCAGTGACAGTGAACACACCACGAGCTGATCAATCAACTCAATCTGATCCCACATTCAGTTCTCTGGCAGTGACAGCTTCCAGAACAGGAAATGTGCTTCACAGAAAGTCTTTCCAAAATAAAAGTATAAAGATAGAGGTGTGATTTGATTGTGTCAGCAAGAAGTCGACTTCAGATCAGCTCAGAGTGGATTTCCTAGAAGAACATGAGACCCTTTCAGACAGATGGACAGACAGACAGACGATCTGCGAGGTTATTTCTAGACATTCCCAATATGATGCAGTCATGACATGAAGTTACAGTGAAACTCAACAAGAGGACGTTCTGACACATGTAAAGGAAGTATGATGTCTTCTTACAGAGAGTGAAGCTCCGTTATTCTTTTCATATTTTCACCTCTCAATGACAGCAGCCGTCTGTCTGTCTGTCAAAACCACTGAAGGAAACAGCTGAGCTCTCTTCAGCTGTGTTAGTACTCGTCCTCTCAGTTCGGGTCTGTTTATGTTCACGAGCTCACTCGATTATTTGGCTCCATGTTGAACCATGTGATCAGGTGTGTGATCTCCGTGCACAAGCTGCTTTATTTCATGTTGAATGTGTTGATTTATTCAGATTTTGACTTTGTTATTTGGCTGTTGCTCGACTTCAGAATGTCTCTGAGAAGTCACAGTTCACTTCACACATCAGGGTCTTTGAACACGTGTAGCTGCAGTTTATTATCCAACAACCAGACAAACATCCAACCCTCTGCTTTCCACAACAACAACGACGACAACAATCACACTCACACAGGTAAAACACTGATGCAAAAGCTTAAAAAACATTTCAAAGACGCAGCAGGAAGTCAGAGGTCGTCAGGCTGTTTACTGTGAAGCGCCTTCGCTCGTCTAGACATTTTATCCACGTTGGCTTCAAACATCGTGTAGCTGCTGGACGGTTCCTCGGCGTGTGTGTCAGTAAATAGCCTCGTCCATGTTGTCATCACTGTCCCCTCCAAACTCCTCCCCGTTATCAAAGTAGGACATGACGTAATCAGTCTCCTGCACACGAGACAGGAAACAGAAACTTGACATTTGTCTTATCAATAACTTTGTATCGGGTATTGATCAGTGTTTGTCTTCATCAACTTTAACATGAGGAACAAACGAGGGAATATAAACCAAACCCATATTTTTATAAAACTCACCTCTTCAAATTCTTCCTCGTCATACTCCTCCTCTCCCTCCACCTCCTCTTCCTCCTGCTTCTTCTTTTTCTTCTCTTCTCCCTCCTCCTCCTCCTCCTCCTCTTCCTCCCCTGAACTCCCACGCTCCTCCTTCTTTTCGAGGGTCTGAGGCAAAAATGTTTGTATCAGATCTATGGAGCAGAAAAATGGAATGCTGCCCCTCCAGGATCACACCTGGCGCTTCACCTGGCTCACCTCCAGTCTGAGAAGCACCTCCTCTTTCTCCCTCACTCGTTTCTTCTTCACGGTGGACTTAACTCTTTCACAGTGACCGACTGCTGCTGAGACACCTTACAGACACATAGCAGGAGATCAAACACCCATCAATAATTCAATTATGTCGTGAAGGAGCTCAGAGTAATCAATCCATCTCTATATTGATCAAGTTTCCCTCCTTTATTTCTGATATATCTGAATTCAGAAATGACCGTTTGTGCCGATAAAGTTTGTTCAAGTTTTTAAACAGGAACTCATCCTGCTTCCTGATACAGTTCAGAACATGCAGGCAAACACCTGAGAGGATCACACAGGTCAACTTCCTGCCAAATGACCTGCAAATCAAACTTCATGGATCAAACAGGCCTGAATGTGAGCTGGTGCGTATGCAGGTTCAGGTGCAGAGGAGATGATGTCATCAGGGTGTGTGGGTGGAGTCAGACTTACGAGTTACACTTGAGTATGTAATGATGTCATCCAACAGGACCGTGAATCTGCTTTTATGTGCTCAGCCGATGCAGTTTCCATGATGTAAGTTGATGTGTACCGTGTGTTCTTAGAGTACTGTGTGTACTCACCATTTCTGGCAGGTTTCTTGACATAAACTCTGAGCTCTTTAGGAAATCTCTTCCAGTCTGAAAGCAAAACAAAATCTGCAAGTCAGTATTACTACATCTCTACTACCACTGTACTACCGTTACAACTCTACTGCCACTTATGCCACTTTTGCCCGACTAGTAGTACTAGTGGGCATCTTTGCCACCACCACTACTACATTATAGTTTCACAAGTAATACTAGTGAGGCAGCATGGCTTCTCTTGTAATTCGAGTGATACATTTCTGCTGTACTATTAGTACCAGTGCATCTAAACTCTACTAGTTTGCAGCCACTAGTATTACCGGGGACTGCATGCTGCAGGGATGTTGATTGGTCAGCATTCAAACCTCTGTGAGCCTCAAAGGGCCGGATCTGAACGCCACCTCACAGCATTTAGGAGAACTTCACGTGTTTCAAGCTGTTTTATTTTGTATCATTGTAAGGTCACCATCAATCAAATGCATTTTAATAACTTTATCGTATATTAAATAATTTTTCACATGGGAACCTAAATAGATGGAACATTTTTAATGTATTTCATGTATTTTTAAGGTAAACTGGAAACTCAGAAGGAAACACAGGAAAATCAACCCATAACTAACATAACTAAGTAAAACCAGTTACACAAGAAATAAACATAAGAGAATAATCTAGAAACTCAGCAACACAGGAAAACTGGAAACATAAGTAGTACACACTGACATACAGTATGTACTGCAAACAGGGGAACACGGCTAAACCAGTGCCTCTTAGAAAATGGGGAAAATATCAAAAATAAGAAAAAAAAAGAGTCAATAAATTGCTTTGAATGACTGTGTGCTCTGGAACTCATTGTTCTCTTATTTTTGGTACAGTATGTACTGTTTAGTTATTAAATTAAAAACAAAAAACTGAGGAGTAGTAAATGTGGTCACAGTTACCCAGAGCTCAATGTGACAACTTCAGTTT
>JAPZDX010000024.1:35797-46100 GCA_029783625.1 Naso annulatus | reverse complement strand
TCTCTCACTCACACACACACACACACACACACACACACACACACACACACACACACGCGCCGCTGTATATAAAAACAACAAACCGCTTCTCACTCTGAACTAAGAGAGGAAAAAAAGTGTCCGTTTCCCGTTTCTGAGCTCCGCCAACTTTAGCGCTCTGTTTACCGACCATCTGCCTCTGCACACAACTGATCACACCGCCAATCAATGATCGATGCTCTACAATAAGTAGGCTATCGATAACCCCTCCAATGTCTGCAGTAACGGAACAAACCCGGATCCGTGTTTTCCAGATGTGAGTGAGCGGACAAAGCGGAACAGACGGAAAGTGAGAGAGTTCCTCTCAGTTTGTGACCGATCACATCCAAAGCGTCTCACAACTCCACGCTCATTGATTATTATCATTATCGATCAGTGAAGTAGGCGGCCTCGCGCCTCTGAGTAACGTTACGTTTCTTTCTTTCTTTCTTTCTTTCTTTTTTTTCCGGTGAACTCACCTTCAGGTTGATCTCCTTCATCCTGTCCTGTCTCCTGCTCTCCAGCAAACGGGACATCACCGTCAACTAGCGACCGATCACACCTGATCGATCACCTGATCACAAACCAGTCTCAAATTAATCAGTAATAATCCGGTGATGTGTTGGGTTCTGGTCCCGGAGCAGCCTGCAGTCTGAGTCTGGGGGCGGGGCGTCTCTTTGACTGACAGCTCCGCTCTCTACTTCTGACCAATCACAGCTTAGCCCGCTGCTGCTGCACTCAACCAATCCTCTTTCCGCACGCTCCTCAACCTCCGCCCAGCACGGGCCTTCAAGCAGCGCTTGTTTTTTGTATTGGGGCAGTGACGTGGCTAAGTGGGCGGGGTTAGTCACTATGACAACGTGTCAACGTACCACGTGATACCCCAAAACCAAATCAGAGTGCTGCAAGATGTCATGTGAGTGATGAACAATGACGTAGGCCTACTCCCCTGCAGAGGGTGCCCACGCTGCTGTGTGACGTGGAAGCCTCGAGCACTGACTCCACCCACCCGGAGTGCGCCGGTGTGAATACAAAACAAACCTCCCGTTTCACGGAGACACGGAAGCTAAACAAGAGAGTTTGTGAGATCTTAACGTCATCTATCTGTCTGTGTGTCTGTCTGTGTGTCTGTCTGTGTGTCTGTCTGTGTGACTGTCTGTGTGTCTGTCTGTGTGACTGTCTGTGTGTCTGTCTGTGTGACTGTGTCTGTGTGACTGTCTGTGTGTCTGTGTGACTGTCTGTGTGACTGTCTGTGTGTCTGTGTGTCTGTCTGTTTGTGTGTGTGTCTGTCTGTCTGTGTGTCTGTCTGTCTGTCTGTGACTCTGTGTGACTGTCTGTCTGTCTGTGTGTCTGTCTGTTTGTGTGTGTGTCTGTGTGTCTGTCTGTGTGTCTGTCTGTCTGTGTGTCTGTCTATCTGTCTGTGTGACTCTGTCTGTCTGTGTGATTGTCTGTCTGTGTGACTGTGTCTGTCTGTCTATGTGACTGTCTGTGTGTCTGTCTGTCTGTGTGACTGTGTGTCTGTCTGTCTGTTTGTGTGTGTGTCTGTCTATCTGTCTGTGTGACTGTCTGTTTGTGTTATCGACACAAAAGTTAAGTAAATTTTGTGTCGATAACTTTACAAATCTGGCAGCCTGAGTGAGAGATGTGCTTTGTACATCAGGCACACAATGAAAGAAATGCACCAAATGGTGAGATGTACAGTGATTTATAGTGGATTAAACTGTAACAGTATCAACAAAGGCCATGTCCATGTAAAAAAAATCAGTGAACATACTGAAGCCATTAACTATTAAACTGTAGCAGAATTAACATACGACATTTAACAGTAACAACCACCAGGGCACGTATTGATTGTTTTTATCGGTAGCCCTTACCTATGATATTCAACATGTGTACATCCTTTATACGTAGTTATTGCCAATGAAATAAAATGTTGACTCATAGATAAACAGTCGACTGCACTGGTTGTGGCAGGAAGCGTGTGCTGGCTGGCTTGCAGTGGTGGTGGCGGTGGGCTCGCTTCAAAGAAAATGTGTCCGAGTGACTGTGTGTTCGTGTGTGTATAACTGTATTTTTCTTAATTTAAAGTGTATTTACATTTTTAAAAAATATTTCAATGAATCAAATGGCTGCTACGGCCACCAGAGGGTGATTTTGTGATGGCCCAATAACCAGATTTGTTCCAAATATATCCACCAACACATCTACCAAATTTGGTGCTTTTATTGCAAAATGAACGATTGTTGTGATATATTGAGCTAGGCCACCCCACTATTTTATATTCTTTTCACTGAGCTGCTTCTCTTATTCACAGTGACTTACAGTTCACACGATCGCAGATTTACTCACCATACGATATGTAATATGTGGTCCACGATAACGATAATATTATTAAGAAAAACTTGGACATTTTCTGACATTTCAGAGTCACAAATTTGCAAGAAAAAAACTCAAATTTACAAGGAAATACCTTGAAAGTTTGCATGTTTTTTTTTTCTATCAAAGAAGAAAACACATCCACACTTTGCAGGTTGGAAAGACGTTGCTTGTTTTGGATTTTGCTTGCAGTAGAAGATCTTCTCAAACTCTTCTTTCAGCTTGAACGTTTCTTTCAGCTGGATTTAGTGAGAGGGAAAACCTCTTAAAGCACAGAAGCACTGCATTGTTATAAGCATCCGGACTTTGAGGAGAAATTGCCATAAACTGAGCCTAATTAAAAGAAAACAGGGACTTGGAAGAGGTGATTGGCTTTGTTTGTCAGGAACTGCAACGCAAAGGACAGATACACGCTTATTTAATTAAATTTTAAAATATCGGTATTCAATAATCATATCTCATGAGTCAGGACGATGATATATTGCTGAATCGAAATCTCGTCTGCTGATGCCTACATCCACCGGCTCACCTGTCCCACAGGATTTATTCTTTGTGCTCCATCTAAGTGTATATGAATACTACAGTACATGTAAGTACTCTTCAGGATGTTTCTATGAGTATACTGTGTAGTGCTGCTGAAAGAAATATTTGTTCATGGCATGATACAGACTGACACCACTGTTACCACGACAACCAGTTCCAACACACAAACACAGAGCAGAGGAGATGTTGGGATCCAGTTGACCACACAGCTCCTCCTCCTGGCAGAACAGTGAACTACATGTCCAACTCGAACCACAGCAGATTTCAGGTGGGTGGTGTTGAGATTCAAGAAGCAACGAGTCAGTCACCAGAAATACAATGAAAACCTGATTTTCAGTGAAAATCCTTTTTGTTACCATGTGAAAAACCTCAGCGTGCTTACAGAGAAGACAATTTGTCACATCTTTGATTATAGAACAGATTATAGAACAGATCAGTTGACAGGGGTTTGACTGACAGATCATATTTTATTTCAGGAAAAGGAAAGAGGAGAGAGAGCGGGTTTAGTATTTTTGATAAAAATGTGTGGCGAGGTTCTGCCCCTTCTGGTGGAGCCCATGAGACCTTGTTTCTGAAAAAATCTGTAGTCAAATTTCCCTTTTTTTTTCTGTCAACTGCACATATGATGTTGGTCAATTTAAAAGTTAATTTTGCAAGTTAGAAAAGTCTCAATTTATCATAAAACATCTGGAAAAAAAGACTTTCACGTGACGTATTTAGAAGCCTAAACGACCTCATGACAACGTTCTCTTGTGGAACTGCATAACTTGTGTTTTGCATGGTAGCAGCTCTCAACACGGCCAGAAATGAGTTGTGCTTCTTTAAAGAGAAGAACCGACATGCTGAGGCTGGTGGCCATGTTGCCGCTGGTGACGTATGTTGTGCGAGACAAAAGTTTGTGCAGAGGTTCCGTATAAACTAAGTGGTTCTTTACCATCTATACACCAAACTGCAACTTTGTGTATTTCCAAAATTAAGTTTTGCATTTACAAACATCAACGTGTGATTGGCAACAAAATTTAAACGGAATCAGAAAATGATTTTTCTCTGTCCGTTGACTTACACATATTTTTACTAAAATCAGGTCCCATGGGGTCCAACAGAAGGGGCGGGACTTAGCCACTCAATCAGATTCTCATTCAAAATTATCCTGAATCAAACACACCATCCAGCCAATCAGAGATCTGTATTTTCTGCCATTGTTTAAATCTCACCTTCCTGTGAGTGGCCATCCTCCAGAGGAAGCTGAGCGTTTGTCCCAGAGGACTTCCTGTTGTCCTCTGCTCCTCCTCCAGTGTCCCGTCACCTGAGGACAGACAGCAGGTGTGTTCAAAGTTCTCTGTGGAGCGTCTGAGTGAGTCCACGTGTTGTCGACATGTTTGCTCCAGCTGCACCGAGACAGAGCAGCTTTAACGTGAGAGCTGATAAAGCGACATGGTCAGACACAAACAGTTCAAACTCTCACACAACAAGTCAATTGAAGCATGTGGCAGCTGCCGCCGCCGCCACCGCCACCGCCACCTCATCACTGCACATCAACCTTTTGTCACACCTCTGGATTTTCATGTGATTGGGATACTGCATGAAGCCATTCGATGTCACTTCCTCTGTACGTTTTTGGTCACTAGTGTAAAATTTCAAGAAAATCATATGATGAGGCTGTCTTCCTGTTGGTCAGTTGTACGGCTTCAGGTTTGTTTATGTCTTCAGGCTGATGTCAGAGAAAGATTCGGCCAGGTACATAAAGTTACAACAACTTCCTGTTTCATGGTGAAACATTAGAATTTGCCCTATCTCCATGGACATGCCATTCAGTGAGAATCAAAACCGTCACAATGAAGCATCACAGTGGTGTTGAAATGACACCCAAGCGGGGCGTGATGGGCCAGATTTCGTGTTGCTGTATTTCAGACTGTATGGCGACAAAATATTTATCTTGGATTTTCCAGTGAAGAAGGAGAGATGTAGCCTTTCTCTGCCTTCCTTCTGCTCAGCTCAGTTTTTGCTGAGAGTCAGTCTGGTAATGAGGCCCGTCTTTTGAACTGCAGAGATAAATTTTTGACCGGACCTATCAACGACTAGCAAGAGTGATTAAGTTTGATGACGTAGAAGCCAAACACGTGTTCGCAGTAGTTCAATCATGGCGGAGGCCTACGGCTTTACGTTTACCAGGCTACCAAAAACTCCTTGTTATTGAGAATGGAATATTAAATAGCCTACAAGGAATGTTCCGACCAGACGGACAGCAACCATGGAGACACGAAATGCTCTGCTTGTTTGTGATTACTACACGCAGAGAAGAATTGGAGCCTTTAGGAAAAGTCTTTCTACTGATCTGTGCAGTGTGGACATGAGACTCACGCAGCCTCAGGCACAACATAACATGTTGAAAAACACTATAAAAAGGCATCAAAACTGACGAAAATAGCCAATATCACAACACAATGTATTAATATCTATGTGGTTGTTTTACAGCTTGTGGAAAACTAACGTAAGCTGTCGCTTGTCTAGTCTGTAGCCTGCAGGCTACCAATGTTTGAGCCTCGGGGGAGCAAGAGGGTGGGGCTTCTGTTGTTAGCGGTTAGCTGCAGCCTGTAGCTGCATCTACTTGGTAATAATGTGATTTTATTCCAAACAAAAAACTTTTAACTCTCTTTCTGTGATGCATGGCGCTTCAGAATCTCAATCATAACACAATACAACAGCATTTATGTGATTATTGAATAGATCAGACTTTAACCTTCCCAACTCATCTGTCTGTTTCACCGTGTTTTACTGAATAGCCGGGCACACAGTGTACGTCACACAGTCATGTTAATTGCTTTAAGGCTGCTCCAATAGTTTAACACTTAACCTGATACCACGCCTACTAGGATTCAAATTCTGCAAAGAATCCCCAGAGCGTGACCAGACCCTTTTCACTGAGTGAATTTATTTGTAAAGTGAATTATGGGTCTGTGTTAATCAGGCTAGGAAAAATGTTTATGTAGGATGAAACGAGTCCTTTAATTGAAACATAATGGAATCAAAATAAAATCTAAAAACAGGAGTTCCTTACATGTGACAATGAACTAAACATCCAAAACATTAACACAAAAGTTTGATAAACAGACTTGTTCCATTTGTCCACTAAAAGCTATCATGACATTTTAATGGATGATCTCAGATGGAGACACTGTTGGCATGTGTTGATTTAAGAAGTGCCTGTGAAGTATTGATCGAATGTTTCGGGTTGTTTTTGCCCGTCCACATGGACACATGCTCTGTCACCCATGCAGGGATGTCAGACAGAGCTCTGATTGGTCCGGCTTGACAGTGGATTGACTTCCAACCCTGAAGACCAACACAATTACTCGAGCGATGAATTTGTGTTTATGTTGTGTGTTATGCTTTGTGACGGTGCTTGATGACCTCCTGTTTGGTCGAAATGTTGCTTGATTAAAAATCCAACTGATCTTTTATCTGTCCCCCACATCCAGGAACTGTCTCAGCCTCACACCACAGACTGCAACAAGTAGGCTACGATAGCAAAGAGCTATTGATTCGACACACAAACGAGAACGCCAGCAGCTCACAAAAACTCCCACACGCACACACAAAAACAAAAACTGCATCCCATGATGCAACATACGGGCCTGCTGCCATGTGCAGTTCTAAATGACACATGTTGGCACGCACAGGGGGAGAGTCGGGACAGGATGACACCAAGAGATGAAAACTAACCTGGTGCTACGAAAAACTGGTCATGTGACACAACAACAAACTAAATCAATACAACCAATACTGTCACATCCAACGTCTTGTCAGAAAATCTATTGATAGACCTCAAAAAGTCAAAGTACTGCCCAGCTCAAGACTTTGCTGAGTAATTTTACAGTTAGTTTGGTTTGTTGATGTTCAAGATGCACAAAGGGAAAAAACGAAACTAAATTCCAAATGGTAGATGTCCCGTTGGCTTTATTGATCCTCCGTGAAAAATACTGTGAGAGCTACTTCAGTGAAATTATGTGGGTGGCACAATTGAGCTAATTTGCCATATTCAACCATACTGGATCAAAATATTCACCACAGACTTCAGCAGATTTCAAAATGCTGAAAGTTGTTTAAAGGTGCCATAAACCTGACATGCCAGAGCCCAGTCACTTTTCTGACCAATGTACTGATTTTTTTTTTTTTTTTAATTTTAATTTCAAGATTGGGCCCCTCAAAAATTAGTTTCACCAGCATGACAAAATAAATAAATAAATTTTAAAAAACTAATACTAATACTAAAAATAACAACTACAAAAACAATAAGTTCTTGTATCTTGGCCGGCCAGAACGCTCCCAGCAGCCTCGAACCCGAATAAAACACAAAACACCGGCAAAATAAAATCAATTTGTCATAAAATATTAGCAGCGGTTAACTTACAAATGAACACTTATGTTATGTTCTGAGGTTTAAGTTTGATGATGAATTGTTACACTGAAATTTGACAGTTTGAGACTGTCACTGGTGTGTGAATACATCTTCCTGTTTGTCTTTATGTGGAAAAGCTGAGAAGATATTTATCTCAATTTTAAACTGTTGGTTTGAAAAAACAAGTTTACATTACATTTTCAAACACATCAAGACGGCAAAAATTATTATGAAACATCAAAATAAACAATGTAGGCAACATGTAAACAAGAATGTTTTCAGAATGACTTTTAACATCAAATGAATCAATAAACTGTGGACGATGGTTGTCATAGTAACACAACGTATGTGATGTTGAAACAAAGCAGTTAATCTGATTATTGATCAGAGTTCAACTTGATTTCAGCAGCAGTGAGGCCTACCGTTCAGAGGTCGAAGGTCAATCACATGAAGAGACGAAGAAAAGACGATGAAGAAGAGTTGGAAAAGTATGAGTGTGTGTGTGTGTGTATGTGTGTGTGGAGGCTGGCGCTGGCTGGTACATGAACACACTGACACACTGCAGCTGCTCCAGCTGAAGCTGAAACACACAAAGACAGCAGTGTTTCCTTTAAGACCTCCTCATCTCTGAGAGGTTAACTTCAGCTGAAAATACTTAAGTACATACACACACACACACACACACATACACAGAGTTTAAACATTTTCTTTTTAAACATTTTTTTAAAATTTCAGTTTTCAGGTTTTTTGTATTAAGCAGTGTTGAACAGTAATGAGAAATACTTTGTAACTATAAACGAGTAGTTTTTTTTTAAAAATATCATTACTTGATTTTATTATTTGTGTTTCTGTGGACTTTCAGTGTGGCTCTTTGTGTTGTCTCTGATCTTCTGTGCTGTTTTAATGCCTTACATGTTGTCGTTGCTGCTGATGTGGCTCTTAATGTTTTTAAAACTGTGAAGCACTTTGTGGCATTGCTCTGTGAAAGGTGCTCGATCAAATAAACTTCACTTATTTCACTGCCCCCCCCCAAAACAAACAGACACTTTTGCTCTGTTACATTTCCCATAAGCAGTCTTGTGTGAAGTACCCAAAAGCCATACTTGAGTAAAAGTAAAGATACCTCACTAGAAAATGAATTTGTTAGAAGTGAAAGTCACCTATTAGAATATAGCTTGAGTAAAAGTCTTAAAGTAGCTGGTGTTTACTGTACTGAAGTATCAAAAGTACAGTAAAAATAAAAGCACAAGTAATGAGGAACCAGCATGTAAAAAGCAGTCAAGTTTGACTTTTTAAAAATAGTTTATTCTTCATTTATGTCGCCTCTGGTCTACATACGGACAGAATATCTCAGTCATAAAACAAAATGTAAATAAGTGATTTTCAAGAAATTGCTTTCAGAAAGTTTTCTAAACTTTTTCAAAACTCCTGTGGACCTGATTTCAACAACAGGCAAAAGTTTAGCTCAAGCTGAATCTGCAGCGGGGCGACTGCTCTCCACGTCACAACAACAAAATGCTTCCAAATCAAACATAAAAAATGACGACAGCAGCACTCAAAGAACAAATAAAGTCATTTCTTGTAGCTGAAGAGCAGCTGTTAGCACCTCACATGATTTACAGTGATCCCACAATACTGGCTAACGAAACGAGATCATTGGCTAGTACCAAATTTCCTTTGGTTTTATTTAGTAAGCAGTAACTAAGTAAGTAATCCATAACTTTTGATACTTCAGTAGGCCTACAGTAAATAGCAGCTACTTGAAGGTTTTCACTCAAATGTTCTAACAAGTGACATTCACTTCTAATAATTTCCAGCATTCTGCAGGGAGGCATCTTTACTTTCACTCAGGTATGGCTTTTGGCCACAGGACCGGTATTGACAGCCTATTAACTTTTCCTTCAGTCGGCCAATCATTAATCAGCGGTATGCTTTCCCTTTAAGAGGACTTTCCCTTTAGTTTACCTGACGTGACAACACCTGAACTTCCGCAGTTTCACAACAACAACAACAAAAGAGCAGGAAGAGAAACAAGGAGCACGAAGAAGACAAAGGGACACGAAGAACTCCTTCGTTACGGTGAATCTTTCATCATCGTCTTTATTTGAATCTTTTCACATTTAATCTCGAACCACTTTCTTACGTGTGTGTCTGTTAGCATGCTAATATGTTAGCATGTTAGCGCAGAGCTGTTGCTGCTCTGTCAGTGAGAACTGATCAGTTTCCGATCGTCTGCGTGTTACGTAATCGCGTAGATAATAACTCGTAAAAATTCGATAAAAATGATTTTCGATCGAATTTGTTTTAATTCTTTGATTTAGTTTATCGGGAAAACGTCGCGACCGCCATGTTGAACTCTGACTGACGTCACTGGGCGGGACTTACCTTCCCCGCAGGTTGGTTTTATGTGTTTGTATGAAGGGACCGCGTGAGATCGGGCCGTTCAGCTTGATTGTCATTGATCGAAATGACCAAACAAAATGACGCAGAGTAGTTTGATGTTTGATCAGAAATCAGAAATCAGTAATGAAAAACCGGAAACAGATCAGTGAGATCATGATTTTAAAGCAGAGTCACAGATGAGGCCCGCGGTCCGGGAGCGGATCGATTATAAGACGTTTTGAAAGAATTAAAGAGATTTATGAAGCATTGTGATAAATGTCTGCTTATGAACAAACATTTCATCATCACTTATGTGTTTTTTCCACTTAGTTTGTTTTAACTTACATTTTTCTCTGTGTCACGAGTCATTACTGTCATGTTTGTATTTTGTTTCAGGCTCAGAGTTTTAATGAGTAGGGGAGTACTATTGCAGCAATAGATCTGTGTGTGCATGCTTTATCATTTGTGTGTGTGTGTGTGTTCAGATCTGTGTGTGTGTATTCAGATCTGTGTGTGTGTAAAAAAATCTGTATGTCTGTATTCAGATTTGCAAGTGAAGACAAATCTGCAAATGCATGCAAAGAT
>JAPZDX010000023.1:28278915-28290203 GCA_029783625.1 Naso annulatus | reverse complement strand
CAGCCATAATATTATTTTAAAGTAATTTATGACAGAATATAACAAAGAATATAACCAGTATTTCTACAATGATGGGTCAAATATGCAATTTTAAGTTATTTAAAAAATGTACTTGTTCTTTGGAAGGCATCTCACGACCCCCCTCTCTGTGTCTTGTGACCCCCCAGGGGGTCCCAACCCCCACTTTGAGAACCACTGATATATGGGAGATAGTCAGCCCACCATCTTGTGTCTGCAGTATTTGCAGAACACTGCTACAAGGTTTTTAACAAATTCCTGTAAGCATCTCTCCTTTACTTGCCTCCCTCCACGGGCCCCGTCAATTTTACAATTCATTTTAAAGTTTTGCTGCTTGCTTTCAAAGACCTCCACAGTTTAGATCACTCTTATTTATCTGATCTTGAAATCCCTCTCAGGATATAAGACCACTTACATCCTCTGATCAGTCCTGTCAAGGGTGACGGTGCTTCCTGTCTGTGGAACAAACTGCCTCAACATGTCACGTCTGTTAGTTCTGTTGAGTCAAAGCACAGCTCAGACCAAACATTTTCCCATACTGTAGCTTTTGATCATTCCTAAAAATGTTTGCTTTAATAGTCTGTGTGTGTTTCTCAGGAATTTTGTCCTGCTCTCTACAGTTCATGCAGGATGTTGTTTATGAATGTGCTACAGAAATAAATTTGGTACTTGGGACATGCATTCATAAGTGTTGCCCTGTCCATGCTCATCCTCTCGCAGGTGTGGGAGCCATGTTTTTCCTCAGAGTGAGACAGGGTGCGAAGCGAGGGCCGAAGCTGGTTGTAGGACATTTAAGTTCACAGCAGAATCACCACAACAGTGTTTTGACTGTGTTTGGACGATGCTTGATTGTGTTTGGTTTAATTTTTTGATGGTTAATTTATTGGAAGTGACACCGCAGATTATGAACACAACAACAAAGGCACTCAGATGAAGAGTGTTAAGATTGGTCATTATTTGAACAGAGCACACTTCTAAAGCACTGAACCTGATGACTTTTGGACTCTGTCACTTCACTGGTCTGTTTTTGATTTTCCCCCAGGTTGTGTGTTAGGTCACAATTTACAGACTGAGAGACGGCCTCCTCTGCTCTGAGTGGATGGTCACATATGGAAACCACTGGACTCCGAACGGGACGATGCTTTGGTGTGTCGAGGCCTTAAATAAGAATACACGTTAAAAAAAAAAAACAGCAGAGACTACAACCCTGGACTGAACAAGTCAGACACAGAAATGTGTTTTAAAAACAAAAGCATCAAGTCAAATGAAAATATTTATTTAATGCACTTAAACTTAACTCAACTCTTCTTACAGCTGTGTTCAAATATTTTATACAGTTTTCAGCAAAAAAAAGTGGAAAAAATGAAAAACTTAACAACTGTGAGACAGTCCGTTTGTCCTCCATGAAAACGGTGGAATGTCCTTTGAAACCACATGACCCTGTCACATGACCTGTTACCGCCGTCACACGACTAGTCACCGCCGCAGGAGGGACAAACAAAGAAGAAAAACATCTGTACAAACATGAAACCACCTCATCGGTCAATCCACGTCTCCAACCTGTAAAACCTCCAGAGAGCACCTGTTCGCTCAAGACAAGGGGGGTGGGGTGGGGTGCCCTGAGTTTAGCCTCACAGGCAGCTCTGTCACCGATAATAACCTGAAACAGTGAGTCTCCAAAACACCTAGAGAGAGCAGGTGTGATTTTCACTCTGAGATTGTTGGAGCTTCTTGAGGGTGGGACACAGCCTGAGAGTCTAAGTTCAGGGCAACTAAATGTTCTGGTCCCATAGGCTGAAAGTGAAGGTGTGGTGCTGCATTCAGGCAAGACTGGGACGAACTGAAATCAAATTTCCTGCAGCATGTTGTAAGTTTAGTGTTGTCAGCAGAGGTGGCCTTGTTGACTCAGCTGATACCAACGTTCTAATGTCCCACATCACCTGAATGCAGCATGAGCCCTCATTAAACTGAAGGGTTTTCTGGCCTGTCAGTGGAGCTCACCAGCAGCTCAACACTAACTGTTTCAATGCGCAAAAGGATATTTTAGTTTTTCTGTCACGACTGTTCACTGTAACACATGCACAGTTCGGACACGAGTTATTGATGTACACAGGTGGAGTCTGAGCTGGCACAGGAAATCATCAGCACACACTGGTTTGAATTTTCACAAAGTTTGGAAACAAACTCAGATGGACAAAATTACTGAGGTAAACATGAACAAGCAGAAAATGGCTGCGAACGACATGATCAAAATTATCAGCAGAACTGTGAGCAAAATGCTGGTCGTACAAAGTTTGCGTCAGTCCGTGTTGGAGGCACGTTTGTTTTGGAGGAAGTTCACCTGATTAACTCCACTGCAGTAACAGCAGGTGAGTGAATCAAGGTACATCTTTTGGGCACAATGTGTCACTATGAACATTGTGTTGAGGAGGAAGCTCCGCCCACTGTAGTGTTTTTTTGTTTGTTTGTTTGTTTTTTAATGTATTTTAATGAAAAACATTGATCTCTGATTAGGGACTGTGTCTGTCCGAGCGTCCAAGATGCTCTGTGTCGTCAAGGCAACGCACATATTTCAGCCTCATACATATATTTACTGTATATGTCTACTATATTTACAGAATACATTTGTACACATGGTTTTAATAAAGATAAAAAGCGTGACTGTACAGCAGGACTCATCCTGCAGGCCACACACAGTGTTTTAGTGACACGTCAGGAAGACTTATGTCACCTGGTCACTGTAAAACTGTCCCAGAATGCAACAGAAACATGAGGAGAGGGGGAGGAGACATGCAGAGCCTCAGGAGCTCATCATCACCTGATCTTCCTTCTCCAATCTCATCAAGACCTTCAGTCTCCATCTGAACAGAGAGCTGAGCTGAGCTGACTCTGCATGGCTGCTGCAGCACAAACAGAAACACGACCATGAGGGAAAGAGATTATGTTTGAGCGTTTCTCTTTCATCTTGGACATTTTCAAATAAAGATTAAAAAAACAGTCTGTGAAGTCTGTGAATTTAGACAGTTCAGCACTAAGGACACCACAGTTACAGATTCTCATCCTGTTTGAAAAGAAAAAGAACTAAAGATATTTACTTTAGTCTGAAATTACATTTCGTTCCTCACTGCAATGTAAAATCATGTCAACATGTTTCTGAACATGTTGTTAATGGTTTCTTCTTATTATTATTCAGATAGACAAAGGTCTTTGAATGATCAGAAATCAGGGAACCAGAAAGTGTTGATTTAACACCCGGAGGATCAATCAGGCGATGACGGAGCCTAAACCTGCAACCAGGTAACATCGATTAAACCAAAAACGTCCATCAGAGCTCAGAGCACAAGAAAAATCCACATTAATGACAGGGTGCAAACAGAAACAATCCTGTTTAGGGAGCAGAAAAGTTGACACCTCGTGTTTGTTTTGAGAATGAAGACAATAAATATATTCTCCATTTAGAGTTTTTTGCTTTTATCACATGGCCACTGCGGACATGCAAAGTGACATCGAACCAGAACACGAGAAAGATGAAAAAAGTGCTTATTTCAATAGAAAACTGTAAATGTTTGGATCTGATGGAAACACCAAAAACTGAAGATACAACTTATAAAAGCAACATGTCAGCTAATGTTGCCACTGGACTACACTAGCTTCATCTCAGTACATAGCAGTGTAGTGTTAGCTAACATTCAACGCAGAGCTAGCTAAGTTTTGTCAACCTCCAAACCTGCTGGGCTCGCACTGTTTGCTAATATGAGCTTTTTTAAACCAGCTGTGGTACACCAACATTCACTATATCAAAACTAAACCAAGTGTGCCCAAACCGACCAATGCTAGCATGGAGTTTCATTATCTCCATAGCAACCAAGTAGATTAATGTGATCTAATGTGTAAAATTACAGCTAGCTGTAGTTAAATCTTAAACTCTTTTGCTGATTAGATCTGATTTAAGGTTAACTGTAGAACCAGTTAATTTCATATAGTAAGCATCTATTGTCACATTTATGTTTACAATAATCATCAGTCTGTTTTGTTGCTGTTGATTTTAACATGTTTGTGGCTACCTGCGTTTGTTTCATCTACAAGCAAACTAGCTTGATGCTTGCTAACTTTAGCAATAAGTGGCATCAGATATTGCTTAACAACTACGTAAGTGTAGACTAACTAGCTTAACTTGTTACTTAAATAGATTGTTAGCCCATACTTACAGCTAGCGCTGTTAGCTTAACCTCTAAACCGACCAGACTTACAATGTTAGCTCCTTTTAGTGGTGAGCATTTTTATGCCAACTACTGTTCTTTGTTCACTGTCATTAGCAGTTAGCAGTGTTGGCATAGACTACATGTTCTTTTCCACTTCAGGCCGACCTTCACAACAACTAGCTCCACAATGTTCCCTCTCATGAGTCACCAGCATTTTTATTCTATTGGGAATCTTTGTTTGTTATTGCTACAAATGAGTAAGGGACTAACAATTCTGAAACCAAGAAGGTAGCAGCGATACACTTCCCCTCAAACAAGGCAGCTTCTGTCGACTGACTTTTTGCTCCTCTTATAAGTAGACTGATGTTTAATTAATAAAGTGAATCTGTTCTTTAGTGTCCTTTATAATCCAAATTGTAGTTTTTTTTTTTAACCCAGAAATTTCATCCTCATTTTTTTATGCACCCTCCAACACACATCCCGCCCCACCCCACAATATAAATAAATAAATAAATAGCAAGGCAGATGCAAATCGTAGATTTGGGGAACTGCTGTTGCATTTCATAATCTCTAAACCTATTTTATCAGTTCAGGCTAATGTTAGCATTGATCTTACTGGCTTCAACTCCAAACCAAGTGTTTAAAATTAGTTAATGTTTGCAGCCAGCTCTGTTAAATTAATCTGTGTTATTCATCATGATAAATAATATCATCTGCTAGCTTGGTTAGCAGCACCTCCTGACCAACGAAATTCATGTTAGTTTCCATTAGCAGCAAGCTACATTAGTGTCATTAAAAAAGTCCATGCTATACATGTTAGCTACCGTTAGCAACTTGCAGTGTAATATCTAAGCCAACTGGATCAGTTGAAAAAGAAAGATTGAAGGATACATTTTTACACTTAAGTTGTTTCATGTAAAGTGCGGTCACCGTTGAGCTTACCCTACTGTCATTTGGAAACCAAGTGGGTCAGGTCTTCTTTGAGGAGCCACGTTTTAAATACCTTTGTATTGTCTTTTAAAAAGGAATTTAGCTGTTTTTATGAGGATATTACATTGCTGGTTTGGTCTTTCACTGATGTAAATAAAATCAAAGGTCATTAAAGTTGGATAAGGTCCATACTGTCAGATAAGGCAGAGGGCTCTTCAGGCTGCAGCAGTTCAGCCAATCAAAGGGTAAAGAAAAACAAATGTGAAAATAAGGTCTTACCTCATCAGTGATTCGCAGAGAGACACTTAAAAACAATTTGGACCATAAAGTTAGCCAATGTTAGCAGTTAGCCAAGCCAGCTTAATATCAAAAATGCGTGGCTTCATTATGCTAATGAGTCACTAACAGATTCTCCAGCACAAGATCTGAACTTAAAGAGCGCCGAGCGAGACTGTCATCAATGTCCCTGCATGAACGGCTTCTGTCAGATCTCGTTATGAACAAAAAGATTTCCTGACAACTCGTCCTGAACTGAGAGGCCTGGGGGGGGAAAAACAAAACAAAAAAGGAGGTCACACTGAAAAATGGGAGGGTGACTTTTCAATGCAGAAACCTAGATTAACTGGATTAAATATTTTACATATGAAATGTGTGCACAAATGCAGCTCCCTGCCGACTGACAGCAGCCACTCTAAAACTTTAGCTGCAAGTTTTTTTGTGCCAAAGTGCAGGACTTCATGCACATTTTGAATCATCTAAATGCTGTCAGTTTTGTTTTTTTGCTTCCTTGTGTTTTTCTGTGGTATTATTGACTCTTCTGTGAAATCTGTACAATCACTCAATCAGGAGTGTTTGTGAAGCTAACCAGGCTCTAACAGCCTCTTCACCAGCTCAACATCACAACATTTGAGAGTGAGCCACTGTCAGAAACCTGCTGGCACTGTGTTACTGTAGTTGTATCTTCAGCCATGTTTGACTCCATCAGATCCAGATGTGCTGTTCTGGAGGTTTCAGTTTTGATCTAAAAATGGTCTCCAATACAAGCGTTAGAGGAGGCGGGCAGAGCGTGTGCTGGGCTGACTGTGTGTCTAGATGTTGACTGAGGGTCCAGGTGTGGTTGTCATCGTGGTGGCAGGGTGTCTGGGTGGGGCCAGGTCAAGCAGGGCACTGACCGTCCCGGCCACCTGGGGTAGCCCTTGCTCCTCCAGGATGTGCAGAGGAAGACACAACTGACTCTAAGAAGACAAACACCACAGAAGAAGACACACAGTGGGAGACAAAAGAAGACATAACGGAAAGGTGGGTCAACGGATGGTAATTAAAATTAATGGAAAAAAGAAAAGAGTAACCATGGCAAGACAAGGGAGAAAAAAAAGAAGCAGCAACATCAACTCAAAAGCAAAAATGAACTGAGGAGAGAAAAGATGAGAAACAGAACTGAGTGAAAGACACTACCATCAACTCAAGGCCCACTTACTTCCTGTTTTACTCTTCATCCCCCAACAGATTCCTATTCCCACATCATCATCATCATGATCATCTAAGAGCAAACACACTGAACCCTCTCCATGATGATGAGCTCAACCGATCTGATCCACAGGGTGAGTTTGTGTTCATGACCGGTTTTGTTATTTTTATAGAAAATCCTAAAAACATTAAAATTCATCTTTGACTTGTTTGTGTTTTTTAAAGTGTTAAAGAGACACAACACGAGCTGAGGTGCTTTCTGTTCTTTTTATTTTTTCAGAGGGAAAAGCAGATGCACAGACAGTTAAAAAACACCTAAACACACAACACACCTTCACCATCATCAGCGTCTTTCCTCATCTCTTTTAAAACACACGGGACAAAAGTCCAGTTTATCCCGTAAACCAGATTCTGTCCCTGTCCAAGAGGAGAACTGCAGGAGCGAGCCAGAAGCTGAACTTGTGTCAACCTTGTCTTTAGGCTTCTTCTTGTGTTTCCACTGGAGTTTACAAAAACTTTCAGACAGAAGCCCAACGAAGTTCCTCTCAACAAACTCCATCACCATCTCAACACGTCAGGTCACACGTCATAAGGACATCAGTCACAGTTCCTGTTGGCTACAGCTATAGCTACACCTGAAGCCGTAATCCACGCAGCCTTAGAGTTCAGTCCTTCCTGCTGTTACAGTCCCTGACTGCTATCGGCTGCGTGGAACAAAGAGAGAAGGTCTTCCTGTTTTTGATTCGGTTACCAGTAACCGAACTTTGACAATCATGTGACCCTGACACCCTCCGTTGGCTTGAACCCAACACACCACCCAGCACAACCAAACCGAAGCATTGAGCACCCCCTCAGCTGACACGGTCACAGGGACGTCACTCTGAGGGCCAGGCTGGGTAATACAAAGATTTGATATCGAATCGACTTATGAGACTATATGTCGTCTTAGAGACTGGACATTGTTATATGTGGAATAAATGATGTTTTGTCCTGATCCTAAAGGCTGCTTCACAGCAAAGTGATGGTATTTTCTTAACTTATCAGACAGTTCAACTTGTTTCAATACTTGACTTTGAGGTCTTTTCACACCATCGCGTGGTAACTACCTTGAAACAGCCTCCCTGCTGAAGGATTCCTCTAGAGAGTAAGGCGTTTTTCTCTAAAAGTGGCTGCCGCTGCGGCTGCAGCCCAAGGCGGCGATAACAGGGAGGTGCTTCGGTGAACGCCATAGCATTGGGACAGAACACACATAACACAAGTAAGCAATGATTTCAACATATCTGGGTTATTGAACTGTCATGTTTGTCTGTTTGGTAGAAATGTTGTCCTGTTTACAGATTTTCTTTCGGTTCCTTGTATGACAGTGGAGCTGTGTTGTACCGCTCGGACAACGACATTGTGAGCTCCTCCATGTTTGCTTTCAGATCTACAATGCTAGCTATTTCCACTTCACCTGACCTTTTCAATCTGACTGGATGCTGCCAGGCAGCAGCCACCAGAGGTTCAATGCAGTAAACTCTGAGTAGCAGGGCAAAATCTGTGCGTGTTTATGCGGGCAGCAACGGCTCCTTGGTCCCACAACAGTGGTCGACACCTCTTCCCGTCAGCCGCCCTTCACTCGTTAAAATGACTGAAGGCTTTGAGTTGCTGTGTGTGTCGATGTGAGAGGATCTTTATTCGTTACATCTACATCACTAAAGACTGTTGATCAAAAATGGAATCATGGAAATTTTTTTCAAGTATAAATAGTCATTCCTACAATACTGTCACATCAGAGTGAACTTGGTCAAAAAAATCATTTCCTCTGATAACACTTTATAAAGACGCAGCAGAAAAAATGGTGGTTACTGTTCCTGTGCTTGTTGTAGTCATTTTATCACACTAAACAACATGGCCACCAACCCCTGAAAGAACCTCAGCCAGGAAGTACGACATCTTGTGCAGAACCCAAATTTGGTTCAGAACTCTTCCTGTGGAAACACAAGAGGAAGCTGAGACAACAGACACGTGTTGTGATTCTTCAGGTTCCTGCAGAGAAAAGAAACGGCCGTGCAACCTGACAACAGTGAGCGGTTCCCAAACTTCAGCTTCAGCACGTCCCCTTTATGTTGCTCAAGCAATATTTGTATCACAGAGGAAGACCACAGGCGGAAAACGTTGCATTCTGGTCCTCACGTGGTGGGTTTCCACAGCATGTGCTGGGTGGGGGGGACTCGCTCTGGACCACACATTAAAAAACACGCTCAGACAGGCAGCCAAACATAAGGCACAGGGGGCGGAGCTTCAAAGGGTTAAACAAGTTTCAGGGTAAACCACCTACTTCTTGGGATTGTCAAGTTTGAATTTCACCTGAGGGGTCACATGATCCTCTATGGCTTCAAAGTTTCTCCGACTTTCAAGCAGGCAACAGATGCACGGCATGTTCAGCAGAGGTGGACAAGTTCATGAGTGCAGGCCAGCGAGTCCCAAATCAAAAACCAGCGAGTCCCTAAAGTCAAGTCCAAGTCTTAAGTGAAGACCAAAAAGTCCTAAAGGTTAAACTTCGTGTCTAGAGTCCAAAACAATTATCCAAACATCCATAGTCTGTCTGCTGGTCGTCGCTAACAAACAGACCTTTACCTCCCACTCTGAAACCTGATTGGCTGCTGCTGTTGTTGACATCGGTTGTCAAAATAAAGACAGTTTAGGAATAACGCCAAGTCATCCCAAGTCTACTGGCAGAGGGTCCAAGTGAAGTCACAAGTCTGTTATGGTCAGACTTGAGCCTTGTCATGTCTGATGTCATCACAAGGTCCATAGTCACGTGACCTGAGTCCACACCTCTGCAGTTCAGACAGAAGGCGTCCTTAAAGCATTAATGACGCGATGTAAATGTCTCGATTATCATCAGTACAAAACGTCTGCAAACACTGAGAGCAGAACATCGTTGGACAACACTGGATTCTGATCTCATTCAGTTCTACCAAACTTCAGTCCATGTCCCAGAGAATTCATTCCACAAGGACAGAAGACTAACTGAAACCATGGTAACATGCTCTGAACATGTACCTGACATGCATCCTTCAGGTCAGGACTGATGGCTGCGCTCAGACACCAGGAAGGAGCTCAGCGTGAAAAAGCCAATCCTTCAGCTTAGCTGGTTTAGCAACTGGTCAGGATGTCTCATCGAACTGAGAAGACAGCCGGGCGGAAACTAGCAAATATTAGAGAGATTGTGTTTTCCATCAGGTCTGGAAAAACCTCTGGATTCCCCACGAGTGTCTGAAAATGTGCTCGGTTATCTCCACATTTGAACATTTCTCCGCCCATTTCACAGCCAGCTCCTCGTTCAGCCTGCTGGAACCACGACACAGACTCCAGTAAGTGGCAGAAAACAGACGGACGAGTTACGGAGCAAAGCAGTTTTGGAGCTAACTCTACACACGGAATGTTGAATTCTGTCTTTAAATTCTGAGTCTTATTGCATTACTGACTTATTTTGGTGCTCTACTCTATTTTCAGCCAGGATTGAAGTGAAAATGTTGAGATGTCTGTCGGGGGTGTGTGATGTGTCCACCGCTCGTCTTATCTTTGTAAAGGTCGTTTTGTGAAATCTGGTTGTGCTCCGGCAGGGTTCAGACGTGCGGTGCCAGGTGAACATAGATGGCACACAGCACAGACATGACCGACAGGTAGAAGAGGGCAAAGCCCGCCAGCTGGACCCGAGGGGAGGGGGTGATTAGGGGCGGGGCCATGGAGAGCAATACACCCACCGTACCATAAACCCCACCTCCGTTTCCCTCCAGGACCTCCCCTACCGAACACAGACTGTCCTGAGTGTTTGAGTGGAGGTGGGATGGAAATGGCATTGGACAAAAGTCAGACGACAAAGGAGCGAGACGGACAGAATAAAACAGGATTAATGAAAGGTGGGAAGATGAAAGAGAAGAAAGAAAGTCGTTAGCTGAGGACAAGCAGCTTCATATCAGTGTCAGTACATGGAGCGGACAGTGATGTCACAGCCAGAACACTTCCTGTTGATGGAGCCAAAGTGAGTGACAGTCTTCTGCTGAAGCCACACATGTAAACCTGATTATCTGAAAGTTCTCATGAAATGCATTTAATGCGTGGAGAACAAGGACAGAACGGGGGGGCGTGTCCACGTCTCTCCACTATTGCTCAGTGTTCAAAAATACTTCTTGATTGAAGAAAGACTGAGCTCGTGAAACAGAACAGACTCTGTGACATCACTGCCCATCCTTTTTTCATTCATCCATCCATTCATTCATCCATCCATTCATTCATCCATCCATTCTTTCCATGTGTAGATTCATACAAACTAGAAACGGTCCAGGCAGAGTCACTGTTACACTGTCTTCAAACATCTGGTCACATTCAGATGTTGTTGACTTCGATCAGACAGTTCCTGATTTGAACAACAACTATCGCAGGTAGAGGATAATCTGTTTGTGTGTGTGTATTACCTGTGGAACTCCAATCCGGCGACACGCCTCCAGGAAGTTCTCGACGTTTCGCCGACACTTGGCCATGGTGAGTTTAGGCTGCAGGACACAGAGGAGCAGTGTTAGAGCAGAGCTCAGTTGGTAGAGCGGGCACCACACATACAGGGGCTGTGTCCTCGCTGCAGAGGCCACAGGTTCGATTCCACCCTGTGGCCCTTTACTGCATGCC
>JAPZDX010000023.1:28222034-28232770 GCA_029783625.1 Naso annulatus | reverse complement strand
CCCTTATTTTATATCTTTTAGATAGCGCTCAAAAACAAAAATATCTTCCTCACAAACTCTCCTCAAATTTCTCACCATCCTCTTCCACCACAACTCAGTTCCCATTGGATCACGCGAGACTTTCATTAGAGCTACACTTCTGCTTGGGTAGTTTTGGGTACTTCATACTCTTATCACATCAATCCGAGCCAGTTTGTAACAAAAATAGTCATTTTTTGTGCAGCGTTTATGTTTGCCCTGCAGGGTCACGTCTATAGCTTCTGGTGGCTGCCGGCTGGAGCGATCTTGTGCAATACTGGACCGATTTCAAAAATTCTTTTTTCCATCATCTATTTAGATCCCAAATTATGGAAAAATAGGCCCTGGGTTTAAAAATCCCGGAATTACCCTTTAACTGCAATTTCTGACATTTGAATAAATGTTGTGACTTTAGAGCATCAGATAAAAAATACATTTCAAATCATTTTTTTTAATGTTGATGTCTGACGTCTTCACACCTGCAGAGAAACTGACCCATAACTGAAGGAATGTAACATGTGTTGACTTGTTCACTTTTTGACATCTGCCCCGTTTGTCAGGAGGGGGCGTGGCTTCAGCATCCTCTTTGATATCATCACATGGAGCTGTTCACCTGTCTGTCAGCAGGTTTCAGGTGTATAAGAGCTGCTGCTGGCTGTCTGTTGTTTTCCAGCAGTTCAGATCTGCTGCTCGTCCTGATTGTTCAGAGATTCACTGACATCGTGTTCATGTTACCTGCCATGTGTTGATGTGTCTGATGTGCTCTCTTACAGGCTGATTTTTGCTTTTATTCAACTCTCTTTTTGTGTGTATTGAGGTACAAATGCAAGGAATCCAAGCAGCAGTAGTTAATGCTCACGAGTCATTGAACCGGAGTTGGTTTTGCTGTCTTTCTCACTTCTGAATTTCTGAATTTGTGCTTTCATTCGACACTTTGATACAGTATCCTTCTTTCGTCTCGCAACAACTCTGTGAATCTGTCAGTGTGTCTCTGTCTTTTTTTGAGGCTCTAAAGGGATTTTAAGGATTTATGTCGTTTGAAATGACAGCTGAACTTTTTAGCGGTTTTGTTGGTGTTCAGTCAGCAGTGAGTTTGGATGTTTCTGCTGTTTAATGTGGTGAAACCTCCCTCGTGAACATGAGAGCAGACGGTCTCAGAGGGTTTCGTCTGGTTCTCTGTAGCTTTATTGAGGCTAAAGCTTCCTGATCGACAAACTCATTTCAGAGAAAAATTCAGCAGTTTTTCATTTAGACTGCACTGAGCTTTCAAACAGCGTCTGTATCTGCTGTGTGGTGTGTCGGCAGTGTTTGAAGTGTTGAACATGTTTCCTGAGCTGAGAGCACAAAGCAGAAACATGAAGAGTGTGTTGATCGCCTGTTGATGGTTCCAGACTTTCTGTCTGCTGCTTTTCTGCGGAGCAAAATTCTTGTTTAACGTCATAAAACTACATGTAAATTTTTAGGTCACTTTGAAGGTTAAAAACAACTGAATCTGGTGAGTCTCAGATTGTTGTTCACTGTCTCTGTTGTTAAAGTGCTGTGAAGCTCTCCGCAAGTGTTTGAAAGTTGATCCTGCAGTGAAATGTGGAGGGTTTCGAACTTTCAGGTTCCATCTGTTTTACACTGTGATGATTTTCTTTTTTTCTCTGTTTCATTGCATTACAAACTAAATCTGTGTTTCTGAACAGTTTGAAGACACACTATGAACTAAAGATGGACAATAGGTGAACGTGTTGCCATGTTTCTGTGTTATATAACCTGTGTCAGTTTAAAGTGATGACCTGACGTGACAGCAGACATGATGATGCAGAATCACTCTGAGATGGTGTTTGTGCTTCAGGGGCTGAATGACTCTGTGACAAACCGTCAGATCTACTTCGCCTTGGCTCTGACGTCGTACCTCTTCACCATCTTCGTCAACCTGACGCTCATTGTCACTGTCTGTCTGGAGAAATCGCTCCATGAGCCCCTCTACATCTTCCTGTGTAACCTGTGCTTTAACGGCCTCTGTGGAGCGTCGAGTTTCTACCCAAAGCTTCTTCATGACCTTCTGGCTGACTCTCATGTCATCATGTACACCGGCTGTTTGACTCAGATGGTATTTATTTACTGTTATGTTTTCTGTGAGTTTACCAGCCTTACGGTCATGGCGTACGACCGCTACTTGGCCATCTGTAGGCCGCTACAGTACCGCACTCTGATGACGATGCAGAGGGTTGTGCTGCTGCTGCTGCTCACCTGGAGCTTCTCGCTGCTGGAATCAATAGTGGGCATCACCCTGACCGCCCGCCTGCCACTCTGCGGACGCCACATCCCAAAGATCTTCTGCACCAACTGGGAAGTGGTGAAGCTGTCATGCTCTGACACAATGATCAACAACATCTACGGCTTCGTGCTCATGTTCTCGCATGTCTCACAGACTGGACTTATCCTGGTGTCCTACACCCATCTGGTCCGAGCCTCGCTCAGGCTGCACTCTGACCGCAGAAAGTTTGTACAGACGTGTTTGCCGCACCTCATCACGCTGTTAGTCTTCACCAGCTCGCTGGTGTTTGACATCATGTACTCTCGTTATGGTGGCGGCAGCACGCTGCAGGCGCTGAAGAATGCACTGGCGGCTGAATTCCTGGTGGTCCCGCCCCTTATCAACCCCATCATCTACGGCATCAAGCTACATCAGATCCGGACCAGGATCCTCCACAAGTTCACCCACAAACCTGAGATCTCAAAACCAGCTTCTTAATGAACAAAATTGCCTTGAAAACCACAAAAACTTTCCAAAATTCACTGAAATAAATATCTGCATTAATAAAACAAACTCTAATTAAAAATAAACTTCCATAACTGGAAACATTTCTTTTAATAGTAAAAACGTGTATTAATATAAATGTTGTGACTGTGACAGTTTCTGAGGCTGAAGTTTTCTCTAGGTCGATAAACAGAATCTCTTCTGAAAATCCCTCTTCATCTTTCCACCATCACACGTCGAGGTGACGCTGAATATTGGTTTTTGCTCCTAAACTTATGTTAAATCACAAAATATAAAGTTGAAGTTGCCTGTTAACCTGTACAAAGAAATTGGAGACATGACAGAAGTCATTTTCATGTAAAGGTGTTTTAAATTTTAGGCTTAAAAACAACCTGCTGTTCATGTCTTTACTCTGATTTAATTTTGAACTAGTTCATGTGTTTTACTAATGACTGAAAGCAAAGCAGCAGAACTTTAAATTAATGAATGAACACAAATAAACATTTTACTGTTTTCTAAAGTTTTATTGGTGTATTTTCAGAGAACCACATAAACGTCAGTATTTATTTGTAACATGAACGTGAAATGACAAACAGATCTGACCCTGTCCTTAAACACCAGAATGAAAACTGACTGACTGAATGATCCTTAAACACATGTGACATCATAAACAGCATCACATCCTCTGAACAGTGTCACATAAATATCTCATCTCATTAAAAATAAATAACATCCACAGAGTGTGAGGGGAAACTCCAACATTCAGCTCAACATCACAACACAAAGAGGATAAAGAGCAGATATGGAAGTTCATGCATTACAAAAGCTTCTGGCCATCAAATATAAAATCCCATCAGAGTCCAATCTGACAGAGAGTCCTCACAGTCTTCAAACCTCTTTATGCCTGCCAACCGTCCAAACCTCAGAGATTCAGTTTGATACCATAGAAGAGAAAACCAATTTTGATAAAGACGACAAAAATGATCAATGATCAAATGTTGCAAAATTATTTTCCATCATTTCTTAGCCTGTTAACCAAATAATTGCTCTTAATATGAGGCTTTTATTTCCGAGCAAAAATGTTTTAAATTGTGTTCTTAAAATCTGTTTTATTAACCTGAATGTACTTTGTGACTTTACTGAGAGAAATCTTTTAAACTCAGCAGCAACAGAATCAACTCAGGACCTCAGTCTGAAAACTGAACAATGAAATCTTTAAAAGTTCTGATAGTTCTCATCATTTTATAAGGTGTTACATCTATCTGCTGTTTCATGACTTTAACAGATAAATTGATTCTTGTCAAAACGAATAAATTGGTTCAACGTCACAATCAGAAAAATGAAAAACAGTTCATTAAAATAAAGTCTCCTCATAACAAGATGTGGCTGATTGTTTCTGCCGTCATGGCAGCAGTAATACATCACCGTACTGAGCTTATATGTTAGTGTGAAATTGTTTGTCATTGATGAACTTCCATATACAATCTTAATGTATTTTTTACAGTGTATGTTGAAAGCAAATATTTGGTTTTACAGACAGTGTTTTGTTTATTTTCTTGGCAGCAGTCGAGTTGGTTTATTTCTTTGAAAATACTTTAACGTTCCTGCAGCTGTGCAACATCTGTCCTGAAAACCAGTAACAATCAAATGAAAGTAATCACCCTTTGGATGGACTCTACTGTTTACCCATCATGCTCCCTGCTGTACAGCAATGAATGAAGGACATGGGATACCACAGCTCAGTTCTGCAGCTAAATACTTATCACTGATTTTTTTAATGAATCAGTTCATAGTTTGTCTCCAACATGAAGTGAGTGAAGAAGCAGCTTCTCTGACTTGTCTACACACAACAGGATGTGACATCATAGACAGGAAACAGCTATGGGAAAACAGGTAAGTGAGAGGCAGAGCTAGACACAGCGGCGAATCAGGTTGTTCCTCTCGGGCTCCAGGAACTCGTCCAGCAGAGCTGCTGTGATCTTCCTGAGTTCCTCCTCCAGACGCGACACATCACTGCGGCACAGAGACAGAGTTATGATGTCACTGGGGCCACGCCCACGCCTATGCACAGCACCACCAAAACATTTAAGGCCCATTTCGATTTGTGACAAATTAATAATGAAAGCTGTTGTCTTGTATTTTGGATTTTTCTCTCTCACTTGGAGACAGAACTTCCCTTTAAAGATGAACTCTATGCGTGTGTGTGTGTGTGTGTGTGTGTGTTTGTGTGTGTGAGTATACACAGTGTGTTACAGTCAGCTGACCTGTTCCCCGGTGCAGCGCAGTACTCTGTGTAGTATTTGATTTTGGGTTCAGTGCCGCTGGTTCTCAGGGTGGCCACGATGCCGTTTTGTAGAGTGAAGGTGATCATGTGACTGCTTCTCGTCACAGGCAGTACCTCCACAGGAAAACACACAGGCAGAGGAGTAACTAAATACATTTACTCAAGTACTGCATTTCCATTTCACGCTACTTGTGCTGCACTGCAGTTCCTGCCATGTGACAGCTCAGATGCATTTTGTCTTTTCCACATTTTTGTATCTTTGTCAACAAACCATGAAAGAGTCACCTCAGAAATGGGAAAAACAAACAAAAAAAACCCAACAGAAACCGTGTGATTATTTTCATTACTGATCTTGACTGATCATCTGATCTGCAGTAAAAAAAAAAAAAAAAAGCTGCAGTCCCAGGTGACATAATCAGTTTACTGTCATGTCTGTGAAAGCAGCTGATTCTCATTTTTAAGAAGCTGAAACCATCATGTCTGACTTTTAACTTGAAAACTGATTGATTAATAATTGATGGTTAAAACTATTTCATCAATGGAAGGGACGCTCATCATAATCATATTTTGGCTGAAAAATAACGTTTTGCACATTAAAACTTGAGTCCTGGAGTCCATATACAGAAGGTGACTTTATCACGGACTCACTCGCGTTACTGAACCAAAAACAAACTGCTGACGTCTTCATGTCTTACTGATCTAAGGTCAGGCTGGCTGCTGTCGTATCCCGTCGTGACGTCTCTGATGTGGACAATCTGCACGCCGCCGCATGTCTTTGGGTACAAACCTTCACCGTCAAAGTTTCTGATCCGACTGAAGATCTTCTGGATGGTGGGCGGGTCCTCACAGATGATGTAGGAGGTGTGAGACACATGATAACCATACCTGAAGACAGGAAGTGGCAACATACACAAATGTCAAAATAAAAGAGAACAACTTTGGTCTGTTCAAACATGTCAATTAACTCTGTGTTAATCATAAAAACACTTTAAAAAAACACTCAGAACTGTTTTCAAATCAACATCCAAGGAGGTCCACTTTCTACACAAGTCAAGAAACTTTTCCAGGACTTTTTCTGGAACCTTTTAAAATCCTGAAGATTCTGAGAAAATGTACCTGTCGGTTCCTTTACCCCAAAACTCAGCTCACATCACAGACCGTTGCTGCTGTTTGCTGCCCTCGAGTGGAGGAAATGATGAAGTACAGACTGAACTTGATTTGATCAGATATTAAAAATTTAATTATACTGAATAAAAGGTTCACATATTCTATATACTTTTTGATTAATATAATAGTTATAATAATTATTATAATAATTTTAACATTTCTAATTTTTCAAACAGTCTTCATCTGATGATGCCAAGATCCACATTTAAGTTGAATGGAAATGGATTATGTGTCTTTGGGCCAATCAAAGCACACAGAGTGTAACGGGCGGGACTATGATCTCTGTAACTGAGGGTAAGAAAAATATAAAATATACATGTGACAACTATGAAATCAACCACCTCTGACAGCTTATTGAGAACACATGAAGCTGAATCATTAGTCCTGATGTAAGAGGTTTATGTTACCAAAGACTTAATGTGTATTAAAGACAACAGTTCTGAACATTCACACACTCCCTCATGTCATGTTTCTCTGCAGTCATGTGAGATCGTACGTCTGGTAGATGTTGTGCAGTTGTTGGTTTAGACTCAGGTTCTTGTTGTGGAGGTAAGTGGCCATTTCAGCCACGACCACGGCTGAGCTCACACCGTCTTTCTCTGGGACCAAACCGCCGCACAGGAAACCTGAAGACGTGCACAAACAAGTTTCTGTAAGCTTTCAGTTTCCACAAAGAAATATTATGAAGAAAACATATCAAACATATCAAAGTTTCTTTCTTGGTTCTGGCGTAAAGTTCAGTTCTCCAGAGCTCCATCTGCAGTCTCACAGACCAAACGGCACACCTGCAGATCTTTTTACAGGCAGCCAAGTAGTTCTGGTGAGGCTAGGAAAATAAAATACAGGAAAAAAACGTGCTTACCAATCGACTCCTCAAAGGAAAATATGACTGTGTTTCCTGTTTTGGCAAGTTCGTGTATTCTGTTCCCGATCCATTTGAACCCAGGAAGAGTTTCCTGTTAAACACAGATGGACAGAAAACCTTCAGTGTCAATGTCACCACCATCACTTACACTTTAAGAGATCCAATAATATCTCAGGTTGTCCTGAGTGCACTTTTCATTCTTTGATCTGATATTTCCTGATTTACAGCGTCTGACCTCAAAGTGGAATCCCTCGATGCGAGCGAAGGCTTGCAGGATCTTAGAGGAGACTGTGGTGGCCAACATGTAAACCTTCTGAGAGTCGGCAGGATCGGGATGAGCCTCCTTCCAATTGAAGAACATCCACCAACCCAACAGAGCTGCCAGCTCATTACCTGTAAACACCTTCCAACTGCACCTGTTAGACACAGAGATAACAGGTATATCCCACCCGTTGCCGTCTGCTACTGAGCCTTAACTGTGACAGTCTCTGCACTGAGGGGTGTTTAAGCAAATGCCACAGTTACCGATCAGATTTTTCTGCTACAGCCAAACGATCTGCATCAGGATCCGTGGCCAGAACGATCTGAGCATTTTCCTTCTCTGCCAGAAGCAGAGAGAGCTCCTGAAGAACAGAAGAAAAGAGCGGATTATTAGGGTCCAGTGAATCTAAGAGTGGTTCTGTTTCCATTAGCTGAGAATAAACCATTTCCATCGACAGAGGGAGCCCGCCATGTTTCTACAGTAGCCCAGAACGGACAAACCAAACACTGTCTCTACAGAGAGTCCTTTACATTATATTAAGGCCAAAGCAGGTTCTCCAGCATGCCTAGATATTCCCTTTTTAAGCATCTAATAGGTAGGAGGGAGAGGGGTATTGATAAGTTTCACCTCTAGATGCCACTAAGTCTGACACACTGCGCAAGATAAACAAACGATTGTCGCACACATTGCTTATTGATCATTTCCGAGCCCACCCGACACCCTACATCTTCCTGATTGGGCTATTACTGGGCTGATTTCTTGTAGTCTGACAAGAAATCAGTCTGACACAATGGCCCTTTTAGAAAAAGTTGCAGTAATAAAATACTGAATTTAAGAAATTCAATGTAAGAACTGGGATCTGTGTCCTACCAGCACTGACTCTCCCTCCTCTGGGTTAGGAAGGCGAACAGAGGAAAAGTTTGGGTCCGGGTCCTTTTGCTCTGGGACAGGAATCGGCGGAGGAAAACTGAAGGTGTGGAAGGCCTGCTGGACGAAGATGTGTCCGACGCCGTGAAACGATGAGTGGACAAACTTCAGTGGGCTGCTTCTGTTCAGATCCCTAGAGACATGTCACAACATCACTTTTTGTCCTCACATCAAATTCATCGTCCAAAGTTTTTCACACTCAAGAGAAACAATTAAGAGGTCATCGATAATTTGAAGTGCAGGCCTCCAAATACACAGAGATCTACACGTGTGGTAGTTTCCTGTGAAAGCGTAAAGAGCTGCAGAGACTCTGATTCCAGAGAGGAGGAGAACCAAACAAAGAGGACAATGGATTTATGGAGCAGTTCGTAGACTCTGAACCCCATTCAGCTGCAGAGGTTTGAGGTCTCGCTTCTTCCTGTTACCTGTGGAAGCAGAGGGAGGTGAGCTCGTCCATGTAACAGCTGTTGATCTGGGTCAGAGGGTCGGTCCTCAGCGAGCAGCTGTCCACCAGCTCCTCCTCCCAGCAGGAGGAACTCCAAGGCTCCAGCTGCTCCTCAATACTGCGCAGGATCTCCTTGTCGTGAGGCGAGGAGATCTGAGCACCGTTACACCAGTACACCTGCAGAGGGCGGTAGAGATACAGACCTGAAGCTGTCAGGGGATTTCAAAAATTCAAGAAGAAACTGATGAACACGAGAATCAAAATGTGATTAATTTAAGAACATCGAGCAAAGATGACTGGTTTCATTTCTGTCGTGCACACTAACTCGTTTCTTTTCTTCAACAGACTAACTGCTCGGTTTTACACCTCGTCTCTGCAAAGTTTTTCTTTTCGACTGATGATTTTTCCTTTAGTCTGTTCAATGAACCCAGCCTCAGTGTTCAGCCAGTCTCTCAGATCTGTGTGAATTTAAAGTTGGTGGCAAAATGAAAGAAAATGAACCTGGTGTAAATGTACGAACAGTTGCAGTGGAAATGATTCAGCCTCTCAGACTGACACACTTTGCAGTAATGTGACTGGAGTGAAATGGAGACTAAAGCATCACATGATCACAGCAGCGGATCCAGCTTTGCTTAGCTTGTTATCAACATGACAGGTGAAGAGTTTGGTTTCCTTTTATTGAAAAATATCCTCTGTAACGGAAGTGTAAATAAGTCTGAAACACAAACTCGTGTGTTCTCACCTTGTATCCGTTGTCTTCTTTAGGGTTGTGTGACGCAGTGATCATCACTCCAGCCGCAGCGCCGAGCTTCTTTACAGCGTACGGCTGGAAACAAATACACACTGTTAATTAAAAACCACCCGCTCACGTTGACTCGGCGCTGTCAGCTGGTGCAACACACACGACGACTGACTGCAGCAGGAAGTGATGCGTCAGGGTTTCCTCACCACGTACGGCGTGGGGACGAATGAAGAGAAAAGATGAACGGGAATGTCTCTGCTGAGCATCACAGCGGCCGTCAACTTCGCCAGACTGAAACACACACACACACACACACACACACACACGGAAACAAGAAGACGGTTTCAGTTTTACATGTTCAGGTTTGGAGATTTCCACTTCAAAAAACACAACAGAGGTGAATTCAGCAAGAAGATGAAGTTCTGCAGAATTTCTACCATCACTGTCAACATGAGACATTCTGTCTGCAAGAGAAAATGATTCGCTGACGAGTGAAAAGGCAGTTTTTGAGTTCATGGTTACCGCTGACTGCTGCAGCCGCTCTCCTCCTGTCCTCTGGTGTCGAACCCAACAACCACTCCTCTACTGCTCAAGTCTGTGAAATACCTGGACAGGTACGAATACAAACCCTAAAGAGGCAGAAAAAAACTTATTTATGTTGTTGCAGTTAAAGTAAAACTGTTTGAATAGTTTGGCTCCTTTTAGTTTATTTGCACATTTAACCAAACAGAAGACACAAACTCTACATTAACAGATTACAAACAGGAAGTTTGTGTAACATTTAAAAAGCCTGTATGGACTCAAGGCGTCTCATCCGAAAACTAAAGACTCAGTGACTGAAGGCTCTGATGAGATTCAAATCTTTGAAAAGTAATTATGAAGAAAGCAGAAAAAGAAACGCTGGTAATTAAAAGCATTTTCTGACATTATGAGACAACGAGACAGAGATGAAACAAAGGTCACAGGGACACCCTGATGATGCTGAACGTTACCACGGTGACAGAGCGACAGACTTGCAATGAGGCGAGAAGCTCACTGGCTACTGTTTATTTTTAAATCACTTTTCTGCAATTCTCCAGACTACATCTCCTCTTTGCTATCCCAGCGAGTCCTTCGCTATCCTACGCGGCAAAATGATTGGTTTCTTCTCGAGGTGCTCTACTGTAGAACAGAACTGGGCAAAACTGCCTTTTCCACTGTCGCTGCACACTCATGGAACACACTGCAAAATACCTTGAAATTGGTTTCTCCACCATCCTTAAACCAATTTAAACACC
>JAPZDX010000023.1:28207742-28218652 GCA_029783625.1 Naso annulatus | reverse complement strand
AAACAAGGTTACTTTAATCATTCACCTGTTTTCACACTGAAGTTTAGATTAACTGCAATACTGACTGCAGTAACTTCAGTTTACAAAACACACAATGCAAGAACAACTCATGTACACAGATTTACTCTTAGGAGTGATTTTTCGAGAATCTGTGGTAAGTTTGGAGGTTTTTTCTTGGGTTTGAACAAAATTCAGGAGTGATTCAGGTCTCTCGTACTAGTCATGAGAATGAATCATAAAAAATACAAAAAGGTTCCTGCATGAGGTCAGGTGGTGCTGTGTTGTCGTACCGATGGCACAGATCTTGTTGTCTCCGACCCAAACTCCAGTGTGAGGGGAAGTCGATGCTTTGATACCAAACCTGCTGCAGACAGAGATAATGGTCTTCTCCAGCTCACAGACGTACCAACGAACACTCTGACAAACCAGATCAGACATTAACATGTGTCATCTCACACCAAACTACATTCAACTCAGCAATAAATCATTTCAGACCTTCTTGAAACTGGTCAGGTTGAGGACCGGGTAGCAGACCAGCTGTCCCGGCCCATGGAAAGTTATGAGTCCTCCTCGGTTGGTGCGGTGGACGTCGGCCCCGAGCTGGTGGAGGTGGTCCAGCAGGTGGGCAGGGTAAGGTCTGTGACGGATCCCGGTGGTGTAGACCGGTGGATGCTGACACAGCAGCAGAGCATGAGCCACACCAGACCGGTGCTGGTTTACATAAACCTGCTGCAGCCGCAGAGCCTGCTGGTAGGAAACCAGGCCCAGATGGACCACCTGCACCACCGGCCGGCTGCCCTGCATCCAGAACTGGAACCCAGAGGCAAAAATCATTTCAAATTCGCTGCTCAAACTTTATTATCAGTCTGGTGCAAATTCAGAGTTTCATCGGCAATTTGGACAATTCTCACACACACACAAATAGCATTAAAAAGCCATCCATAATTTCCACCTTTTTTGTTGAATTCTTATTTGATGATGGAGGTTTCCCTCCTTAAAAAAACTGCAAGTAATGCATTATCTTGTGGTGGGAAATGATTTTAATAAAAAGTGAACACTTTAAATTTCCCGGCTTCAAATCATATCAAATCAAATCATACAGATCAAACTCTGTGACGGTTTCCGGTTTAAAACACTAAAGTTTTCGTCGCAGGTTCGCGATTAAATCTGTTTAATCTGAAGTTATTGTGTTTTTTGTTTTTTTTTTCACCTTTAATTTCACCGTTCAGATGTTGGATGTCCTCCTCTGCTCGCCGTGCGCCGCCATTGTTGTGATTCACTTCTTCTTCTTTAAAATTCTTCGAATCGGATTATTTCCGGATTTTGCAGCACTCTTCTGGCACCTGCCGACAAGAAATGGAACCTTTTAGACGTAAATATCTTACTCCACAGAGACACATTAGGTACATACCGTAATTAACCCCCGTTTCCACAATCAATTTTATCTGATGGTGATCCGTAGTTTGCTGATTGATTGTTGTGTGTGTCGTTTTCTGTTTTTTGTCCAAGAAATTTTTCAATGACACAAAAATGCTGCGTTCAAGAGCAGGTCTGCTGTATGAAAATAGAAACTGCTATGTTAACCAGAATGAACCCCTTACGTCCACAGCAGGAGCAGGTCTACCATCACGTGCCGCCATGTTTCTACCTTAAAACCGACAAACCAAACACTGGATTTAGAGGGACGGCGGTTCTCCTCCAGGCCTGAAGTTTGGGTGAGTGTTCCTCACCGCTGGATGCCAAAAAGTTCTACCAACTAGCTTCTTTAATTTTAAGGACGTTCAAAAAAGTCGAACTCCCCACTTGTTCTGAACACGGCACGCTTTACGTACTGCATGTGGGCGGGGCTAAACGTCCAACCCCGCCTTTCCGCGGGCCGCAGCCAGGACTACTTGGTTTCGGCGGGGGCAGGGCGGGGTTTGTTTTGAGAGCGGACTGGAGAGAGAAGACTCACCAGGGAAGATGGCGACCGCAGGGTCAGCCGAACGGCCTGGCAGACCGGCCAGCGCTGCCATCGGCAGGTACCGGTGCGGGTCCGGCCAAGGAGCTGGGACAGGGTCCAGCCCGCCCGAGAACGAGGCAAAGAAGTGCTCGGTGTGTGCGGAGGGTCAGCCCGGCAGCAGCCCGCCCTGTGGACACCCGGCCTGTCCGCTCTCTGTAGCCCAGAGACAGTCCGGCAGCGAAGAGCCGCTTCTACGGAGGAATGACCCCGACAGGAGCAGCAGCAGGCCGGGGAGGAGGGACGGCGAAAGCCGACGAGGTTGGTGTCAATACTACGGCTCAAAATCCGCTGTGTCAGCACCGCCGCTGGCTGTTTGTTGTACTAACCGCAAGAAAACAGCCACGAGCAGAGTGGAACAGTGTTCAACTTTCCTGTGACTTGAATGCAGCAGCAGGAGGCCTGAAGAGTTTATTAACGTTAAACTGACAGAAACAGCAGCAGTCAGTCAGTCAGTGATTTTCTTTGGACATTATAAAGGCGGAATGAAGCTGCTGAAGCACAAACTGACCTCCAGTCACCTGAGCTCAGTCAATACGAAGTCACAAACACGGATTTCAGTAGAATCAAAACACTGTTCACTGTCATGTTCAGTCCTGTCAGTGTGTGAAAGCTGAAGTTTGCATAAACTGGGTTAATTTTCTGGTTCTTGGTCACATTTGGAATCAGTGTGGTGTTGTGGGGACTTGTCCAGACTTGTACATGTAGGCGGAGCTGCTTCACTTCACCGCGTTTTACAGCGTTTATTCTGTCATTTATGATTCTAGTCCTTTTTTCTGTGTTGAACGGAATAATTACTGTGGCTGGTAAACCAACATTCATCATTCTGTGGTATAAATCTGATTTCACTGCAGAAATAAAGTTCATTTAACATCTCGGCATGTGTCAGTGCTGCAGATCAACAGTCACAGCTCTTTCATGGTGATTTTTGGATTTTTAAATGTTTTTTGTGTCAGTGTACTTTGATCTGACAGATTCTGAATTCACAAAATTAGCCAGAAAAGACATTAATGATGGTTTACGTGATCAAAAACCTTTCTCTAACCATTTTTCTCAAGACTTTACCAACTGTGATGAAGGATTTTATCCACTGATTCTCTTTTCATTTAAAACTCCTGTCAGAAATGAAGTGACACAAGTGTTTGTGGTCACCCTCAGTCAGATGATGAACAGCTCCGTCTTTTTGTCTCCTCAGAGTTCTTTGTCTCTCCGGCTCTCATTCCAAAATGTTCAGATGTTCTGTCAACGCTGACTGGAAAGCACAAGGTGAGTCGAGTTTCCTTGCAGGTTGATGAAAGCTGTCAGTGAATGCAGCACGTGGAGCCTGGATTCCTGTTGTGTTGGAGAATGATCCTCTGTTCTGTGTTTCAGCTGTTGTTGTCTGATGACCGAGAGGAGGTCAGGAGGAGAAACTCTCTGATCTGTAAAGACGAACCAGTTCGACACGATGAAGAGCCTGTAAGTCTTCAGTTTGTTGCTGTATTGAACCCGAAGCTTTTGCTGATAGACACAAACATCAGGTTGTTCAAGAGCTCATATTCTTCTTTAAAAGTGAGGACAGATGCTGTGAACAGACTCGGCTGTCAGTTTCACGTGAATGTGTGCATGTCCGTGTCCTAGTGCACTTGTGTGTTTTTTAACATTGTTATTTTTCTCAGGGAGTTCTGTCTGACTCGGAGAACGAGGAGCCGATCAGCAGGAGGATCAGAAACATTTCAGCCTTCATCAGGAAAACCAAAACCTGTGCAGCCTTCACTGGGTGAGCAGCGTCTCAGCTACAGCTCCAACATTACTACAGCTGTCATACTCAGACTCGTGTGTGTTTCTTCTTCAGTGGTTCTCAGAGGAGTCAGAGCTGCACTGATCCGGTGGAGGACAGAGGAGGGAAGCTGAAGGTCGTCGCTCAGCCGGCGCTGATGGACAGAGTATGTTAGACCACCTGTGCTGCTCATCGACAAACTGAACACATTTCATCAGACACTCAGTCGCCTTTGCTCGTGGAGTCTGCAGAGTTACAGTGTTATGAAAAGAGAACAGGTTTTTATTTGTAGCCATGAAGATTTCAGGAAGAATTTTGACTCTTTCAGTCTTTAAGTTACCCAAAACTGTTAAAGTTGACATTAAAGTGCCAACTTTTTTCCCCAAAAGGCAGAATTATGTTGTCAACACAGAAATTTGCCTTAATTCTTAACTTAGCAGAATTAAACACAGTTAAGGTTAGGGATGTGAATGACTCAATATTTTGCTAGTCGACATGTCGGAGGAATGAGTTGTTTTTTTCCCCCCTTTATTTTGCTTTGGCAGTTGTGGTGTAGAAAGGAAAGTGCAAACAGCACCCGCTCTGCTGTCCTCACAACAACTTTTGTCCAAATACTGACACAAAATAAAAGGTAGGACACTGATAAAATGTTACTTACAGCTCGTGTTCTCACTCTTCGTCACGACCAAGTATCGTTGGAACAGCGCCGTAGTTTAGTGACGGTTTAGCCATTTATCCAGCTTTACACTGCACAGCTGTGTAGCACTGTTTTGTGGCGAAGTTAGTTTTACGCTGGATATCGCGTTCCAGCAGCTAGCATCAGTTTATTGTCGAATATCCAACCTGAAACTAACTTCAGTGTGGTGCTCATGTTGAGGAAGTGCTGTGAATAAATGCAAACAGAGGTAATTTTCTTTTGTCAGACCGGAAACAGAAACACTGTCGACTTCTGTCTGCTGCTTGCCTCTTTAGGAAATCTAAACAAAGTTAACTTTCCGTCATTCACCCGAAAAAAACCCACTTTATTGAAACCATCTCAAACACCTTGCTCACATTGTAAATAATGAAGCAGAGCACGGCAGTGTCAGGGTGTGCCAGAGAGGCAGGGTGAGGTGGGCAGGGACAGTGCTGTGCACAGGAAAGGGAGAAGGCGACTGCAAAGCCTTTTCACGATTAAGCCCTCAGCAGAGAAAAACCCTCTCTGCTGGCAAGCATGTGATGAGGATGCACAGGTAGTTTTAAGCCAAGATAGACAGTTTATTGCGCCCCAAGTTGACTTGAGCATGTTTTGAAAATTGGTTGTTGAGTTGACCTATTTTTCACATCCCAAGTCAAGTATTTCTGGTGACCCTGTCCAGAGTGTGAAGGGTTCAAAGTGACTGCGTTCATGTCATTGAGAGGAACATATTTGTGGCTTAAGTTGAGGTTTGGCCAGCAGGAGGCAGCATTTGAAATCTCTGCGTGAGGGTTGGATCCATAAAGGTTAAGCGCCGTGTGAGTTTCCTGTGAAAACTAAAATGTTTGGAAACTTTTTCAAAACACAGATTTACATGAAGGGACACAAGGTGCAGAAATTTGAAAGTTCTTCTCATACAGAGGACATGATAAAATCTGTAGTTTGTGGCACCGAGAGCAAATATGTGTGTGTTCACACACACTCAGGTCTTTTCCATTGACTTTGTATCTCTTTGCACAACATCTAACATCCTTTGTTTGCTAAGTGCTGTTTGTGTTCCTCTCTTGTCTGTCAGGTTGGTATCAGTCACAGCTACACAGCAGGAATCCTCCTCTCCTCTGAAAACAGCCGCTCCGTCTCAGCTCCCATCACCGCTCCCGAGCGAAGGCTCACCTGGCGAGCTGTCGTCTCATCATCATCATCACTGACCCCTCTGGGCCTTCCTCCACCCAGACCTGAGCGCTCCATCAGCCCAGAGAGCAACGACAGTATCTCTGAGGAACTCAACCACTTCAAACCCATCGTCTGCTCACCGTGCACACCACCCAAACGGCTACCAGATGGGCGTCTGATGGAGCCCACCATAGTGAAGTCAACCCCCAGGAATCTGACCCGCGGCTTGCAGAAGGCCACCAGCTACGAGGCCAGTCCTGCTGTCCTGCAGAAGTGGAGGCAGATCGAGCTCGACCGCCAGAGCCTCAAAGTGAACTCAAAGGCAACGCTGACGAGTCCTGTCAGTGAGCTCCATAACAAGACCACCGCGTGGGAGGACGGTGGGGGAGGTGCTGCAAAGACTCGTCAGTCCCCGGCAGGACGGGAGGGGGACGGAGTGATGGTCATTAACAAGAGGAGGCTGCTGTTTGACCCTCCAGCCACAGACACTGATGTCCCCCAGAAACAGTCAGTAAAGATCCGGGTCCCTGCGATCCGCTACAGCGGCGAGGCGACTTTCAGGGGAAGTGCAGACTTTGAGCCGACAGTTGGGGCTCCTGAATCCTGCAGCGGAGGAGCGTTTTTTAGTCGAAAACAGTCGTTCTCACCTTACACCAAGAACTCTGGTTTCCAGTCATGTAAATTAGTGCCAAAGGACTCACAGAGTCCCAGGAAGGAGTCTGACAGTAGCCTCCACAACCAGTCTACCTCAAAGAGGGGCAAGAAGAGGGAGCAGAAGACCAAACACCTGGACTCGGACTGTGACTCAGACCTAAAGAGGAGTCGGTCAGACAGTCATGATGCCTTCGACGAGCGTTACATCTGTCAGATCCAGCAGGAGCGTCAGGACCGAGCGCTCGCCTTGAAGCTGCAGAGAAAGTTCGACCTGGAGAACCAGACGGCCAACTGCAGGAGGAGCCCCGACACGTATTTCCTGCGGTCCTGGATGTCCACGCAGAACCGCAGGAGGCGTGGCCTGAGGAGATCCCGACGAATCAACAAGAAGCACTAAGAGTCGTTTGCCGACTCAGCACAGAGACAGACAGGAAGAGGTTCATATATGCAAAGTGGGGACAGGTGAAAGTAGGATGAATGTTTTTTTCTGACTGTTGTTCCATCAGCAAAACGCTGCTGAGGAAAACGGAACTTTTCTTGTGAACATTGTCTGATTTTCACATCTTTTCACCAGCAAATCACCAAAACTGACAGAGAACAGCCGATACAGTCCTTTGTGAGCAAACTCAGCACGTCTCTGGACGATGGATGGATGTTTGACTTGATTTTGGACTTGGAATAGATGAAAAATGAATTGACAAAAAAAAAAAAAAAAAGCCATAAATGCTGAATGAATCAACGTGCACAGAGACAGCCGGCTCATTTGCGCCTGGACTTATCTGTGGTTCCTTCCCAGTTGACTGTCAGCAGATAAAGAACCAGTGCTCTGGTGCTGTCCCAGGTTCTCCGTGTGTCACTCAGACTTTGTGAATTAATTAATATAAAGTGAAAGAATAAAGCTCTTAACAGTAGATCATGACAGTGGAGCATTTAAAGCAGCAGTTCTTAATCATAGATCATCAGCAGTCTTACTGGCAACAGACTGATGGGACTCGTCATCTAATTGGGGTCACCGACTAAAGTAAATTCAAATGAATTCTGGGAAATACCGATTTCATGAAGGGCTGGACGCTGAAAAGTGAATTAACCTGAATTAAACAGTTTGTTTCTGTTGCAAAGTGATGCCATCATTACATTAAACACAGACTGTGAGGTAATTTTGTTGTTATTCAGCCTGTCAGCAAATCTCCTGTGACCCACCGTGGGTCTGCCGAACAGAGGTTGGGAACCACCGCCCTGTGGACCACAACAGGATGTCAGATTGTTCTTCTAAGGTCGTCATGCACAGAGTGCTTTTTATTTGTGCAAATACTTCACATGTCAGTATTTTTCAACCTGCTGATTGGTCATGAGCACTTTCACACAGAACACGAATATCACGGTGCGACCTTTTTATTTATTGCATCAAGGTTGATTTGTCTGAGCTTTCGCACTGCAAACAAAAGCATCAACCAATCACAATAGCTGTGCAGAACGAACGTCATGTCCGTCTCCCACTGTAAAGCAGAAGTTTACATTGCCAGCATCATGTTTTGAGAGGAATTTTCGGCTCTGGTGGAACAAAAACCTCTCGTTATTGAAAGCTATGTAATATTAAACAAAGGGAATGTTCCCACAAGACGGATTACAACCTTGGTAACGCAGCAAGCACAGTTTTTTAATGATTACTACATGTAGGGAAGAAGAGGAGCCTTTAGTAGGAGTTTTTCTACCACTGTGTGCAGTGTGGACCTGAGACTCAGCTATGTGTGGCAAGCCGAGTCTTGCAGCCTCTTTTTCAACAAAACATGTTAAAAAAAAACAAAAAACACACCAGACAAAAGCACTAAAACTGACGTAAACAGCTAATACCACAACAAAATGTAACAACATCTACATGATTATTTAACAGCTTGTGGAAAAGTTATATTAGCCGCCACTGGTCTGGCTGTACGCTAACGTTACTGATGCTTCGTGCCAGGCTACCTCCGGGGCTGAAGTGAGCCGTCAAAACTCTTTTGCAAATTTGTATTCCTGTGTTTCTGTTGCACATTTGTATTGCTGCCCGTCTGAATAGTTTTAATATGAGATAATCACCAGCAACTATCTCGCATTTTCATGTTGTTTTTTGTGGATGCTCTTGGTGTGTAATGGCCTTAAGAACCAAAATTACACCATCTGTGCAACGGTGTTGGGCTAAAGAAAGGCAAGTTTCTATCAGATTCTTTATGAGGGAAACGTATCAGCCCTTTGTTTTATATCCTGTATTGAAGTACAGACTTCACTGGAAGCAGAGAGGCTGTGTGTTTTCAGAGCATCATGACTCACCCTGAGGCAGATCAGAGACAGGTAAGCCCACACCTCTGCGTTCTGGTTATTCAAATGGTTGGCCTCAGTTAAAGCTTCCTCAGCTACGGACAGCTCCTCCAGCTACGTGAACACACAAAAACACGCACAGCAGGCTCACTTCTTTGAAAAGTAACTAAACAAAATGTTGCTCCCAACAAATTCACTGCTGTCTTGTTTACATTGAAGCTTGTTTAGCGAACTACACGGTACATCCAAGAGCAACTTGGGTTTTGTTCACAGAAGATTTAGACAACAGTTAAAACAACATGAGCAGCATTTTTTCAGATGCTGAGTAAAATCACTGAGCCGAGCAGTTTTGGTGAACAAAAAGGGTCTAACTGCTTCTAAAACCGTGAAGTGACAATATATAGCATGTTATTAAGATTTCTCCTTTAGAGCCTAAAAAAACTACTGTTAAACTGGATTAACACATTTTTTCAGTTTTCTAGTCTTGCAATCAGAGTTTTACCCGGTAACATGCGGTGCCAAGGCCCAGCCAGCTCAGGCAGGATGGAGACTGTTCACAAGCCTGCAGGTACACAGCTCTGGCTTGCTCAAACTGAAAGTTAAAAACATAAAATTAGAGTTCTAATCTCCTCTGACTCATCAGCAGTACACAAGTAAAACTGTCTGATCAGACAGCAGCGGAGCTTGTCTCAGTGTCTGACCCTTTCCTGCTGGAGGCAGATGGATCCCAGCCGAAGGAGGACGAGGTGAGAGTCTGACGGCTGCTGCGGGAAGTTCAGGCTCTGCTTGTAGCTTTCCTGGGCATCACTGAACGCACCTCGCAGGTAGTGACAGTGGCCGTTCAGAGCCCAGACATCCACATCCTGCCAAAAGGGCACACAAATATCTAACTGGATTTCTGTTTAAAATTTCCAGGTTTTGTTGAGGAACGCTGAGTTGAATGTTTCCTGGACCAGCTTCACCCACTTTGCCCTCCCATCAAAACATGTCAAACATCATCTCAAAGCCACACACGGGAATCCTCCCACACATGTTGATATAAAAAATTAAGGCAAGAAATAATTTGCTGCGTGTTCTGTTAGACAAATCCGTTTACAGTACCTGCATGGTGGAGTGTGGAAAAATAAAAGTACCATGTAGGCAAACAATCTTTGATAAGAACTATTAATGCAGTTTTGTTGAGTTGCACTTCTCCACTTCAAGGTGCAAAAGCTTCCTAACTTTATAATTTCAGTAACGTAAAATATTCAAAGTCATGTCATCAGTTGCTGCATACATACAAGCCTGAAATACAAGAAATGTATAAATCCAAGTGAATCCGTGCTGCATACATTTCAGACTGTGTGACGGCTCAGACCGACAGATCACTGCCCTGCTCAGTGAAGCAGTGAACCATAGGGATGCATTTCCCAGTTCCTGTCTCAGTGATGCAGCCACTTGTCAGCGTGAGTACCTGGTTGCTGTGAGATAACGCCTCCTTGAGGCAGGCGGCAGCACTGCAGTAGTCAGCTCTGAGCATCTGCAGCCGGGCCAGATGAAGAAGGTAGGAGACAGTGCGAGCGCCTTGTGACCACAGCAGCTCCTGGGACAGAGCGAGCTCCGCCATCTGAAGACAGGAAAACAGTGACTGCTCATAACTGTTATCAGTCACAACACTGACGTCTTTCTGTTTAATTCATTCATTGTTGAAACTTTACAACTGTCAGTTTGAAGTTTTAGATTTTTACATTTGGGATAGCAATTGTTCATATTAGCATGCCAATGTGTAAAAAAAATACACCTTGCTCTCCCTGTTGCTGTCTTTAAAAATCTGCCGACATCTGAGATTTGAGAAACCATTTTTCTTGCAACATGTTTTGATTTCCACAATTTATAGTTTTTTCAGTCGTATCTTATATTCCAGATGTTTCTATCCAGATGAGCATCAATAATGGTCATAAGTAAACTAAACTGAGGACCACAAAATGACATTATTATTATATACAGGTTGTTTTAATTCATATTAGATCAGTGTGAGTCCAGCTGGTTGGTCACTAACATGTATATTTTTGGCTGGTCCTGGAGGGGACCTGCCCAACACATGACTGACTGACTGAGCATTGAGGACAGAGGAGATCCCATACTGAACCTTTCTTTCTCAACCTCACTCAGAATTGTTTGATGTCAGGAATATGACTACATTTATCAACATTTTAGATTTGTTTCCAAGGAGATATTATTGACTTTATTTAGAAACATTTGGCAATGCGCTCAGAAGTACCTGAGCTCTGTGTGGTATATAATTTAGCCTCATCTATGAAAATTAAAAAAAAGTATAACAGGCCCATAGAAGTCTTCATCCGTCTCACTGCACC
>JAPZDX010000023.1:28156818-28173696 GCA_029783625.1 Naso annulatus | reverse complement strand
ATTTGTTAATATTGAGTGGACATGTGAGTCACCTATATTCGAATTATTGGTTATAAACAACATGTGACTATAGTATTTTTCACTCCCGTCAGAGAAGCACGGACCACAATACGTAAATGGAGGTGTACTTTCCATCCTGTCTTCTGGCAAGTCTGCCATCTTTGGATCTTGTGTGCTTCTTCTGTACTTTCTGCACATCATGCACTTGTGGATGTGTGAGGCAACTGCACTGCTGCAACCTATGATCCATATTCCACTCGACCTTAGTTCATTTACAGTTATGCCTCTTCCTTGATGATGCACCCTTTGATGGTAATGCTTGATGAGTAAAGAAGACACATGACTTGTCTTGGGCAGAATGGCAGGATGCTTGACATGTGGGTGAAGACTAGACCTTGTCAAATGTCCTCCAACCCTGAGCACACCATACTCATCCAAGAATGGATTTAGCTTGTGTAACTTGTTTGTTTTATCTTTAGGTCTTACTTCCTTGCAGTGCTTTATACTTTTGATCTCAGAGTTGAATGCTTCCTCTTGGACCAGTTTAATGATGAAAAGCTCTGCTTCCTGTCTTTCCTCAACGCTTGTGGTTTCACTTGTCTTAGATTTGAGACCCTTCCTTTGCTTTACATGTCGTTAAAGACAGGCAATGGCTTTGACAGCTCTTTTCCAGTCAGAAAACTTGGACAAACGATCAAGCACAGTCCTCTCTTCCTTTGCTTTGGTGTTCAGAACCTGAACTTTCCGTAGTTCTGGATCATCATCTCTGACTTCTCCCACCTTGATATTTCCTGCAGGTAGGTCCTGTTTCCATAGAAATCCTGGGCCAGTGAGCCAATTTGAACTGACAAGCCGATGTGCCATCAGGCCCCTTGAAGCGTGATCCGCCGGGTTATCTTCAGATTTCACATACTGCCATTGCTCAGGATCTGTGATGGACTTAATTCTTTGGATTCTGTTTGCTACAAACACATGAAACCGTTTGGCATCATTGTTTATATATCCAAGAACGACCTCGGAGTCTGTCCAAAAATATTCTTGAAGACCCTCTATCTCAAGCTCATTTCTGAGCATGACACTCATTTTTGCTGCAACCCCCGCTGCAGACGACTCAAGGCGCGGTATAGTGGTTACCTTGATGGGAGCAACATGTGCTTTCGCCATCACTAGTGAGCAATGGACCTCTCCATTAGCACTAACTGCTCTGAGATAACTACACTCACCATAACCAGTGACGCTAGCGTCTGAAAAGTGATGTAGCTCATACTTCTTAACATCTGTGAACCTTTATGGAATATAACATCTCTTGATTTTTACATTAGATAAGTTCTGAAGATCTTGTATCCATAACTCCCACTGTGTTCTGAGCTCTTCAGGGAGTGGCTCATCCCAGTCAACTTTGTCTCGACACATCTGTTGTAAAAGCAGTTTTCCGCAGAGGATGAATGGTGCAACAAACCCCAATGGGTCATAGATGGAGGCTACAGTGGATAACACTCCTCTTCTGGTCAGTGGGCGTTCCTTGACAGTAACTCTGAACTGAAAATCATCAGAGAAGACGCACCACTGCATGCCGAGTGCACGTTCCATCAGTGGCTCTCCAAAAGCCATATCCAGGTCTCTCACGCTTTCTGCACACTCTTCCTTGGGTATCGACTTCAACACTTTGTCACTGTTGGAGATGAACTTGTGTAGCCTCAACTTGCCTACACTACAAAGCTTCCTGGCTTCTTCGACAAGCTGGATTGCCTCTGAGTCAGACATCACACTAACAAGCCCATCATCCACATAAAAATTCTGCTGTACAAATTTCACAGTGTCTTGGCTAACCTGGTCTTGACCTTCAACAGCTATGTGTTTGAGACCAAAATTGGCACACCCAGGTGAAGAGGCTGCCCCGAAGAGATGAACTCTCATCGAAAAATTGATGGCGGAGAGTCAAGATCACCATTCTCCCACCATAAGAACCTCAAGTAGTCTTGGTCCTCCGGTCTTACATGGAACTGATGAAACATTTGTTCCACATCGCATATAACAGCGACAGGGCCCTTACGGAATCTGCAAAGAACACCCACCAGGCTGTTTGTGAGATCTGGTCCAGTAAGAAGGTGATCATTCAATGATGTGTCTTGGAACCTCGCTGAGCAATCGAAAACTACAAGAATTTTCCCAGGCTTTTGAGGGTGGTATACCCCATGGTGGGGAATATACCAAGCTGGATGATTGTTGAGTTCCTCCTCTGGGACCTTTTCTGCATCACCACGTGTGATTATGTCTTGCATGAAGTTAATGTAATCTGTGCAGTACTGCTTATCTCTCTTGAGCTTTCGTTCCAGACACTTCAAACGGTGAACAGCACATGACATGTTATTGGGTAAGTCTGGCTTGCCTTGTTTAAAGGGTAAGGGCATTTCATAATGACCATCTTGTTTATGTTTGATTCCATCTTTTAGCTTGTTCAAGAACTGGAGATCCTCCTGAGAGATGACTGCTTCTTCTCCAACTCGCTCACTGAAGTCTGATTCCAGCACCTTGATTACATCATCTGGAGTAACCACTTCCTTGATGCGAGTGTTACAGACATAGTTAACTTCACTCTTGAGCTTAACTGTTGGTTTGTGTGCTGGTATTACCTGCCTTACAATGATGCGGTGACTTACACCAATTGCATCACCTTCATTCTCTTTTGGTTCACCATAACTTACTATGCTCCAACCTAAATCAGTTTTCTGAGCAAATGGTTGGTTCTCTTCCCCAATTACGACTTCTCTGGGCATTAGAGCTTGTGGGCAGTTGTAACCAATCAATAGACCAATCTCGCATTCCATTTGTGGAGCTATGTGCTCTGCAAGATGCATCAGGTGAGGCCATGCCTTGGCAGTCTCTGGTGTTGGAATGTGTGTGCGATTAGCACAAGTGTAAGTTGTTGGCACTGTGATTTTCTTAGAGGAGAATAGCCCTCTTATTTGTAGGTCTTTCAGTCTTTTACAGGTTACTACTGTCTTCTTTGATGTCATAGTAGAGAGTCTTAGTTTCACTTGCTCTGATTTCACATCTAAAACATCTGCTACGTCCTCAAGAATGAATGACGAGTCGCTCTGAGAATCGAGCAGTGCATAGACAAGAACTTCCTTGCTTGAATCACTTGATGCTGATACATAAACAGGTATAATTGTTGAAGTCTGGGTGTTATTGCTGTCTTGTACAACTCTGTTAGATGTGATTTCTTTGGTTACATTTTGTGGTTGTGTTAACTGTGGTTTTCTTTCCTTAATGTTACTTGTGTCTTCAGAATGTTCTCTCTTTGATTCTTGTTTTAAGCCATCTTCATGAAGACATGTGGGGTGACGTTTTGAGCAAGTGTCACACACCATTTGCTTATTGCAGCTCTTGGATTGATGGCCAGGACTTAAGCATCCAAAGCACAGTTTCTCGACTTGAATAAACTTCACTCTTTCAGCAACTGGCTTTTCAATGAATCTTCTGCACTTATATAAGCTGTGTCCTGTTTTCTGACAAAACACACATGTGACTATGCTCTTCTCACTAGTGTTAGTTGTGAGGATCTTTGCACCCACAGTTCTATTCTTGAAAACCCCTGTTGTTTGGTTCTTCACTTTGGGTCTCTCAGATTCACTCTGCTGTAAAGCATGGTAAGAGGTTATAGGATTACATGCGATACTAGCTTCCATGCTTAGGAAAGTCACAAAATAATCAAAGCTTGGGAACTTTCTGTGTTCCAGCTGATACTGAGTAGCCTTTCGATTCCATCTGGTACTTAGCCAGTCAGGTAACTTAGCAGTGAGTTTCTGATTCTCAATTCCATCATTAAGAACATCTAAACTCTCATTATGAGCCATGGCAGATTTACAGCTACGTAAAGAGTCCACAAACTTTCTCAGTTCAGCACTCTCTCTTGGGCCTATTTTTGGCCAAGCATGTAATTTGTCTCGGAAGGCTTTGGCAATTACAAAGGGCTCACCATATCGTTCATTAAGCAAGTCCCATGCTGCGTGATATGAATCTTCTGAATCTGTAAAAAATTTCCTTCTAAAGCCTCTTTAGCAGCTCCTCCTACATATTTCTGCAGGAAGAAGATTTTTTCTGCTGCTGGAATATTTTTCCTCTCAATCAGTGTATGAAAGGATGACTTCCAGTGGTTGAACTTGAGTGGATCATCACTAAAGATGATAGGCTCTGGAACTGGTAGCCTATTTGCTGATATGGCCTAAGCCAAAACTTTGACAAGCTCTCCTGAATCATCTTGAACAACATGTCTTGGAGCTGCATCCCTTTGTGTGTTGATACACAGGATTCATCTGATTGGTTGCTTGCGTGTCTGTAGATAGTCCTGTGTTGTGTGGCAACTCACCTTCATCATAAACTTGAAGCTTTGCTCTGGCTGAGTTCAGTCTTTTCAGCTCCTCCAAACGCTCTAGTTCTCTTATTAAGTCCTTGACTGACTTTTTTCTTGCTGCACTTTCTTCTTGCTGTTGCTTTAGAAGTGCAGCTTCTTTTCTTTCTCTTTCTATTTTGCATTCAGTTTCTTCCTTTTCTGCTTGTAGACGGCGAGATACTGCAGCTGCTTCTTGGTCCGCAGCTATCAGCTTGCCCTCCACCTCAAGTCTTTGCAGTTTCTCTTGGTGAAGCTCTTGTTCAGCCATAATCTTCAATACAGCTTGGGTGGCGGCATATTCTGCTGCAGCTTCTTGTCTTTTGACTGAGGATACATTAGAGAGAACAGAATCAGCTTTAGAGTACTTAGAGGCTGGAGGTGAGGCACTGAATACAGAGGATACAAACACAGAACCAGCATCAGGCCAAATAATCTTCTCCACTATTCCTTGAATTTGATATTGAGCATTCTGAACCACAATCCCTGTGACAGATATACAGTTATCCATCTTGCGGCGCATTTCATGATCTGGGCTGTCAATCCTCCAATATTCATCATAAACAATATTCAGCTCCAACAACTCCTTTTCAACAGTGCTGATATGTTCTTCAAGAATGTTGCTGGGATCCTGTTTTATTACAGACCTTTTAGCAACCTTGCTGAGAGCTTTCCAGCAGTCATAAATGCTGTCAAAACGTAGAAGTAGCCCTTTAGTCTTCTCCTTTTGAAATTCTTTTCCCTTTTCTGTTAATGTGCGGGCTCTTTCACTTCTACAAGGTTCTTCAGACTGGACTACTTGTACACCATCGGGCTCATCTATCTGCTCTGGCTCTGCCATTTGAAAGCTGCTTCAGAGTGACACTTTTTACTTCTGACTAATTAATTAGGCTACTTAGAAATTAACTGTATGTCATTAGCTTGTCTGACATAAGCAGTTTAGCACCAAACATGCTCTTAAGACACTCAGGTCAATAAACTTAAAGATAACTTTACTTCTAATTAACCCTTAAGGCAAGCGAGCATCAAAAAAGGCTTGAAATATTACCATTGATTGCAGAAAACAAATGTCCTCATAGTAAAACTTAAGTGGACTTGCATATATTGAACTTCAAACAACAAATATCACTCAAAAATATCAGCTTATTTTTTCAGCTTACTTAAATGCACATGAATTATTTCAAACTTTTCAAAATGTACGGATTACCCCTTTAACGAATGACGTGCACAAACAAAACATCAAACGTAAATGACATCAATTGCTCATTAAACTTATAACCACTGTTATTGTTCTTAAGCTTCACAGTCCCTTGTAGTTTTCAGACTTATGTCCCTTTTCACAGCACTTTAACTTATGTGTCTGACTTGTGGACGTTCATGAAAAACCGTTGAACATGTGTCTTCTTGTTAAACAGCGGCTTATCTGCTTTTCCGTCGTGACGAGCCGTCTGCGCCTCCTTGCTGGGCACGAGCAGGTCCGTCGAAGCAGACTCGAGTTCGACTATCACTCCCGTCAGAGAAGCACGGACCACAGTTCTTCTGATACAGATGATTTTATTGCCATGACCACTGTCGTAAACACCATCACCACCGTTGAACTGTTAAGTACAATGCACAATTAAACATGTTTCACACATATACAGACACGTACTCAACACAACATAAGAAAACAGATGACCTCGCTGGCTGCACCCCTGAGGGAATGAGTCCACCATGAGCAAAAAAAACACATCTTCTTCAACTTCTTCTTCTTGTAGTGTTACATCAAAATATGCCCGTGGAGTGGAGTGCCACATTAAAAGTCCGTCACTCAACAAAGAACAGAAATTATTTCCTCTTGTCTGACGTGTTAAATAAAGAAATTAAATATTCATAAAAATAAACAATGTTAAATCAAATATTATACAACCATAAAATGACAACATAAATAATATTTATGGCAGTTAAAGTATTATTTACTGTTACTTACCGGAAATGTCTTATCTGTTGTTTCTTTCTTCTGGGGATAAAGGAAAGAAGATTTATTTGATATGTTTTCACACATATGTTTACACGTGATACAATATTTGTTTAAAGGCGACAGTATATTGAATTCTAACATGTTAAGTATATTTCATTCATTTAGAGTTATGTACAGGCTAGTCACTGTATTGTATTTTCTCAGTTTAACCGATTTTAGATCATCATTAAACAAGTTGAACTGTACGTCGGCTTTATAGTGGAAATTGGAGGAGGAGTTGGCTTCCTGTTGACTCATGCAGGGCGCATGAGGGTGACAGAACAACAGCACTATATTGTCGTCCTGACTCTTGAGATAATTATCAAGTGGCTGGTACCAAATATCGATATTTAAATTAAAATAACACACAGCTGTAAACAGATTTCACTGCCAATTTGACCCACCAGTGTCACTATTCATGACTGTGTGGAATGTGGGTAATGTTAACGGAAATTAACTGGCCGAAGAAGTTGACCGTGGGATAATGTTGGACAGAGATGTAAAGATTTCAAAGTTAAAAGATGCACCAGCCACTTTCTAGTCTAAAGTCTGGAATCACTTTGGCTATTACAACCTCGACAGGACAAACAAAATTTTTGTGTTCATGTATGTAATGTTTGCATTTTGTATTCTCCAGTTAGATATAAATGTCTTGCAGTATATTGATTATCGCAGAATTGCTGTATTGAGATATTATCAGTCTCGTGGGCCATGTATTGTTTAATATCGTGAGTTATAGGGATGTAATGGTGTTGTTAATTTTGCAGTATTGCAAAAGCAAAGTGCCTCGGTACTGTCATGGACATGTAACAGTATCAAATGATAGGTCTTCCAGGCAAAAAGGTTTGTTTTTTTGTTTTTTTTCAGTTGCATTGGAGCAGAGCAGAGGGAACTACAGAGACCATGGACCATTGCAGCTCTCTCCTCATCATGCATTTACCATCAGCGCTTTTGAACAAGACAGAGGCAGGCTGCAGTGACAGAGATCACATGTACAAAGCATTCTCTCAAACTTAAGTGCTGTGCTAAACTCAGATGCGCTGAAGGAATAACGGAATAAGTCGATTGGAATTTAGTTTTGTTTTCTCTTCGCGTGGCAGTGCATTGTTGTGAAAAGAAAGAAATTTCAAAAAGTCTGCTATTGAGAGACCTCCTGAACTGTGTGTGGAAAAACTCATCATCTCAGTTGACAACAAACTCAGTCAGCTCACAGAGGAAGGAGGAAACAAAGAAAAATGCTCGTTTAGCTCATTAAATGGCCAAAGAGATGTTACTGTAGAAAATGACTTTGTTGGTCAAAGTAGACAGTTAACTTATGATTGCAGGATAAAGAAAAGACCATGGGACATGAGCTGAGTCATTTGTAAATCGTCAGTCAATTGTTCATTGTTAAATTTTCTTCTTTGCCAAAGACAATTAATACGACAATTATTTGCACATGCTCATACAGGAAACAGAGCAATGTCAGTAAAAAACAATTACAAAATGGATATTAATAAGCTGCATTTTTTCCAAGTCTTGATTTTTTTAAAATACTGTAATAAATACCGTACTGGGACTTGATACTGTCAAGGTATTGGATTATTCAGTATTGTGTTCATATGTGGCCACTAAAGAGTTAACCAGAGCCAGAGCTTAAGCAGTGACGTCAGACGTTTTACAGGAAGTAAAAGGCAGATGCCTGGGTTTTGCTTAGCCCTGTGTTGTTGATAAAAGCACTTGTTCGGTACCAGTAAAGTTGTAGTTAATGCACTTTATTCGACATGGTGTCAGAGGTGCCCTGAGACGAGACACCCGACGCCATGGCGAAGTTCAACCCGCCGGAGAATTTCAACTTGGCAACAGAGATTCGCCCGGTACAGGTCGGCTACTAAGTTGAGCAACGAAGACGACGAGGTTCAGGTCAGCACTCTCATCTACGCCATGGGCTGTGAAAATGTTTTCGGAGAGGAGGAGGAAGAGGAGGACGATTATGACACTGTGTTAGCCAAGTTTGATGCATACTTTATACCAAAGACGAATACTATACATGAGAGAGCCTGTTTTCACCAACGTGTACAGAAGCCCGGTGAAAAAGCTGAGTCATTCATCAGAGCACTTTACGAGCTGAGTGAGAACTATGATTTTGGAGACAAAAGGAGTGAACACATAAGGGACAGACTCGTCGTCGGCATCCGTGACAGAGACCTCTCTCAGCGGCTGCAGCTCATGTCGGATCTCACTTTGGAGACCGCGACACAGATGGTGAGGTAAGCCGAGGATGTCGCGCAGCAGATATGCCAGCAGGAGCAATGGACGCCGCTCGACGTGCAGGAGGTGACCCATCGGCGACCATCAAAGAGAATTGGGAGGCAGCCATTTCAGAAGAGAGCCGCCAGGAGGGAGCCAGCCCAGTAGACGGAGTCCAGGTGCCGTTGCTGTGGGAAAGAACAGCACAGAGTTCTAGCTAAGTGTCCAGCATTAGAGTCAGAGTGTAGAAAATGTGGGAGAAAGGGTCATTGGGAGAGAAAGTGTTTCTCCAAGTCTGTCCAAGTCAAGTCTGATACTGAGGAGAGCTTTTACCTGGGAGCTGTCTGCAATGTAAATGAGAATGGTGTTGAGCGTTGGACAAAGCAGATAAAGATAGGACACACTCCAGTTCAGTTTAGGATTGATACAGGTGCCGACGTCACTGTAATGAATATGATGACATTTAAGGCACTAAAGCCAAAAAGGCACCTAGTCAGAGCCAGGAAGCCACTAGACAGTCCAGGGGGAGCCCTGAAAATTGTGGGGTATTTTACAGCATGCACTCTACACAGAAAGAAAAAGCACATCTTCACTGTATATGTAGCCACGGGGCCTACAGTTAATAATTTGCTAGGCAGAGAAACAGCTATAGAGATGGGGCTAGTAAAGAGAGTAGAGCAGGTTAGTACAGCAAGGGGACATGCGGAGACACTGAAAACAGACCCTGTTAAGATTCATCTTATGGGAGGAGCTGTGCCATATGCTGTACACTCCGCCAGAAGAGTCCCCATTCCGCTACTTTCCAAAGTCCAGGCTGAACTACAGCGCATGAAAGAGCACCGTGTGATAGAGAGGGTCACACAACCTACAGACTGATGTGCCCCGATGGTGCTAGTCATGAAGCCGACAGGTGAAGTGAGGATCTGTGTGGGGCTCTAAAAGCTGAATGAAAACATAAAAAGAGAAAGGTACCAACTGCCAACGACAAAAGAGACTCTGGCTAAGCTGTCAGGGTCCACAGTGTTCACATCGCTGGATGCCGCATCAGGTTTCTTGCAGATTCCTCTGCACAAGGACAGCTGCCTCCTAACCACATTTATCACACCCTTTGGGAGGTATTGTTTTAAGCGCCTGCCCTTCGGAATAAACATCGCACCAAAGATATTTCAGCGCAAAATGAACGAGCTGCTCGATGGGCTTGATGGCGTGGCTGTGTACATGGATGATGTCATAGTCCACGGGAAGGACATGGCCGCACATGACAAAAACCTGCAAAGCACATTAAAGAGAATGGAGCAGGCAGGTCTCAAGCTCAATAAGGATAAGTGCGTATACAGACAGCTGGAGCTGAAGTTCCTGGGTCACATTGTGGACGCCAGCGGAGTGAGAGCCGATCCTGGTAAAGTGAACGCCATCAGTGAGCTACAAGAGCCCACTAATGTGCACGAACTCAAAAGAGCACTCGGCATGAAGAACTACATGAGTAAATACATACCAGACTTGGCAACTGCAGCAGGCCCTTTGTATGACCTGCTGAAGGGAGACATGACATGGACATGGGACCAGCCACAGCAACGAGCATTTCAGCTATTAAAGGAGGCCCTCATCACTGCGCCCGTCCTGGCCCACTATGACCCAGAGAGAGAGACTGCCGTCTCTGCAGACGCGAGCAGTTATTGGTTGGGTGCTGTTCTCCTTCAGCTGCAGGATGTTAGCTGGAGACCAATCGCTTACTGTTCGCGGAGACTGTCAAATGCGGTAACCAGGTACACGCAAATCGAAAAGGAATGCTTGGCCGGAGTATGGGCCTGCGAGAGATTTCAAAAGTACCCGGTAGGCATGGACAGATTTAGGCTTATCGCGGATCATAAGCCGCTGGTACCAGTGATCAACAGCATAACTTGGACAAGGTGCCAGTGCGGTGTCAGAGACTCCTGATGCAGCTGATGCGCTTTAACGCCAAGGCAGAATACGCACCAGGTAAAACACTTGTGATTGCCAACACCTTGTCACGCAGAGACAATACCACGGAAGAGATCATCGCTTGTCACGTTAACGCTGTCACTCACTGCTGGCCTGCTTCACAGAGCAAAATGGACATGATAAGGTCTACCACTCAGGAGGACGAGCAGCTGCAAAGAGTAATGAGGCTGATCAAAGAAGGGTGGCCTGATAGAGTGAGTAGTGTTAGAGATGACATTAAAGACTACTACACTGTGAAAAACTCACTGTCAACATGTGAAGGCCTCATCACACTAGGGTGTTGTAAAGTAATTCCACAGTCTATGAGACAGGACATACTAGAACGCATACAAGAGGGACATCAGAGTTTGTCTAAATGCAGGGAGCGAGCAAGAGACACAGTGTGGTGGCCTTAGATATCCACTGACATTAAAGACAGGGTACAGACGTGCCACTGTTGTCAGATGAACAAGCACACACAGCACAGAGAGCCACTACAGCCAACTCCGTTGCCAGAAAGGCCATGGCAAAAGATAGCCACTGATTTATGTGAGTACAAAGGCAAACACTGCATAGTAATAACAGATTATTACTCGCGTTACTTGGAAATTTTGCACTTACCAACGACTACAACAGATCAGGTCAAGTCATTTAAGTCTACATTTGTCAGGTTTGGCATTCCAGATCAGCTAGTTAGTGATAATGGTCCACAACATACAAGTGAGACATGGAAAGACTTTTGCAAACAGTATGACATCATGCACCTCACATCCAGCCCTCACAACCCTCAGAATAATGGACTGGCAGAGCGTGCGGTTCAGACCGCCAAACGCATACTGAAACAGGATGACCCACTCTTAGCCTTAGTGTGCTACAGAGCAACACCATCGACCTCCACCGGGGTGAGCCCAGCAGAGCTGCTAATGGGACGTAAGATTTGTACCACACTCCCCTCTCTCAAAAGGACTCTGAACCCTAAGTGGAAAAGCCCTCATCAGGCACAGGGATGAGCAGGCCAAACAACAACAAGCATTCTACTTTAACAGGAGACATGGGGTCAAGGACTTGCCGCCGTTACAGCCAGGTGCTCAAGTTCTGTTAAAGTTGGACAAGGACAAGATGTGGAGGGGCCCTGCGTCCATCATCAGGGAGAGCGATACGATGCTCTCTTACCAGGTGAACTCTCCAAAGGGAGGAGAGGTGAGAAGGAACAGGCGACACCTGCAGCTTGTACCCTCAGGAACTGTAACAAGGAACACAGACGTCGTGGGTGAAAGCTCAGAGACAAAAGGAGCTGAGACTCAGCAACAAGAGGACTCTTGTAAAAGACTGAGCGAAAGTAACAGACTTAATACAAAAACACAAGAAGGACTAACTGTGACTAAGTCTAGCAGAGTATGTAAACCTGTGACAAGACTGGATATGTAGAAGTGACGTAAGATTCCTGTAAAAGACATAAGGAGAAAGTTCAAGTATATCGTTACATCCCTATTGAGATACCCTGCGATTCCCACCCCTAATCAGCACCTGAGTTACTTGTGTTTTGGTCACCACTGATACATGAATATTTGCGATTTCCTGATTCCTGAGCAGAAGAGGCACCATGTCAGAGTCTGTTCAGATCCCCATCACAGGCCTGGGACAAGCTAAACATGGCAAACATGATCACCATCATGTTAGTGATCATCACCGGTTATGAGGCTTGTGTCTACAGCTACAAACCTGGTGAACAAACAGCAGTCTTCAGAGTGGAAGAGCCTGCAGCCTGAAGAAGGTGCGCTAGGTCAGGAGCGTAAGAAACCAAGAGCATGCTGGTGGTTTTCATTTGGGGGTTGAGAAACAAGAATTTATCCCACATGATGACACTGTTACCTATGATTATTACGGTGACATTTTGAGGCATCAGAGGAAGAACATACACCACAAACGTCCTAACTGTGGACTGATGGGAACTGGATTCTTGAACATGACAGAAGTCAGTAATGTGAAATTTCTCTCCCGCAACCACAGTGTTGTCTCTCGTCATCTCCCCCCACTAAGATTTGGCTCCTTGCTAGTTCCCTCTGTCACTGAAAATTATGTTCTGTCGCTCAGAAGTAGCTGTTGAATGAGAGAATACTTGCAGAAGTATTTGCTTGCACATGCTATATGCACATTATTTGCAGCACTCCGTTCATACACAACACTAACAGAAATATTTATTTGCAATCTGTAGTGGCTTTAAAGACATAGTATGTAACTTTGACCACGACCTACGGCTTTGAAAACAAAACTGAACAATGCACATTAGTACATACCACAAAACAGCAATTTTAGTGAAAGTGGCTCATATTTTATAGAGAAAACGTCCTCTGATTTTCTCTCTGATCTCCTACGACTGCTCTACCTCAACTCTGTGATTCGGATTGTACTTTAGTGCCAGGAAAAGATCGCTCCACTAATGTTGACTTCACCCATGCACAGACAAGGAAAATATTGTTACAATCATGTAAAGATTGAAATTTGGAGGGAACTCTACCCAGATTAAATTGAATACTCTTGTTATTCAATTACATATGGATTTCTCTCATGTATTGATTATTAATTGGTCTCCTCTGAACTTTTGCCTAAAATAAAAGACTCGTTATGATGACATTGTCATTAGCGATCACACAGCTGTATCTTTGGATTTGTCTAGCTTATAGATGCATCTATTCCTAATACTAGGATAAGGAGATTTCCAGTGGAACTACTACAGGACGCAGAATGTACAAAAATTGTTGAAGAAGGTATTTGAAATTAATCAAAATCAGACCGATGCATGTATGAGATGGGGGGTATTCAAGGTATGCATTGGGGGAAACTATTAGTTATTCGAATTTTAAAAGAAAATAAAGGTGCTTGGAAACACTGGGAAATAAAATTAGGCTGTTAGAACAAGACTTAGGGCCCTTCATACTTGGCCCAGTTGTCCCGTACCGTGCCGAAGCACGATTGTCCCCCCTCCCCTCTCCCCCGCTGGCCCACACGCTCATCACTCCAGTCTAACCATACCTGAGCAACCTGACCTACAGAGTGCGACCCGTATTTTTACTCACATTTTTTTTTCATTTTTTAATAACTTTTTAAATTGCTCTCTGGTATCCACAATCTAAAGACAGTCGCAGATTTTTCCACTGCTTTTCACGCAGACACTGTTTGTTGCTGTCTGCCTGAATTTAAGGTGAATCCTCTGCAACCACTCACAGCGATGTCGGCACTCCGTGCCTGTGCTCGTGCATGTGCATCCACACCGTACTGAAGTCCACCTCTGCCAACCGTGCCAGGGCCGACAAAACGCGCCGTGCTTGAGTTCGGAACGGAGCGCTCACACTAGTCAAAAAACTTTGGGGGTCCAACGTGCTCAGACTCGTACGGATTGTGAGTGCACCTTTATACAATGATTAAAACCAACTGAAAGTAAGGGATCTACATATAAAGAGAGCTCAATATAATAAGTTATCAATAGATAAAGTTGCAAAGAGTTTAATGTGGCTTAAGCAATCCTATTATGATCAGGGTGAAAAATGTGATAAATTGTTGGCCTGGCATCTTAAGAGAAAGCAGTCAAACAAGGCAATTAATAGTATTTTAACACCTGTTGATAGTCCGTGTGTGTGTGTGCGCGCTGTTTTCTTACAGTCATTGAGCTGCCTGAACAGAAATCTCATAATATTTCCTTTACAGTGTCAGCCAGAAGAGGATGTTGACCAGGAGAGGCAGCAAATACACACACACACACACACACACACACACAGCCAGTAGGCACAGTTGGCCTGCTGTTTGTTTTATATACTTGAAGTCTTAAGTACTTGAAGTTGAACTTCAACGGTTTTTAATAAAAGACTGTATGTTCAAGTACATGTGTTTTTCTTTTTCTTTTTTACCCCATGGTATTAAAACTTGTATCAAGAATCATGGAAATTCACTGACGTTGGTATCAACTACTAAATTTTTTGGTATTCTGACAACCCTAGTGTTGTGTCATGTCTGCTTTACATTACGGGTGAAAAAATTGAACAAGTGACACTGAATGAAAACAGTCTAAAAATATTCTTAAAGATTCCTTCACTCTTACTGTTTTCAAGTTTTATTGTCAAAATCAGTAAATACAACACGCTTTTGTCTAACAGGTGAAGCTGAAAAAATCTCTCAGACAGGGTGTCCAAGCATCTTATCAAAGATGAGATTTTTACATATGATACGGAGTTTTGAATTCTTTAATCCATACATAACAGGGTTGAAAATGGGTTGACACATAAAAAAGTATAAAGATAAAAATATCCGCGACATGTGGGGGACACTTTTCATATTAAATCTACTTTGAACTATTTCAAAGAGGCAACCAAAAGCAAAGTTCAGCAGAGAAGCGAGGTGAGGCGTGCAGGTACTGACAGCTTTTTGTCTCGTCTCTTTAGAACCGGAAAAACACACTTTAAGAATCTTTATATATGTGTAAAAGATTAGAGACAAAAGACTTGACGTTACCAGAGAGGCATAAAGGAGTCCATAAATGTTATTGAGTGTTGTGTCAAAACAAGACAATTTAACAATGGAGTAGTTGTCACAGTACACTTTGTTGATCATGTTTCCACACAGCTTTAAAGGAACAATTAATAGTATCAAAATAACAGTGGTAAGGAAAGGGAAGAACCAGCTTGCTGCAATGAGCAGGGCAACCTTCTTAAACGTCATAAGTGTCTTATATTGTAGAGGATAACAGATCGCCAAATATCTATCATAAGACATGACTGCTAAAGCTGTAAATTCTACAATGCCATAAGAGTACAAACAGAAGATCTGCAGGAAACAGAATGAAACAGAAACAGTGTGAATGTCTGAGAGAATCTGCAGCAGCAGGAATGGAAACAACCCTGTGCTGCCGTACAGTTCATTCACAAACAGGCTGCACAGAAACATGTACATGGGCTCATGTAAGCTTCTGTTCAGACAGATAAGCACAGTGAGAAACACATTGGCAAAAACAATAGAAGTATGTAATGAGATAACAATGACAAAATAAATGTATTTTGAACGCCCGCTGTCAAGGTAGGCATTGAATGTGAAGAATGAAATCTGAGTGAAGTTTTCCATCATCCTGTTTTTGGTTTTTAAAGTAACACTACAGATGCAGCTGCTGCTTCAGTTATTTTACATTCTGACAAATATTTAACTCATCTAAAGGAAACCACATCAAAAGATTTCTTAAGAAATTAATTTTCTGCGTCAGTCATGACAGATACTTTACACTGACCACTCTTATCAAAAATCAAAAGGAGGCTTATGGGAGAAACAAAACAGCACAGTTCATGACATCGTGTGAATCCTCACATTCATGCTGCCAGCTGTAGTTACATCAGACATCCCTGCTGACTGAACTGAAACTCTGCGTCTGCTTCTTTAAAAGTCTTCAGTCTTAAGGCAGCTTCATGCTTCCCGTAGTGTCCCTGGTGTGAGGGTGCACATGCAGAAACTGACGTCATCCGATCTTTCACCTTCAGCGCGATGGTTTAGGAAGTTGTCTTGGTTGTGCACGTCTTAATGTTTGTAATTAGTTGCCTATGGCACACCTATCTCCTTTCATTTATGCATGGATTCCTGGTTCTGGAGATTCTAGTGCCAGGTCTTTAAACATTGAGGTATGGATGACAGTTTAGCTTGGATTTTTTTTTTAAAAAAAAAACAAAAAACAGCAATTAAAGGGTAAAGAAATGCAATGTGTGGCAGTTTGTTGGAGTTTACTGCTTGTCTCCTTCCAGTCAGTTTTTTGCTTCTTCTTTTCTGTTTTATCTGTTTTATTTATTTTCATGTCGCGAAAGGCACACCATAGTAAACAACAATGAGTAAAACTGGCACCAAAGCAAACACTGGGAGTGGAGCTGTGTCCCAGGTTCATCAGTTATGTTGTCCTTGTATACGTAAGGGATAATTTATAGTAAGCCTGTGATTATTGAAAAAATACCTCCTGACGGGGGAATGGAACCCTGACATACAGCCGATGTTCTATTAGAAAAATACTGCATTTTTGCCACTTGTGAAGGGTTTGGAAAACCTCCCCCTCACTAAGGTGAACAAACACATGCATGAACAGTGACAACAGACTAATACAGGAAGTTTGTTTTGCTTTCTTGTTTGGTGTTTTATTTTGTGGGGCCTGCTAACCTCTCTCTCTCTTTGAGGTCGACTTCTGGGGGGCGTGTTTTCATGGAGTGCACACATGAAAATGCAGCCACAGGGTGACAGCAGTTCCTGATTACCTGGTTAGGCTGTACCAAGG
>JAPZDX010000023.1:28133356-28144526 GCA_029783625.1 Naso annulatus | reverse complement strand
AGGTGGAGTGTACGATTCTTGAGTCACTTTTTGTCATATTCAGTACATATCTCCTCAGTGCGTGCAAGGTCTTGGGTCTGTGTGTGAGCTGAGAAAAAGTCCTGTGTTTTTGCGCCGTCCCTGCTGTTTTTAGGGGAAAACAGTCAGCATTGCCCCGTGCAACCAAAACTCAAAACACCACACCAAACACTACACCAGCCAATCAGCTGCAGGGGTGCGTTCCTATACTCTTTGCGCACAGGCTCAGGTGTGGGGGGTCGGGGGGATGTAGCTGGGTGAGAAGAACCGAACCGAGGTGAGCAAGCAGCGGCAGAAATGTCAGACAAACCCAAAAGAAAACGCACGGAGAGAAAGACAGACTCAGACAGATCTACGTGCTCAGGCTGGTCACGTGTAACTTACGACTTGTAGTAACAGCTATGCACGGGGGCCTGGGTGGAGCGTCAGAGAAAACACGAAGGGAGGGGTTTGTTTGTTTTGGAGGTGTTCAATTCAAATACCAACCGATGTTCGCAGCAGAACTCCAGAAACACACACACCTCCTTTAATGCAGCAATAATTAAGATCAAATAGTTTTTATTCTGAAAAGAAGAACTAACTGTAGACTCTGGTTCTTCAGGGCTCGGAGTGAAAACACACTCTTCTCGTGTTCCTGTTGAGGAGCAACTCCACGATGAAACAGGAAGTTCGCAAGCTTTTTGGAGATACTGACTGACTGAAGTCTGATCAACACTAAACTAGGACTAGTATCTACAGATCTGATCAATCAGTGTTGGTATAAGAATTATTTGCTGCCTTCACACAGCCAGATAATGATCAATGATCTGCAGATTATCAATCACAGTTTTGTCAAACAAGATCTACAAAAGGTTTCATTTTGTCCATTTTTCACTCAATTTTCCCATCAGTAAAACTTTCAAATAAAGAAACGTCAAATGAGAAGTATGTCTGAAAATTTGCTCAATTTTTTTAACCTTGTAAGGTTTTGTTTCCCCTGATGTTGTCCTCTCAGGCAGAAATTCCCCACAGATAGGGTTTGATCCCGACAAAGTCCATCGAGTTAAACCTCAGAAACTGTTTCTAACCCTCACTCCTGAGATCTGAAACTATTTCATATATGAATGTTAATAAGAGGAACTCCTGCCTGACAGAATGCATTCTGGGCTTCAAGTACCTCCTTAAGTTTGATCATGTGGATAGCTGTCAGAAGATGACGGATCAAGAGATGAACTCGGCTCAGTACCTCAAAAGTGAACGGATGGGCATGTTCTCCCAGTTTTTTGATCAGGCGTTCCTGAAGGCGAGTGAGGCTCTTCTTCTCTTCAGCCAGCGGAGGAAACGCTTGGACATTCGCCACAAACAGGTCTTTCCGGAACGTCAGGCCGAGGACGTCCAAATCCTCACGACCGTAACGGAACGCACAGGTCAGAGTGACAAACACTGATGGGAACAAAGAAACACATCCTGATGTATGAACGAGAACTTTTACAGACACGTTACTGGAGCAGGCCTGCAGTGTCCTTCCTGTGTCCACTCTTTGCGCTAAGCTAGGCTAAACACACACCCTGGACCTTTCTCTGACAGATTACAAGAATTTATTCATCGTTAAAACATTTCTTTAAACCTTAAAAACAATCTGGGGTGTTGAGCAGGATGCAAAAAACAGTCTGAGTGATGATTCAATCAGATAGGATTTAGAATATGAAAGGATTCAAGTTTTCAAGTTGCTTAGAGACGTCCAGTTACACTGAATTTGTTGTGAAGAAAAATCTGAGTGTCATCAGTGTAAATGTCTTTGGATAATGCGACCTCACAGGAGACGAAGGCTGAGGATGAAGAGGAAGTCTGAGTGTTATGTCAGCAGGAAAATTTGTGGTTCTCTTCTTCTATGAACAGACTGAAGGTTTGGACTTCTCACCTTTCCTCTCCTTCAGGTACTCAGGGTCGATGAGGACAACGCCATCTGCAGGAAGAGAAGCCACAGAGTCAAAGAACAGGCGGAAGAGGCAGATAATCATCACTTTTTCTCCAAAAGCAAAAACCCAAACATCAATCAGCTGACAGCAAAGATGAGCTGATCACTAAAAAGGACACTTCACTCCTGTTCTGTGTTCAGTAAGATGATTAAAAACTGATCTCACCGACAGGCTCCACCAGGTCAACATGGTCCACAAAGTCTCGCTTCCCCAGGTAGACGGTGAGCTGAGGGAGGAACACATCACTCAGACCAGCCAATCAGAATCACCTCTCACCAGGAGCCAATCAGCTGGTCTATTCAGACATGAGTCCTCGTACTTTTTTTGGGCGCTAACAAATCTTTTTTGTGTAAGAACAGTTTTGAGGTGTTGTCAAACTTTTCATTCACAGAAGCAGAACATGGGCTCTGCCACTTTCTTCTTTGTGGGTGTTTGCAGCTTCTGTCTGCTGTTTCCATTATTTTATTAAAAGCAAATATCTCGCTTCAGGTTTAAGCAGGTTGAAGATGAAGATGAAGAGGACTCACCTTTCCATTAGGACTGGCTTTCTTAAACACTCTGAAAAGAGAGAGACCAAGCATGTTAGTCAGAGTTCAGCTCATTTCCACATGAATTTCCTGCATGATGGTATCTCAGTTGTGCTGCTTAATTATATAAATTAAAGATTTCAGCATTTTAACGGCTGCTAAATAACAGAGTTGGAGATCAACAAGGTCCGGATGTTTTTCCAGCCATGTTTGTGGCAACAAAACAGAATATTGAAAAGCAAAACAGGATCTTTTCTAAACCACAAAACGAGAGCTTTTGTGTCTGAATTATCAGATTTTAAGAAATGCGTCACTTTCCCACAAATTTTTAATTTTCTCAAAATGTCTTCAAAATTACATCCACTTTAAACATGTCATCATTTCGAACAATGATCAGAAAATGGCCATATTTTACCAACAATAACCACTTTATTCATGGAAAATGTTTTCATTTGAAAATATCTGAACTCACAAATGTTTTTAAAATGTTCCAAAAATAACCTCACTGCCCCAAAACGTTCTGAATCTTATAAAAACGTCTTCATTCGCAAACAGACACAGACAGAAACCACAGTTTGATCGGCTTTTGTTTCAGAACATGTTGTCAGCCATGATTATCCTCTTCATCCTCCTCCTCATCATCACCATCATCAGCTTCCTGTCTCTGAGCCTCTGTCTAATGCTGTCTGACATTATTAACCCCCCCCCCCCCCGTGTTAATGTTGTCATAAATTAGCTGCTGCAGCTACATTAGCTTTCAGCTTCTTCCTGAATGGATCTTCATCAATCAGCTGCATCAGGACGCCATTTTACCGGAAACTGCCGGAACTACTGGAAGCTCACTCAGCATGAGATTACCTGCTCGCCATCATCTCTGCAATTAGTGCAATTACATGTGAACATGGAGCAGCCGCAGAGTCTCAAACATCAACTACACATCGTCTCTGAGAGCTTTAAACCAGACTCAGCGAGAAAATCGATCACTTCATTAATCAGTCAGAAACTCTGACATCTGACATCACAGCAACCTGAAAGACCAAACAAGACAAGACTCATGGTGCTGAATTCACTGAACACACAATAAGTCTGATACACTTACTGAACAATTTTTTCAATCATCAGCTTTACATGTTTAATTTGATGAGATCCTTTAATTCAAATTCATCAATCAAATATCTCAGTTTCTCTAAAGATGCAAATAAAACACTAATATTATTTTTCCAAGCCAAAGCTGTCACCGTTTTCTAGGAAGACACTGAAAATATCCAAGAACTTTGCTGCTCTGTGGAGAAAGCAGACAGCTGTGCTAATGCTAATGCTTGTGCTAATGCTAGGTGAGCAGGAACAAGAAAGAGAGAGTGGTTTAGGGCCAGTGTCCACACTGCATTTTTTTCTGTGCACAAGCCTCTTTTTTCAGTTGTTCTCAATGAGGAGAGAGTGTCTGCAGCAGGCAGCCGCACGGAGGAAAAGGTGAAGACAGCAGCCTCAGCGTTTTAATGCTGGGTGAAAAATGATTCAAGAGCAGCTGAGAGTAAACTGTGATGGTGTGAAGTCAACAGGTTGAATTATTCCATTTTAATTCTGAGTGTAAACACAGCGTGACTGATGTGAGTCACACAGACGGCTGTGAAATAAACCTGCGTCATAAAACACAATAATCAGAGAAAATATTGTTAATGAGAAGGTTATGCTCCAGTGTGTCTGAGGGATTCATGAGGTCCCGTCATGTTGAAAAACATCAATCTGCCCTCTGAGATGCAGCTTTGGTCAACATAGAGCCTGCCTGCACGCGAGATCATCAGCTGGCCTCTGAATGGTTAAATGGTTCATGGTTGTCTGAGTCACATAATAAATCAGATATTATCTGATAATAAAGGTGAAGCTTCAACATCATGACAGCCTCCACGTTCAGTCGACTCAACAGTCCTGAGAGATTTGATGGATTTTAAAGCAACTTCACAGATTTCAATGACCAGAACTCATCAATGGTCACAATCCTGATTTACTTTGAATTTGACACAATTTATTCGGTCTGTTGAAGAGTTGCTTCATAAATCTGTAACAATGTGTATTTACATTTAGAATGGTGGAGGTTTAATCCCTCACTTTCACTCAGCTGCACAAAGTTTGTGGAAGCGGCAGTTTGATGTAAAGTTTCTCCTCTAACGTCTCGTGTGAGTAAATCAAGTGTCTCTGAAGTGTTGTTTGCTCTCCGCTCGGCTGATCAATCAGGCCCCTCTGACGCTAACTGAATGATCAATATCTGATGGTTGTGTCAGCCTGAAGACTCCCATGATACTGAAACCACAGCGCAGAGACTAACACTGACACCTGAGTGCTGTGACATCATGATGACATCACACCTGACACACCTGACAGCTGCAGAGAGGCTCCAAATTCTCAAAGCCGTTTAACGTTTCACGTCCCAGAACTGTTGCTGGAAACGGAGCCGTCAGTCTTCACAGGATGTGATTTATTGTGTTAAACTGAGTTAAACTGGGCGTCTGTGCTGTTTCCTGTTCTCAGGCTGCATTCAAGACCACAAGGGACGCCAGAACATAAACCCGCAACACAGGCTGGAGTTGGATACTTACCTCATAGTTTAATTGCTAACAGTCTGTCCTACGTCTGACTTCAGAGTTTCAGCCCTGCTAGCAGCTCTGTGAGCTAAATGCTAACATATAAACATCCATCCTGTAGCTGGGTGGAGAGACAGACACGTGGAGGTGTCACAGATGTTCTCTTCACAGCTGGAGGAGGACAAACAGAAACTGAATGTCGTCTCATGTTGGCAGCAGCTGGAGAAGTTTTGTATCCTCTTGTCTCGACTGTAACGTCCTGAATCCAACAGTGTCTTTGCACTTTGTCAAAAAGAATCTAAAAGATGTGTGGGCATGAATTGTGCGTTTTCCCATGACAGCACACTAATAATAATAATAATAATAATAATAGAGATAATATTGTGTTTAAGGTTTTCTTGTGGAGCTTTTCCGAGGGCGGACTCTCTCCAGAGTCTCATATTTACTGTTTGCATAAGCGTGTCGTCGTCAGCATGAAGGATGTGAAGCTTGTGAAGGAGCTTTGCTGTGAGGTGGATGTTTGAGCTGCTGCTTGTTTCTCTTGGGCAGCAGCGTCGAGTCTGAGCTGCTCTGTATGTCTGACAGATCACACTGAGCTCATTAATATTCTGCTGACATGACACTCTTGGATCATTCAGCCTGCAAACACAGAAACAGCCACACAGAGAAACATAAATGTTCTGTGGTCTGAATCAGGTTCTCAGAGGAACCACAACAACTTCAACTCTGAAACTCTGGTTTCACTCAGAAAAACGTTCAGAACTTCTGTGTTTGCAGCGCAGCAGAGTTTCTTTGGCAGTAACAAGGAAAAACTCCTCAAAGTTCTGTGTCAGCTTTCACAGGAGTGAATGAGACGCCATCTTTGAACTCACAACTCACTCACTGAATGACTTTGAGTCCGTAGTAGCAGCCGTTTTACTGTCTGCACTGACGGACGTGTCCTGATCAAACTGAAGCACATTCCAGTATTTCATCAAAGACGTTTTCCACCTGCAGAAGGCAGTCTTTACACAAACAATAAGAGCACTCACACTGCACATGCTAACATCCAGCCTGTGAGTCATTTAACATCGCCACCTGCAGGTAACCTTTGTTACACATCCAAAACCTCACGTCCTGTTTCCTGTCTGCATCTCCATACTCGAATCTCTGATCAAAGCAAAAATGCCTCAAACAACCTCTAAGACATACCAACGAGTCCTGAGACGAGTCAGCGTGCTGCGGTGTGCGAGCGTCGGTTGTTGCAGTTGGTAACTTTGGGGTTAATGTCAATACATTTTTGTGATCTGATGGGAAAAACGTTATAATACCCACAGACAGCTGTTCATGTATCATGAGATCTCTGTGTTTTCCCATCATGCCTCTGTATTCAGGATTGGCAAAAGTCCTATTGCTCCCGTTCTATTTGCCCAATCAGTGACGCTCTCTGTCTATGCTGCGCTTCTTAGCGATAGGTGAGGTCAGTACGAGCTGCTTACGCTCTGACTCGCCTCCGCCAACAACAGAGTGTCTGCAGCCACACCGTCAGTCGGCTCGAGCTCCAGCTGAGACGGACCAGTTTACTCCGCTACAACTTTCCCTGCAACCGTTTGGTCTCAGTTCAAACTGGACTTAAAAGAGAGAGACAACAAACGAAACAAAACATGAGCCGGAATGGAGTTGCTTCTTAACGAATTTCGTGCTACAGCTAACTTGATTTTCAAATGTTACCAATAGCAGCTTTAATTATTAATTAAAAATTTATTTTGAAATGAAAACTTGGACTTCGAATAATTCATTAAGCAGGAACTCTTGTATTTTTACCTGAGTTGGCTTCTTAAAAAGTCATTTTCACGTTTAAGCCAATTTTTATAGGAGGAACTGTATTTTTACTTGAGTACTGATTTTCAACACGACCTTTCATGTAGCGCCACCATGAGGTCGAAGTGGATCTTTGCAGCCGTCTGGTGAGTTCAGCGGACATGTTTCTGGCAGTTTGAGCAATTTAGCCTCAGTCGGATTTCAGTCGCAGATTCATGTGATTTGATATAAAACGACGTTACTCTCACTTTGTGTTCAAATCAGAGAACATTTCATACTGAAATAAGCTCAATGCTGACCGCTGGTGTACATGTTGGAGTTTGTTTGACTTCAGTACCACGTTTGATTCCGGCTTTGTCTCGTTCTGATCGGCCATCGCTGTTTCCTGTTTGTCGAATAACCTGAGAAACAGGCTAGAGGCGTCAGAACAGATCAGCTGCTGAACCACTGTGACGTTTTCTGACTTCACACTCAGAAACATGTGTGTGTGTGTGTGTGTGTGCGACTCCTTATGAGCAACTGATGGAGCTAAAAGCTGAGGAACCGAAGTAGAACGACCAATTACATTTGCTGATGGGTTACTAGTAGTGAGTAATGTAATTACTTTCTTAAAGAGTAACTGATTACTTGTCCAACACTGCAATGCGCCCCTCTCTGTTTCCATATTTCCTGCCTGTACTACCAAAATAAAAGCATAAATGCCTTAAAAATAACCTTTAAAAACAGAAGACTGCCAGTGTGTCATTCACACAGACGTCACACTGCTGGAGGTTGTGACAGCAGTTATGTAATGTTACAACAACACAGTGTGTGCCGAACACAGACACACACACACGCATGCACACACACATACACGCTTCTCTGTATCTGTTCTTAAAGGTTCACTGAGGAGACAACAGCAGCAGAACGATGTGAAGGAACCACAAACACAAAAAGCTCTCTGTACAAAACACACACACACTCTTGTTTTAGGTTGTGTTACTGTGCGCACACACACACACACACACACACACACACACACACACACACACACACACACACTCAATCTTACCTCGTTCCTTTATCCACCATCCTGACAACGCCAGCGAGCTGATAGCAGCCGGACGGAGAGATGATGATGGAGGAGGAGGATGAAGGGATGCCGTCACCGTGGAAACTGAGGGGAGGATGTCTCTCTCTCTCTCTTGTTCTCTCTCTCTCTTGTTCTCTCTCTCTCTCTCTCTCTCTCTCAGGAAATTGCTGTCATGCTGTCAGATTCTCCTCAGCGGGAGGAAAAACCTCCATCTGAGCTCCTACTGAAAGACTGAATCCAGCACTGTGCTGCTCCTCCTCTTTAACCCCCCCTCCTCCCCCTCCCCCTCCCCTCTCCTGTCAGACTCATTAGCAGTGAAATGTGTTAAAACATGGAAACACCCAAAGGACAGATTTCATTTCAGTCTGTGACATCATCTGACAGCTGGACTCTGACCTCCATCCATCCGACTGTCCTTCAGTAAATAAATCAACGAAAATCAGAAATTAGAATTCAAGTTTGGTTGTGTTCAAATGGGGGGCGGGTTAAATTATTTGTGTGAATGATTTAGGCCTGCATGTAAAATCAATGTAAAGACTCTGGAGGATCAGACAGACCCAAACACGGCAGCACCCGAATCTCTGAATGTTTTGGGCTTTCTACAGCAGGACAAAGCAGCAACCCTCACTACGCAGTCAAGCTCAACCAAGTCCATCCCTTCTCATGAAAATTTTCATCTTCTTAGTACTTGTACACACATGAATTCACACGCAAACAAAGTGCGTAAAAACAAAATATTCTAGTGTTTAAATTCATGCAAACGAAACAAATAAAATATTTTATTTGCACCCGGTGTGAACACAGTTAGAATTTGGTTGTACGCTTGTTGCAGAGCAGAAAACAACCTGCAGAGGGAGACGGAAGTTTCTGCACGGAGTACAAAATTATTTTCTATTTTATTGATTATGAAATATCAAAAACAAACCAATCTGTGCAAAGCAGTAGCACTTTTTTTCATTTACACATGACAGCCTACTGACAGAATCATAAGAAGCAAAAGCTGCGTCAGTCCAAACAACAAAAATATCAACGTCCACATGAACGCATGGAGGAAAACCACCTCGGTCCATAAAACAGCTCAACACGTCTGTTTGTATTCAACAGCTTTTATTAACTCGAGCTTCCTCAGATGAACATTCACTGGCTTTGTGTTTGTATGGAGGACATACAGAGAGCCAACAGAGGGCGCCAGAGCTGAACTTTGGAAAACTCAGGTAAGCTTTGTGTTTGTTTGTTTTGGGGTTTTTTTTTTCTTGTTTTTTTTAACAGGTATGTCCTCATGTGTGTCACTGTCCGAACACAAAAATGTTGGAGCCATAAATTGTTAAACAGATTCTGAATGGCAGACGCATAAGTAAAAAAAAGGACTTTAAGATAAAATCCACAATTTCATTATTAATAAGAAATCCATATTTTAACCTTGTTATTTAAATGCATATTTAATGATGTCACTGATTAATTATACATATGTGTAAAACATCTGAATGCATTCACATTTAACTCAGTGAACGTCGGCGCGTTTCAGCCTCCATAAGGATTCAAGTGGAAACACGCGAATAAAGAAATTTCACTGAGAAACATTAAAATAAACTGAACTACTGAATGAAAAATATTTTTCAAATTAACAACAAAACTTTGAGTGAAATCTGAAAAAAGATGCAGTTTATTAGCAGAACACAAACTGGGACGCTCTCCCTGTGTGAGCTCCTGATTGGCTGCTCAGCGAGTCACTCATGAGTCTCATTGTTTCACTGGTTGTTCTCACAAACACTGACTCGTGTTTGTGATGGACGCTGACAAACAGGAAGCTGCTGGACACAACAACAGAACAGGTGCTCTTTTGTACATTTTTAATAATTAAAAGAATAAAATTAGTGAAACGGATCAGAGAGAGAGGGGACACTCATCCTGATGGGGGCGCTGTAGCCAGAGTCCTCACAGCTGTTATGATCACATACACAGAAGTTATTAAATCTCATTTAAATTTAATTTCCAGTCTGTGAGGGTCAGCTGTCAGTCAGGTCGGAGGCAGCAGCTGCTTCCCGTTTCCTCATTAATGACCTCAGTGTGAAACAGCCCGCAGCCTCCTCCTCATCACCTCAAATTTATAAAGCCTGACGAGACTTCAACAGGGAAAAAACAAATTAAAAAAAACCCCCGAATAAATAGATGTGGAGACGAAAAGATGACAGGATGAAGGAAGAATGGTTACAACAGTTCATTAGAAACACAGACATTAAAACTTGTTTCCATCCACCGCTGACACACACACACACACACACACACAAACACAAAGAACAGCAGATGAGAGAGAAGGAGTGACGTACTGTCAAGTACTTTGAGTACTCAGTGCTGTGATTACTGTGAAGGTGTTACACTCAATTTGTATATAACAGAGACAGAGACCTGAGTAAAGTCGCTGAGTTCGGTCCTCTCACTCAGATGCGTCATATTTCTAAATCTTTCAGATGGAATATTTTCACGGCGTTTCTCTCAGAACTTGTCGTGTTTTGTGTCACAGCAGCTGACTGAAGACAAACTTTACAAAATAAAACTCTGGCTCTTCCTTTTTCTATACAGCTTCAAAAATGCTGATATTCTGTGAAACCAGCAGATTCACTTCCTCTCACATCTCTCATGACATATTATTGTGTTGTGATGCCCTCAGTTTGGGCTGACAGGCTGATCAGACAGCACCAGGTCAAAAATAAAATGAAAATGAATTTGAATCAGCAGTTTGCTCAAATATTGTGTACATGTCATTTTTCTTTTGAGCTTTGTCCCTTTATTCAGAAATCTCTTGAAGGTCACAAAAGGTCATGATCAGAAAGCAAAAACAAGCAAAATAATCACATCAAATAAATAACAGAAAACAGGACAGTGTGAAAAAGAAGGACAGCACAAACAGAGGGTTCATGTTCACAGGAATAAAAACATATGAAGACATACGTAAAAACACGGAATGAAGTCAGCAACAACATGAACAGATTCTCATAAATCTGCTTGACGACCTGATGGCAGACGACACATTCAACACATCATAAAAAACTGAGTGCCCGCAGAGACGCGGGGAGCAAAACAGAGGACGATATTCCAGCTTATCAGAAGAAGTTTGCTCTGAAGGAGAGTTTACTTAACTTGACTGTCTCTTCTTTTTATAGTTTGGATTCAGTAGCTTTATGATTGAGTTAAAGTTTAGTTAAACAGACAAACTTG
>JAPZDX010000023.1:28094888-28108162 GCA_029783625.1 Naso annulatus | reverse complement strand
CATGCCTCCCAACCTGGGGAATTCTGGGATACTGGGCAGAACTAGCACTGAAGAGAGAACACCTGGAGGTACACACACACACACACTCAAATGAAGTCTCTGAATTAACTGTGAAACATTTACAGTTTTGTGAGATTTCACAGATTAGAGTCTACTAATGCAATTGTGTGTTGTGTGTTGTGTGTTGTGTGTGTGTGTGTGTGTGTGTGTAGGTCAGGTGTCTGATCCCGGCATGGTTCGGATCATCTGTGGTCATCATAACTGGATCGCTGTTGCTTACACACAGTTTGTCGTCTGCTACAGGTGAACGCTTCTCTTCCATGCAGTCATCACCATTGTTTACTAGAGTTCACAGAATTAAAACATGCAGATATGCAGTATTAGTATGCAGTATTAGTATGCAGTATTAGTATGCAGTATTAATCTAATTAATCTGATTCTGTTATTAATGTATTTTTCCCTCAATAAGTTGATTTGAACATGATGAACATGACAGATTCTTGTTGTAACAAAAGATTTGATCATTTCTGTAACTTGAAGATAAATTGACATCACTTGAACGTCACTCTGTAACTTCTGGGGACATCAGTGATTTTATGTGTCAACACAGGGACACGCTTTTTCTGTAGTGAATCATCTGAGTCTCCCTCTCTCTGTCTGTCTCTCTGTCTCTCTCTGTGTGTGTGTGTGTGTGTCTCTCTCTGTGTCTCTCTCTCTCTCTCTCTCTCTCTCTCTCTCTCTCTCTGTCTTTCTCTCCCTCTCTGTGTGTGTGTGTGTGTCTCTCTCTCTGTGTGTCTCTCTCTCTCTCCCTCTCTCAGGGTGAAGGAGTCCACCGGATGGCAGCAGGTCTTCACTTCTCCTCGTCTGGATTGGGTGATTGACAGAGTCGCGCTCAACGCCAAAGTGATGGCTGGCTCGCTGGGAGACAACGACAAGATGGTGGCTGTGGCCTCGGTGACGGAGATCATCCTGTGGGCCATCTGTCCAGATGGCAATGGAAACGAAATCGGTGCGAATACACCAAGTTTTAACCTCAGTGATCAGACTAATTCAGATCTGTTCGAGAACCTCTGAAACTCAAAATGCTCTAAAGTGAAAACATGTCGACATGAATGAGGAGCTTCTGAAGCAAAGAAATAAACGAAGAATGTGTTTGTCCCGTTTGAGACTGAGTCTGTGCTCACATCACAGTGTGTGTGTTAATATGTGAAATGTTGAAAACAGAGTTAAAGGCGCTCTGAAGGTCTGTCTGCTTTCTGTCTCTCTCCTGCAGGTGTCTTCAGCCTGAATGTCCCGGTAGAGGCTCTCTTCTTCGTTGGTAACCAGCTGATCGCCACCAGCCACACGGGGAAGGTTGGGGTGTGGAACGCCGTCACCAAACACTGGCAGGTGGGTGGAGACTTGTTGTGTTGCTGATCCCACAGACAGACAAAGCACAGCTGTGTGACGTTCTCTGTGTCGTCTGCAGAATCAGGACGTGGTTCCCATCAGCAGCTACGACACGGCCGGCTCCTTCCTCATCCTGGGCTGCAACAACGGATCCATCTACTACATAGGTGACTCACACAACACTGTGTCTCTCACACACACACACACACACACACACACACACACACACCCACGCATCAGAGTGTGATGCTTGTGTATCTGTAACAGGCAATGTATGTTCATCTAGTGCCATCGTCAGGTCAACATTTTCATTTGTCCAAGACTTGAAGCAGCTGTTAGCCTGATAGAGATGATCTCAGCTGAACGTGAGCATGTTAGCATTTAGCTCCAAGCAGCAGCCTCACAGAGAATGTCTGGAGTGGAATTGCTGCTCGTCGTGACACCTCCTTTGTTTGTTTGTTTGTCAGATGTGCAGAAGTTTCCTCTGAGGATGAAGGATAATGACCTGCTGGTGACGGAGCTGTACAGAGACCCGACTGAAGACGCCATCACTGCTCTCAGTGTCTACCTCACCCCCAAAACCAGTGAGAGAATATGTGCAACACTGCTGCTTTTCTGAGAGTACTGCTTCTGTTTGAGACTGTGAATCAAACTGCAATGTTTTTTAGGAATGTAACAGAATGTCAGATTGTCAAACACCAAAGTTGACAGCTGCATCTTTAAGTTTTCTAGATCAATAAATCATGTGGGACATTGGTCAGCTGACTTTAGCTTTTCTCTGACTAGCAAATGTCTGCTTATGTGAGAACAGAAAAGTATGTTTGGGCTCATTTCAAAATACTGTCTTTATTATTTGTCCACCAGAGAGCGCTGTTCGTACATCACCCTGTACCTCTGTTACTTCCACCAACAAACGATGTTACTGCCAACATGACTACCAGCAGAACTACTTCTGCTACTAATACACTGTTAGTTTTCATGCTTTATTTCATTTCAACAGTGTGTCAGTGTCACGTTGCTTGGTTGACTGGGATAAAAACAGGCCTGTCATCAGTGAAAACAGGCTTCTGCTCTGTGAAACATGGTACTCAAACTGTGTCATGTGATCAGGCGACAGTGGGAACTGGATCGAGATCGCGTATGGGACGAGCTCTGGCACGGTTCGAGTCATCGTTCAGCATCCAGAGACGGTCGGCTCGGGCCCACAGCTCTTCCAGACCTTCTCTGTCCACCGCAGCCCCGTCACCAAGATCATGCTGTCAGAGAAACACCTCATCTCAGGTACGAGATGCGGGGTTCAAACCCACCACACATCACCTTACACATCCCCACAGCTCCGTTTGTTACCGGTTGCCACATCACTGACGTTGTTCATGTCTGCTGTCCTTCAGTCTGTGCCGACAACAACCACGTGCGGACGTGGACGGTGACTCGGTTCAGAGGGATGATCTCTACGCAGCCGGGATCCACACCACTCACCTCCTTCAAGATCCTCAGCCTGGATGACGTCGATGGACATGGAGGCTGCAGCGCCGGCACAGAGATAGGTAACACACACAGAACTGTGACAGGAGACAGACCACCAGAGGGCAGTGATGAGCCACAGTTCAAAGTTGTGCTCTGTGTAAAATGAGCCCTTACAAACTGAATGTGTGTTAGAGTGAAGCTTTGAGGTCAGAGGTCAGATTGTAACGGTGTGTGTGCGTGGTTTCAGGTCCGTACGGAGAGAGAGACGATCAGCAGGTGTTCATCCAGAGAGTTGTACCCGACACTGATAAACTCTATGTGAGACTGTCGTCCAACGGAAAGAGGTAAGACATTAACGGTGATGTCCTGTGGATGTCTGTCCACAGCTCTGATATAAATGTTGGTTGTAAGCTGAATGTAGTTCATGCAGATGCAGTAGAAGGCGCTTCTGTTCCAACACTCAGTCTGGCTTATTGTGTGTTTACACGTGTGTAAATTTTAGAAGCAACTCTCATCTCAGCAGCAGGACGAAGCCAACATGGATTCAAATATCTTCATCTTATTAGATTAGAGGTCACCTTACATTCTGTTTTGGTGAAACATCAAAAACTTAATTTTAAGTTTTCACAACCTGTGTGTGTGTGTGTGTGTGTGTGTGTGTCAGGGTGTGTGAGGTGCGCTCGGTGGACGGCACCTCCATCACGGCCTTCATGGTTCACGAGTGCGAAGGCTCGAGTCGCATTGGCTCTCGGCCCCGACGTTACCTGTTCAGTGGCCACAGCAACGGCAGTATCCAGATGTGGGACCTGACCACCGCCATGGACATCGCTGGCAAGGTCGACATCAGAGGTCAGACTCTACAAAAGACACAACTTTATTGTTCACTGATGACACAACAGAGCACAGGGCTGTGTTGTTTTGTTCCAAACAAGAACACACAGCAGGGAACAGATGAGGTCTGTCAGGCAGTTGTACAGTTTCTGTGATTGGTCCATAAGCTTTGTGTCACACTGTGTTGAGATCTGTGATTGGTCAGTAAGGGATGTGGGCTGTCCCTGGTTGTCTTGCAGCACTAGGCGGGCCAACAGAGGAGGAGCTGCTGGAGCTGCTGGACCAGTGTGACCTGGCTCTGACCAGAACACCTGACAGCACACCTAGAGCCTCGACCTGCAGGTTCTCACACACACACACACGCACAATTCATTCTATTAATAGCAAATATATAACACATAAGTAGCCTGTTTTAAAAAGATTTCAGAACTTTTTTTTTCACTCAAACTTCTGCAAAAAAAATCTATTTGTTATCAACATTTATTCTTCTAAATAATAAACCGGCCCTGCAGATGCAGCAGCCGTCAAAACTTTCCCGTGCACCTTCAAACTAACGAGGTTCAGCTAATAAACGGTGCTCATGCACTGCTTGTGCTGTTGTTGTCGTCGTCGTTGTTGCTGAATCTTGTGACTTCCTGTCCCTTCAGTCTTCACTCTCAGCTCAGTGACGGCTTCAGGACGGAGCGTCTCCAGTCTGCAGGAGGGGGACGAGGACCCACAGCTTCAGGTTCGTCCACTTCACTGTGCGGCAGCCTTCCCCGGCAAGCTCCGCCCCCTGTGCCCCTCACTAAACCTGTCAGAGACTCAGGCCTTTCAGCCACGCACGGAGCTGGACCGCAGACCCTCACCATCTCTGCCTGTGCTAACAACTCCTCATCCAGTCCCAGTCACACCGCCGTCACCCGGCCCAGACACCCGGACAGAGAGCCGGGCTCAGTCCGCAGAGGGAGCTTCGTGGAGCGTTGTCAGGAGCTCGCCAAGGGTTCAGAGGTGGCAGCAGCCTCTGGGCTTGGGGTCCTGGGGGGATCGGAGGGGATCAGACGGAGCTTAGCAGTGTGCAGCGAGTTAGAGGCCAGATTTGGCCTCAAGACTCCCACCACCTTCTCCGTGTCCAGCACACGTCACTCACCAGGAACACCTTCATCACTGTCATCATCACCATTATCCTCATCCTTGTCAAACCGCAGGAACACACCTTCATCCCCTGTAAGCCCCACCCCTTCTCCAGCCCCACCTGTCCCAAACCGATCTCCGGCGCCTGTCTCACCACGCCGTGGCGCTCCAGCGTCTCCTGCAGCATCTCCTGCTGATGTCACAGCTTCCCCTGAGAGCCCGGCGAGTCCAGACAGCCCCGCCATGGGCCCGCCCACCAGCCCAAAACCACACATGAACGAGACTAGCTTCTGATTGGCTGGTTAGACTTAATCAATCGAAGAGTAATGGAACAGTCTCATTCAGCAGGCTTGGATTTCTGTTGTAACGCCAAGACAGAAGAACAATGACTGACCTTAGACAGCTGCCCTTAGAACTCATTGTTATTCATGAACCAAAGCTAACAGGTCAAACTGTGGCTAAAGCTAACAGGTTCCACAACATCACTATGCTAGCAAACTGTGGCTAAAGCTAACAGGTGCTTTGTCCTCATCATGCTAGCAAACTGTGGCTAAAGCTAACAGGTTCCACAACATCACCTTATTAAAAAAACTGGCTAAAGCTAACAGGTGTCAGTTTATCATTATGCTGACAAACCTTTGCTAAAGCTAAGTGGAATAAACATCATGTTGTTGTCCTACATGTAACCTTTTTACATCTGGTGAGGATGTTGACTTACGTGGGACCTGTTAGCCTTAGCCTCAGTCTGATAGCATGTCAGCATGTAGCCATCGTAACACATTAAAGACTCTTTACTGGGTTCTTCTTTTGGCACGACAAAGCTTGAAACATTAAAAAGTCAGGTGAAGACAATTTTCAACCAGCTCACAGTGTCTGTCTTAGCGAAGCTTAGCAAGCTACCAATGATAAAATCAGCCAGCTGCAGTTATTCTTACATTTTGTGGAAAAAAAAATCAGTGGTTGTCGGCAAGAGCTGAAAAGCTGATATTTTGCTTCTACTATGTAAAAAAAAAAAGAAAAAAGAGAGAGAGACCCATTTTGGAAAATTATGAGAACTTTTGGCTGTGAAACTGCACCGCTGTCACTGTAAACTGTGTGTGTGAAGACAGATTGAGTAACGGTGACTGAAGTGGGTGAAGTGATCCGTTGATACATCTAGCAGCTCCGCTGAGCCTTTTATCCTCGTGCCTGGTTTTGGTTTTGTGGCACATTTTCTGTCTGAGACTGTCTGGTGAACATGTTGGAGCCTTAAATGACAGAAAATGATCAGGTGACGCTGCTTTACCTGAACTGTTTTGTAGTTTTTGTAACCAACAGAGAAGAAAAGCTTTGTCAATGTTTTGTTCCTGGTAGCAGGTAAATCTTTCTAAACTTTTCCATCTGCAAAACAGCTGATGAGACTGTTTCCAAAAGTTTGTATAGAAAAACTTTATTTTTTTTAATTTGTGTGCTGTTTGTTTTGACTGTAAATTCACACTGTGATGACTGAGCTGAGCCTGAACGCCTCACCGTCACAGCCAATCAGGTTTCAGCTCTGCTTTCCATCAACGCTGCCAAATGAAATCAGCTTGATGTGAATTTTTAACAGGACACCTTATTCCACTAATTATTCCAATAAGTTCTTGGAAATAACTTTGTCTCGTAGATGCTAATCATTGTGAAAACAGTTAACTGCTCTATGTAAATCCCTAAAAAAGATGTTAATGTGTTATTATCATTTATGTATGTGTGTGACTGCATGTTTGTCTTCAGATGCTAATTCCATAATTTTCATGTTAAGTTCACTTTCTGACTTAAAGACTGTGCAGTAAAGAGACACGTTATTAATGCAGGACTTTTACTCATAACAGAGTAGTTTTACTTTGTTTGATGATTACTCTGACTTCAGTAAAACATCAGTATTTCTACAGCCCTGGTGGTTTCAATGAAATAATGATAATGTTATGAATTATTGTTTTATTGAACTTAAAAATGCTGAAAACTAATGTGACATATTAATAGTATTTGAGGCCAGATGGTCTCCTTTCATTGTCTTGGCAACACTTTTGTACTTCTGACTGTTTGATGGTGAAACAGGTATTAATTAAATAATTCATAGGTGAAAAGGTAAATTATTAACATTGAATATGGTGAACGGTCAGAAACTCTGAACTAGTCTCATGTTACAAAGTTATTTCCACAAAACCTCAAAGGAGATTTTTCGTAAAATCGGAACCCGTAACAGAAGTGTTTACGTTACAGAGAGCAGCTCCTCTCACGGTGTCTTCCTCCTTTAATCTGAAGTATTTCCTGTTCACACAGTCTTCATCCATCATCCAAACTGTAAGTTCACACTTTGGATTGTATTTCACTCATTTCTGTCTCTGGTGTCTCCTGTGAATGATGTCAGTGTTTGTTCACGTTTATTTCACTTTATCGTGTTTTCTTTCGTCATGTCTCAGTTTGAGTCAGTTTCAACCTTGACTTTTTTCTATATTTGATCTGTTCTGCAGCACAGTTGTTTTCATTATCTGTGAATCCAGCCGTTGTTTTCTCCATTTTAATTAACTGATATAAAATGTTACTTCCGAATGTCTTTTTCCAAAATTGATTTTTCCTGATAATTTTATTTCGTAATGTTCCATAAAGTAGGCCTTCAAGTCTGACTGTTTACACCTTTTTCCCGAACTGAAACAATTAGACAATATATGTATTAGTGAACTAACTAAAAATTAAGCAAAATTAATTTAGTTATTTTGAATCCAAAAACACAATTTTTTTTATGCCTTTGACTGATTTCTAAAGTTCTGGGTTTTTTACTGTTTTGTGATATTAAACTAAATCAACTAATAAACAAAAACTTTGCTTGATGGAGGAAAAAATCATCAGTAACAATCCTGAGAATAATAGATGATCTAATTAATTGTAATTGATTGCTGCAGCTTTTTGGGGTATGATTTCAGATTATTGTAATTCTAATTATCATTATTATTATTATTATTATTATTTGTCTTATTTATATTGTCATCCTTCCTGAAGCCAGTGAATGCAGCATTTGTGGCTCTGAACTGTTCATGTGTGTCTGAAAACAAGCTGTTTAAACTTTGTTGAAGGCGGTCAGGCAGCAGCTCACATGGAGAGAAACTGTCGATCTGACTGAACCAGGGTCGCCGCTGAGCAGGATTTCCATATTTCTATCTGAAGATCTTCCATCACATTGTTTGTATCACCACGTTTCTAATGAACGGGCTATGTAGAAAAAAAAGAAAATAAGTGACTCATGAAAATCACGTTTTTATTCCAAAAGCATTTAATTGCCCTGTCACATTAAAACTATCAAACTAACCTGCAGCCAGTTAATAATCAGCTGTTCAAAGAGTCCACAACATTCAAATGTCGTCCACGTCGACTCCACGGGCTGCCTGTCTGACTGTTGCCACGGCAACGCAGATTACACACAAAAACTTCTTGGCTTACAAAAATAAATATAGTCGAGCAGATTTAGACCTTGATGATGATGATGATGATGATGTGTAGTTAAGTTTGTGAGTTTGTGTTTGTCCTCTAAGTGGGTTATCTAAGCCCCGCCTCCAAAGAGAGATTGTCCAGTCATAGCTTACCTTCCATTTCTTGGCTCAACGGTCGAGTTCTGCTGGTGCTCTGTTTTTTTTTCTTTTCTTTTCAATAATCTCCAAAATCTAAAACACAAGTAAAAGTGTTGAACAGATGAAAAGCTGTTTTTGTCTACACTAACACAAGCTGCTAACGTTAGCATGAGAGGCTAACTCGGGGTTTCTTCAGCTGATGTTGTGTGGAGGCTCTGCAGAGGATGTGACCCGCAGCAAACACGGAGCTGCTGCAGCTGAGCGTGACGCTGTTGGGATGAGAGCACAGGCGTGTGGGGCTGCAGGTCTGTGCACGAGGATAGCGATCGTTCCCTCTCTGTGCCAGTGAGATGCTGCTTCAGGTGAATGAGTTCAAGAATTTGGGGGTCTTGAAGAGTCTAATGTCTGATCCGCTTTGGGAACGTGGGGATTCTGCAGGAGGGAGTGGAAAATGTTGCTGGAGAGAGCAATGATGGATTGATTGCTACATCTGCAGCACAGTGACCCAGCCGCAGACAGGAGGCGGAGTCTGGGCGGTTTGAAGGTGATGTTTGGTTCATCCACTGTGTGAAAGCTCAGAATGATTACAGTGTGACATTAGCAGCTCCGTCCTTCGGAAAGTGCAACCAAACTTATGTTAAATCGTCCCATCAGCTATTAAAGGGATGCAGCAGTTCAGTCCGTCGTCATGGTAACGCTCATGGCCTCACAGTGATGTTACACAGCAGAGTTCAGGACTTTGCGTCGAGCATCTCCAGCAGCAGTTTGTGCAGTGGGACGCAGTGGCGACGATGCAGCCGCAAGAAACTCTGCACGGCTCGGTCTGCCGTCTGCCGCAGCAGGGGAAGGCTCATGAGCAGCCGGCCGGCACGGTGCTGCTCTCTGCGGGACGACTCGTACTCCTGCAGGGCCTCATGGAGCCCGTCCTGGAACCTCTGCACCGAGTCCGGACAGTCCACCGGGTCGGCGTCTGACAGGACAGACAGAGAAAGGACATGAGGACGCTCAGGGGTGGAAAGCATCACAGATCAACTTTGAGATGACAGCACTTTTTTTTAAACATGATCGATTTTTTTTTTTTTTTTTAATTTTTTTGACTGCTGATGTTATTGAGTTTCTGATTTTCTGTGAGCAGTGAACGAGTTCTGTCCCGGAGCACTGAGAAAAAAAAATCAGCGTCCACTCAACAAAAACATGAGAGACAAAGAGAGCGAGCGGGGCGATCAAGGACCAGATTAAAAACAGGGTCAAGGTCAAGGTCAGTCTGTGGCCCAACACACACACACACACACACACTCTGTCCTCCAGCAGACAGTTAACAGTTTATAGCTCCAGGACCGAGTCTATCGATACAGTTTATTGATCCGAGGCTCAGAGAGTGGGAGACGACCAGACTCCAGCTGGAAAGACCAGCCAGTGTCCCATCATGCATTGCTTCCACATGAGTCATACGCTGCCGACACACTGCTGTCCATCCACTGATAGCATTGTTAGCATCAACGACATCTTTTCCCTCTGCATCATAGACCGCAGAGTTGTTGATTCGCTAATTAATTAATTAAGTAATAAACTAATTAATTAATAATGAACCCCCCCCACCCATACCTCCTCATGAAGGACATTAGTGGAGCTAATCAATACTGTGATCCCTCAGCTGCCAGTCTCTGATCAATATCAATAACCACTTCTTTAAGATCAATACGTTCTGACCCCCAGCCACCACACACACACACACACACACACACACACACACACTTCTGTAATTCCAAATCATTATCAGCACTCCTGCTTCTGTTTTGTTTTGTTTTCCTCTTTGTGTTTTTGGGGCAAATCTACACATGTTGGGGCACTTGGGGCAACTGCCATCCCGTGTGTGGTTTGAATGTAAACAGGAAGTTTACTTTGTTGACATGAATATACCTGAGTTAGCGAGCGCCACAGCCTTCAGCGTCACCGCCTCCTCAGGGCTCAGGTTCATCGCCTGGTATTTGGCTGTCAGGTGACGCAGCGCCTCGTACAGGTCGGCCAATCCCGCTGCTCGACAGTGACCCTCGTCCAGACGCAGGTTCTCTGCAAACACAAGCTCCTCCCTCATTGCACCCTGTGACCGCCAAGCCACACCCACCAACAGTGCCTCCATCCAACCGCTCTGCAGCAACGACATCTGGTCTACCAATGAGAGTCCGGAGAAACCTGAGGGGGCGGGGCAGAGCAGGTGTCACCCAGGCTGATGAGGACATAATGTAATGTGAGAGAAGAAACTGAAACAGGATGTTGAAATGGCCAGTTCCTGTTTCAGCAGCTTCAGTCTGCTGACTCAGCACAAACCCCCCGTGGCAGAACAACCCGTGGCCCCTCCAGGTGCTCAGAGTGTGTACCTGGGATCTGTTTGACCCAGCCAATCAGAACCAGCAGCTCCCGGTTCAGGAGGTCACACAGGGTCAGCACGGTCCGCAGGCTGCTGTCATTGGTCGAGTTGTCGTGGTTGGCAGCCAGCGGGGTGGGCTCAGTCAGCAGCAAATGGGAGATCACCTTGTTTCCTGAAAGACAGGAAGTACTTTAAGGGAGCTGAACTCCAACATGAACGTGACGTCTGAGTGACGTGTGTAAACTCACTGCTACAGGCTGTGTGCGTATACGGCGTCTTAGTGTAGAAACTGAGTCCAGTCTCCGCCCGCCTCTTGTACTTCTGCCGTCCGCCTCTCACGCGGTCCATCCGAACACCTGCAACACGGACACACACGGTTTTTCTCACTGTGCTCCTCCGTCCTCCAGCACCTGATCCACAATCCATGGAGACGTGAGGACGGAGGAGGCTGCCGCACGAGAAACACTCACTGCTGTCATTCTCCAAGAACTAATGTACCACTTTACATTAAGTCTGCACACAATTACACATTCAGTCATTCATAAACAATTATAAACAAGATATAACAATTTTCATACGCCGATGCAGGCTCACAGTTTGGCAAGATCAAACGGTGTTGTCTTTTACACTGTACAGTAAAGCCCCCTTGTGCCAGTTATAGATGTCAGTAACTCTTCAGTTAATGTTCATTACAATGAGATGCTGAGAAACATAAAGTAGAACCGAAGAAGGTTTGGACCGGGCACAGATACCTGACAGTGAGGCCAAGAACGGGTGAGTAGTTTACCACGTTAAGGAAGTTTGCCCGCTGCGCCTCATCTGGAATGCTGTCCGCAAGAAACCACCATGAAGCATCACAATACACAACTTTATGGTAGGAGGTAGTTACTGGTTTATTTTAAGAAAGGGCACTTCCATCCAACCATCATTCTTTTGGTGGCTGACAAACATCGTGTGAAGGAGACAGCTGAACATGCTAACTGACAAAACAACATGATAAAGTCAGCTAGGGAACCAGCATCATCTAAGATTGAACAGAAGAGATGCATCTTGCCAAATAGTGAGCCTGCATCAATGTATGAAAATTTTACAACTTTTTTCGGTTTATTAATGACTTGTAAGGTATTTAAAACCGAATTAATTACCTTATGAATATACTATTTATAAACCTCTAAAGGGGAGACTTCATGTAAAGTGGTACCCACATGTCACAGTCACACTGCAAACACTGCAAAGCCTCATGGGAAGCTCCTGTGACAGACTGATGAACTCGTGACATGGCATACCTTCTCTCATCATCCCGGCCTGGAGACATTTCTGGAAGCGGCAGGCCTGACAGGCTTTCCTCCTCCGCTTGGTGATCTCACACTCGTTCATCACTGGGCAGCTGTACTCAATGTTGCCTAGGTAACCACAAACAGGATGTAGTACGTGAGGAGTCAGTGACATCAGCAACATGTTCTGTGACAGCAGGCAGCAGGAGAAGCTGTTCAACATAAAAATCATAGAGCCGTGTTAACAGGATATTGATGAGCCGCAGTGATCAGCTACTCTCCAAGGCTGACATCACCTGATCAGCTGCTTCAAACTGAACTGATCACATGGAACCAATCGATCAATCGTCTGAGCCCTCAGGTCTGTTTGTCTGTCTGTCTGAAAGCTGCAGCTGATGTGTGAGCTTATAGCTTCACACACTAATCAATGCACAGAGGCTAATCACTTATTGATGAACACACACTGCTGCTGTCACCTTGTATGGTCCTCTTGAAGAACGCCTTGCATGCCTCACAGGACGCCACCCCATAGTGGTACCCAGAGGCGGAGTCTCCACACACCAAACACAGCCGCTTCGGCCCCACAGCACCCATTGGTGTGAGGAAGTCGCCCCGCAGAATCAAGTCCACCTGGGGAGAAGTCAAACGCATCACTGTGACATCACAGCAACCTGTTTCCTGTCAATGAACCCCATGAAATGTTCTGAGGCAGCAGGACAGAGTGTGTGTGTGTGCGTGCGTGCGTGCGTGCATGTGTTTATGGTAATGAAGGACTCAAGAGACAAAATAAATTTAAAAAGTTCTTCACCTGCGCTGAAAACGAGTCTGAAAAATGCACGGAAGCCTCTGACACCACGGCGCCCCCTTCGACACTTCCTCCGCTGGAACTAGATCCTGTCGGGGAGTCTGGCCCTGGAGCCCCACAGAGGAGACTGCAAGAGGAGGGAGAGGAGGAGGAGGAGGAGGCTGGGCTGGAGAGGAGGAAGGCCGGGTGCGAGGGGCTGAGAGCGGGCGTGCTGTCCAGGGGGAAGGAGGGACTGAGAGGGGAAGCATGGAGGAAGGAGAGCGGAGACTGAGCTTCATCAGCAGGGGAGGAGGAGGAGTCCAAGAGGCTGAGGAGGAAGAAAAGTGTGAGAAATTTTGTCACCAAGTCAAATGAAATAAAATCGTATTGAATCATTCACAAACGAACATCATTCACTCAGTTGTTCAAGAGATGAACGTCATCCACTTGTGAATGAATCTTTG
>JAPZDX010000023.1:28030612-28044379 GCA_029783625.1 Naso annulatus | reverse complement strand
ATTCAGTTTTTATGGTTAAGGTTAGGGTTAGGGGCTAGGAAATGCATTATGTCAATGAGTGTCCTCACAAGTATAGCAGTACAGACTTGTGTGTGTGAGTTTGGGCCTTGTCACGTCGCTCCTCATATTTAAATTTAACATTCTGTCGTGTTTCAGATTTTGGTTTTCCATCAGAGACAACCAGCTCATTTACAGGAAGTCACACAAGGTACGACTGAGCGTTTCTGTGATGCGGCGGCGACTTGTTAACAGAAATCAAACAGCTGTCACCCAGAATGTTCAGCACATGTTTCTCACGCCGTTCTCTGTCTGCCACTCATCCATTCGATGAAGATGTTGTTATTTTCTGGGCTGACGGAAAGTGAAGCAGGTAGAGAGCAGGTGATGATGCGTTGTTTCCTGCTGCAGGAGGAGAACATGGTTCTGTTTGAGGATCTCAGACTGTGTGCTGTCAAATCTCTGGAGCACATCGACCGGCGCTTCTGCTTCGAGCTGCTGTCTGTTCAGAAGTAAGACAGAGATCAGGGTTGTCCTGTTCTCAGCAACTCCATCTGCACAGACAAACCAGCTTTGGTGGGGGACTCCTTTCAGTGGTGTATTTATTCATATTTGGTGCTTGAGTGAATGTTTTGAGCTTTATGACACAGAAGAAGAAGACACATCAGACTGTCTCACACACACACACACACACACACACGTTAGTAATCCCACTCACTGCTGGTTTGAGTGTGGACGTGAGATTTGTGCAAGAAATTGTAGAAAATCAGCAAGTTTAAAGAAATGAGTGTCATGTGGCTTTATAGAAAACATGAAATGTGCTCTGGGTGTGTGTGTGTGTGTGAATGTCAGGTGCTGTGCTCTGCAGGCGGACTCGGAGCAGCTGAAGCAGGCATGGCTCAGCACTCTGCAGGGCAGCATCGACCTCGCCTACAGAGAGAGAGCCGACGCTCAGATCACACAGGCACGTTCACTCTGACGCTGCGTCCGTCTTCACTGCAGGCTGTAAAAACTCCGTCATGTCACAGCAGGATTTTCCTGCTGTTGGTCAAGCTGGAGCTCATTTTGAATCAAACTGAAACTAAAGATTCTTTTCATTCTGGACAAATCTTCTGATTCTTTTCTCCATCGATCCACTGATTGCCAGCTTCGTCAAAACTCTAGAATAGTGAGAAATGTCGTCACAATGAGCCAAAAGTGACGTCTTCACCATGTTTATTTAGTCCAAAGATTCCGGTCTTTATGCTAAGCTAAGCTAACTAGCTTCATATTTACTGCTGGATTTTCAAAGATATCAAACTACTGCTTCAAAGATTCAGACACATTTGATCATCTGTTCCTGTTTACAGCCTAAAGAACTCCCTCCTCTCCTGTCTGCTGGGGACGCCTCCCCGGCCCCACCCCCTCAGAGGCCTCCTGCACTGGGTGTGGCCCTCAGGGGCCCCGGGAACCAGCGCTGCTGTGACTGTGGGGAAGAGGAGCCCCGCTGGGCCTCCATCAACCTGGGAGTCACCATGTGCATCGAGTGCTCCGGCATCCACAGGTGACCTTCAAACTGTCCTGACTCACCTGTGTACTCCCAGAGTTCACTGTTTGATTTGACTTTCATGAAATGTGATGTCATCATGTTTGCAGGAGCCTGGGAGTTCACCTGTCTAAGGTGAGATCACTCACTCTGGACTCATGGGAGGCTGAGCAGCTGAAGGTAACACACGCACACACACACACACACACACACACATTTTTACAGCCTGTTTACTAAAAAGCAAAAAAAAAAACTTAAGTCCGTTAATAAAAACAGTTTGTAAACAAAATGGAGGCGAGAATAAAAAAAGTCATCCTGCTGTTTATTTGATAAAACTCTACAGCAAGCAGCTGTTTGAGAAAATAACGGAACCTTTTTAAACATGAAACTTGTTTTCTTTGTTTTGTTTTGTTTTTTTTAAGGATTGTTCTGATTTTTGTCTTCAGGAGGAACCAATGAGCTTAAAGCTGAGAGTCACAGACAGGAAGTCAGAAATTATTTAGAAGCACTGAAAAAACTGCATAAACTCAGAACTCTGAACCTTTCTTCTTCTTCCTCTTCTTCTTTTCTTGCTCTTCCTCTTCCTCTTCTCCTTCCTCTTCCTTTCTTAGCTGCTGTGTGTTCTGGGAAATGACGCCATGAACCAGATCTATGAGGCGCGATGTTCTGAGGAAGGACGAGCCAAACCCAGAGCGGACAGTTTGAGGTAACATCACTCAGATTGGTGTGTCGTGTGAATGAAGCAGTAGCTGTTTCCTGTCAGTGGCTCAGGTGTGTCAGTGGTTTCCTGTCTGTGTGAAGTGAACTCTTCATGCTGTTGATGACAGTTTAATGACAGAGAGCAGACTGAAGTCTCGTTTTCCTTGCAGAGCAGAGAAAGAGTCGTGGATCAAACAGAAGTATGTGGAGAAGAGGTTTGTGCAGAGCAGCAGCTCAGATGGAACAGGTATGTCACTCCCTGTGTGATGTCACAAAACATCATCCTCACATTCATGTTTTCATCCAAAGTCTGACTGCAGCTCAAACTGAGCCTGAGGCTGCTTTGGATGGAGGTGATTTCATCATCAGCCTCCATCTTTCTGTTTCAGCTTGTGAGAAGGTCAATGCTGGGCTGCGTCTGTATCGGGCTGCGATGGCAGGAGACCTGGTTGCCATGGCAGCAGCGTTGGCTCAGGGGGCGGAGGTCAACGGGAGCATCAGTGAGGAGGAGGGACGCACGGCGCTGATAGGAGCTGCTGTCGGGGTGAGGAAGAGCTTTCAAAATAAATGTAATGATGGAGGAATAATGACACACAGAGAGACCCGGAGCTATTGATCCTGATCCATAACGTTATTGACACACATGTCACCTGTTCATGTGTTCCTTTGGAACCAGAGAATTGACTAAAATTAAAATTCATTCATCTGTCACTCATTTGTCAACATAGTAACTACCAAAAAGAAAACTGAATCCATGACAGAGAGACGGCTAACACTAGCTAGCCCCCTCCTTACCTAAAGTAACATCCACTCATTGCTAACTTTAGAATGCTAACATTACAAGCTTGGCTAACGAGAGAAAAACACAAAGATGACGGTACTGCAGTGGAACAGGGATGTTTCACTCTGTTTCACTTCAGGCTGAACTTAGAATCAACCTGAGAGCTGCTGATGTCACTGTCTGAACAGATCATTAACACGATGTCGTCCATCAGTATGCCATAAAATCCTATAGAGACACAGACAGGAGGGCCGGACTATCCGTTCTACTTTCAGATTGTCCAGTCATAGAGTTCAAGGGGGTGTGAGGAGTTACATCACAGCACGACAGCAAGAACTTACGTCGTTGTTTTGTACCAGTGAAGAGAATTTTACTGCTGCATCTGTGACAGAAAACGCGGCCGTGTGCAGCGGGCGTGGAGTCAGGATGTAACTTTGGCTGGGCCTTACTTTCACTAAAACTAACACTAAGGCACGCAGAGCTGGAAATGATTCCAGCCTGATTTTTGTCTCTGTCCCGCCGTGAAAGCACAGAATGTTCCTGTGGAGACAGCGCAGCGCCGCTCTCTCTCTCCAGTTCAAAGTGAGTGCAGCTCACCCCGTGTGCCGCTCTCTCTCTCTCTCTCTCTCTCTCTCGTTCTCCACTGCAGTACAGCTCTGCGTGCTGTGAGACAGGCTTGATACAATGCAGACATTACCGTTGGTCATCAAGGTCACTCGCCAAGTGTGTGTTGTGTGTCTGCGCGGTGGGTGTGACATCACAGCGTGCTCCGTTTAACGTGATCACATGCTGTATTTAATATCACAATTCCAGTCATATTCATAACATTATCAGCCTTTTCATGTAGAGAGTGGAGGAAAGTTTGGTGAGCAAATGAAAAATGGAGATGCGAGGTGTCAGCCTTGGAAAAGTGATGCAGTCGCCAAACTGGGTCGTAATCAAGGATTTCATTAACGGGTCAAACTGCGCCAGACAGACACGTCACACCACCGGAAACAACAACTCTGAATGCATGGGAAGGGCTGCAAATTACAGAGATGATTTTTTATAACATCTTATGACAGTGAGTTAGTTAAAGGTGCCTTAGTAGACGATCCTGTAGTCTTTGGAAAAAACAGTCATTATTGATTCCTCCATCGCTGATTGGCGATCTGATCACCATCAGCACAAGCCTGACAGACAGGAATGTGGACTCGCACAGTTCTTACAGTGCAGGCGGTGTGTCGTCCCAGGTTCGAGGTCGTCCCTGCAGTGAAGTGGTCTCTTGTCCCTGTCGTCTCAGCGGTTGTGTTTCTCTGTGCTGACTGCAGGGGTCGCTGTTGGCCTGTGAGTTCCTGCTGCTGAACGGAGCCAACGTCAACCACCGAGACCAGAGAGGAAAGGGAGCACTGCACGCTGCTGCCACCGCTGGACACACTGGGTAATGACACACACACGCACACTGACCTGTGTAATAAAGTTGAATATTCACTGCTCATCCTCATTGGCTGTTGCAGACAGGTGTGCCTGCTGTTGAAGAGAGGAGCGAATCAGTACGCTGCAGACGAGCGAGGTCAGGATCCGCTCGCCATCGCCGTGGAAACAGCTCACGCGGACATTGTCACACTGTGAGTCACTGAACCTGTGAAACTGTTGAAGTGAGGTCAGAGCTGACGTCAGGACGGGCTTAGCTTAGCTTAGCTTAGCTTAGCATAGTCCAAGACTGGACACAACTGGCAATGCCACGTAGCTTCACACAGATGTTCACCCCTGTCCTCTCCTCCGCCGGGGGGGTCACTGCACAGGAGAGATCTTCCACTGGGAGGCGCCAAACACACGTGACTGTTAGCAGGCTAATCTGTTAGCAAAAAATCAAAATCAAGATATGGTGAAATGAATGAACAACTTTTGTGAGAGATGACATCAGTAAACTAATTGTTGTGTTTGATCTCAGCTGATAGTCGATCGATTTTTCAGGCTGCGGATGGCGAGGATGAACGAGGAGATGAGAGAGTCGGAGGGCGTGTTCGGAGCTGCCGGTCAGTACACACTCTCCTTCTCACACAGCTGTGACGTCAGACAGCAGCTCACTGATCATAAACCTGCTGCAACTCCACAGGAGACGATGAGACGTTTCAGGACATCTTCCGGGACTTCAGCGACATGGCGTCACATGACCCGGAGAGGCTCAGCAGACGGCAGTTCAGCCGTGGAGGAGCCGAAGAAGAGGAGGAGGTGGAGGGAGGAGGAGGAGGAGGAGCGGTGAACAGCAAACACAGAGCTGAAAAGACAGAAGGATGACAGAAACAGGCTCCAATGGGTTACCATGGTAACGGTCCCGAAGGTCACTTTAACATTTTAAACAGTTGACTGACAAACATTTAAGATGTAACAACAGTGTAGCTTAATTCTCTTTTTAAACTGTGTTTGGAAAACGTGTTACCAGCTGATTTTTACGATCAGTCAGTCTGCAGATGATGATGATGGTTATTATTGTTGTTATTGTTATTATTTAAGTTGTTTGTTTGCTTTTAAAATGTCAGAAAATAATGACAAATATCTATCAAATTGTTCTTAGAAATGTTTCAGATCCAGCGACAGAATGTAAATCATGGTTGAGGAAAGTCAGCCATGAGCTGCAGAGGTGCTGACGTGTGGGTGTGTGGACACAGTCAGGCCGGTCTTCTGCTTACAGTCCTCATGCTAAGCTACGCTAACCACGTCCTGACTCAGCATTCCAGGAGAGCAAGTTAGCATAATTCCTAAAAAGCTGAAATGTTCCTTTGGTCAAATAATTATCTCAGCTGAAGGGCTCAGACCTTTACTGCAGCCTGTAGGGTAACCCCTGTTTCCATCTGGATTTATTTTCAAAAGTAATAGCACGATGTCAAAACGTGGTGAGAAAATTGTGTTTCCACTGTCACACCTGTGTTTGAGGAAAAAAAAGCATTGTTACAGGTGAAATGAGTCCACATAGAAACCACTTTGCCCGAGTGACTGCCGTCTGTACCCAGTCTGAGCAGCTACACGTGTCAGACTTTTTAAAGATGTGTGGATTTGATCTCTTCACGGCTCCGCTTCATGATTGACACTCACTCCAGAGTCTGAAGGGTTTTTGTTTTTGCTTCAGTCTCAAGTTTCAGGAGAATCAGGCCAGACGTTTTTCTGTAAACCTGCTGACAGACACACTGAGAAGACGACAGAGGAAGAACAGTGAACACAGGGCCCAGCTAACTGCTGTTAGCATTAGCATCAGTTACAGAAAAGGAAATGAAGAAAGTTACTGTGAGGAAAGTTACAAAGACAGACACGTCCATGTTTAACAGGGGTGACGTCACCTTGTTCTTCAGTAATCAAGAAGAATGACGCAGTTGCTGCTAAGATGTCACAGTCAGGTCTGAGGTCACTTCCTGTGTGTGTTTGTGCTTGTCCACTGACCTAATCTCAATGAAAACCAAAAGTCTAAAAAAGAAGGAAAAATGTGGTGAAGCTCCGGGGACGTCAACCATTGAAAACAGGAAGTGCACAGTAAAAACGTTTTGCTCGTTAAAGTTCAAATACTTTCAGCTTTTCCGTGTGTTCGTGTCTAATTATCATCTCTTTGTATGGTCGCTTTTATGGGCAGTGGTGGAATCTTCCATTCGATTAGGTTTTGGTTCTGTGATTTGATTTTTATTCTTTGCAGCTTTACTGTAGTGATGAAGAAAGGAGCTGGATGTTACGGTGCCAATCCCATCCGAGAGCTGTTCAGTAGAACATTGTTCTTTTTCTGAAAAGTGTTGGATTGTACTACACAGTATGTGTAAATCCTATTTTGCTAAGTAAAAATGTTGTACACACTCCAGAACACTAGGTGGCAGCAGCAGGAATGCCAGTTGCCCACCAGCAGTAAACAAAGGAACAGGAAGTGGTTGTAATAAGAGGGGGAAAAAGGGGCTCAAGTTGTTTTTGTCTTCTTTGCTCTGGATTTAAAATATGAGTTAAACCTGTCGCACTGGTTTGATTTCACTTTGGCTCTCTAGAGCGTGTTGTCGGGTTTTTGCTCAGTAGTTGAAGGTGAAGTGATGGAGACTGAACTGGACGTCAGGCAGTGAAACTTGAGCACAACATAAAAAGAACGGCTCTCACCAAGTACGAATCACCTCCCTTCGATCCAGAGAGCCGTTCAAAAAGAATGGGATGGTTCTTCAAGCACGTGTTCAGAAATCAGCAAGAGAACATGAATGTTGTTTTTTTTGTTAATAAAAATGAACAGCAGATGGGGCAGAAATGGTAGATTCTGTGACTAACAATACAAGCTGCTAAACAGAGAGATGAATCCTGAAATGGAGATGAAATGATTTGTTTCCCATTCAGGATTCAAACCGTGTGAAACTGACTGAGCTGAACCAGCCTCCTCCTCTTACGTCGACTGTTTCGTGGTCAGAAAGGGATTTCATGTGTAACTTTGCTGCTGTTTAACATCAGTTTGAGGGATTTTACACTCTTGTAGACATGAGTTTTACAGTTTAAAAAATTTGGCTGAACTCAGCAGTTTGCAGAGTCTTCATACGGTTTCAGAATTAATTTGAAATGAAACAGGATTGAGGTAGACCAACACTGAACACCTGAAGCACACGATCATGTTACACTGATGGTTTTTAAGATTTTTAGCCTCAGAGCAGCTGAAAACTTCACTCACATTTCAAAACATGTTGAGTTCAGACTGCAGCTGCTCGTGTTTTTTCTCCCTCAGGATTTTTTGTTTTCCTAAGAAATTTCATTCCAGACTGTTACAAATGTGATGCCACTGCTTAATAAATCCTCTTTACATAAAGATGCTGCTGTTTAATTCAGTTTGTTGTTGTTGGCTGCATTGCTACAGGCTGTGGCCCTGCATAACATGAAGTTCTTGTATTTGCTTTAGTATTTGAGTGATAAATGTAGATTTTGTGTTTCTCAGTATAATTCTCTACTATCGTTTTTAGGTGAAACAAAACCATTTTAGAGCCTGAAACAAAAATACTGAACTCTGTAGACACATAAAAAATTTATTAATAAAGAAAACTTCAGTTTATGTACAAACAGTGTTTAGAAACAAACAAAACATTAAAACAAACATAAGGTGCGTTGAATTTAATACTGAAATCAGCTGTGTTACTCAGGCTGATGTTAAGGTAAATTTTGTCCTCTTTCAGTCTCCGTACACACCACAGTAGGGTGGCTGGTTCCGGTTCAGATCCGGTTTAGTTTGTTTCGGGTCATCTGAACCAGCTGTTCAGAGTATCTCTCCAGCAAAGACATCGTCCTGTCGTCCTCCAGAGGACCAGAGGGGGCGCTGTCACCTTGTCGGTCACCTGCCGGCAGCACTGCCTGCAGTTCAGAGTTCACGACATCAAATGTCTCCCGCAGGATGGACAACATCTGAAGAATTTGCTCTGAACTGTCGACTGACACGCTAAGCTGCAGGAAGGAAGCAAAAGAAGAAAAACAAATAAAACAAAAAAACCCTGTTTTTAAATTTTCCATCTGGGTTTTCGTACCGTTTTCAGGAAAAAATCTCAAAATTAGACACAGACACGAGCTCACCTGTTGGTAAAGGCACACAGCTTGTCTTGCTGTCTGTCTCAGCTCGTTGGCGACCTGATGACACTGCAGCAGACAGACCGACTGTTCATCATCACCTGAACCTGCAACAACAAACACACTGATGAATTTGGCCAGAGGATGGCGCTACAGCAAACAGGAGCTGCAACAATCAGCAGGAACTTTAGAATGTGTCTTACATTATTCAGCAGGATTTCTGTAAGAACATTACCAGAAGTTACCTGTCTGAGGAATGCAGAGCGTTTCTGAAAGAGGAGAGGAAGAGGAGATGGGCGGGCTGGAGATCGACTCAGCTCCTACAGACAGAGAGTCAGCATGTGAGGGCATAAATAACTGAAATATCGTGTAAAAAAAGAAATCATATTTAACAAAGATCCAACATTTTGAGAAAAGTTTGAGATGAGTTTCACAACATTTTGAGATCTTTATCTCACCTGGATCAGTCTGGACTCTGCTCTCATCTTCCTCCCTGGGGGTGGAGCCGATGATGATGTCAGAGACAGTGGGTGAACCTGTGGGGATAATGGAGGGGGCGGGACTTACAATAAGGGTTTGGCTTTGATTCGTTGGTGTCTCCTCTACACTGCTGATGCTCCACCTCTCAACTTCACCCTGTGACATCACGTCAGTGGGTGTGGCTAAAGCCTGTGAGCTCGCTACAGGTACGTGATGCTGAGCCTTCTGGGACGACAGAGCAACACTGATGGATCAAAGAGAAACAAAAAACATCTGAAAATCACGACACAACCTCGTCACAACAATATTCTTTTTTCTCTGAATTTGACTTTTTTTTAAAAAGTCTTAAACTCTTCACACTTTGTTCTCAAAGTAATGAGACCTCCCCACTCGACCAACTCTGACTTTACAAAGCGGACTGTGGGTGGTGCCAGGCGTTACCTGCTGGTCCGGTCCTGATGGGGGGCAGATTTGGTGGAGTGAAGGTCCAGACCTGCAGACAGCGGGGGGGCAGAAGGCTGGAGGTCTGAGGACGAGGACGGGTTCTCTTTCTGCTCCTCTTGGGTGGGTGTGGAGAAGTTGGGGGGGTCCTGGCTCAGCTTTGTCCTGGAGCTGGCTGAGGTTCCTGGGCATCCGAGCTGAAGTGGTGCCCCCTGCTGGACTGCAGTCACTGAGCTGCTGCTGTAGGCCACCGGATTCCTGGAGGTGACGTCTGATAGGTCGGGGAAAAAAATCAACAAAAAACAGAAGATCTGAAATGTCAAACTGAGGATTTAAATGCAGACGCTCAGGTAAAAGTGGAAAGGTGAGTGATGTTTAGACACACTGGAGCCATGAACAGGAGCGCCGTCTTCAGCGAGCACACTGGCGTCCACGCGGCCAAAAACAATTGAAGTACTTTTGTTTTCTCCCTGGACTGTGAGGAGCAGTGAGGACCTGCAGCTCACCCCGTCCCACACCGTCAGTGACAGAAGACAGTTTGACCATCAACCCAGTGAAGACAACACAACAAAAACAGCAGGTGTCCACACACACACACACGCACACACCTCGCTTTGTTTCTCTGCACTGAATGACCACAACAGTGTGTCGTTGGCATGTTAGGTGGCGGAGAGGTTGATGGGAAATCATACAAGAAGCTCTACGAAGAAGCACAGAGGGGCTGCGTCTCACTGCGCTCACTCACACACACACACACACACACACACACACACACATTCCTGTCTTTACTAACATGTAGTCAGTCAGGGAGGAGTTGACTCTGTCCTGCTGTTTGCACAGATGTTACTCCAGATGTTTTTGCTCTGCATGTCTGTCACTTTATGCTGTGACTTGAAGTAGAAGCTAGTTAGCCTGAAAGTCACTCTGAACGACAAACAATCAACCAGCGCAGGAACGAAATTTTTGTGACTAATGCCCTCCTCAATTTGAAAAAGAAAGAGTCAAAGTTAGTTGAAAAAATGTATACAAACTTTGTGCATCACAGTGATTGACAGGAAGCAGGTGCGCCAACATGACAGCAGCTCTACAGTTACGCGTGTTTTGTCAGCAAACAGACTCCCTGTTCACGGCAGACTCACCTCCGCTGTTGTTTCCTCGGTGAGTCAGCTCAGTAGAATTGGCCTCGCTGCTCGACTCAGAATTCACCTGAAACAAACACTTCATCACTGATGGGCCATCAACGAACTATACTCACAAAGTGTCACGGGTGCAACGTTGGCTCAGGTGTGTTTGTACCGATGTGTTGCTGACGGTGCTCTCCTCGGAGATCCTGGTTGGGATGGAGACAGGAGGCGGAGCTCGGCTTGGCCACGCTCTGAAAACACAGCAAGATCTGACTGTTAGCAATCAATCAGTCTCATTCCATGTGACTGAGAGGCCCTGAGGATTGTGGGTAAACTGACTTGATTCGGTCTTGGAATCTGGACAGGAAGCGGGTGGAGATGCTCAGTCGAGGGTTCAGGAAGTGTTTTTCATCTGGAGGCTGCAGAGTCTTTGGGTCAGTGTCAAACTTCTCTGAGAAGGGGATGGACGCAAGCACACACAAGTCAGCACGCGTGCAGCGACAGAAGCTCAAACGTCAGATTTTAACGAAGCGGAAACATTTTCATACCGTCGCTCAGACTGCAGGCCAGAGTGTCAAAGTGATTCTTCAGAGAGTTTCTGTCCTCGTCATACTCCAGACACAAGCTGCCCACAGAGCTGCCCTGACTGAGAGAGTCTGTGTCTGATACAGGAGACGAGGGTCAAAGGAGGGAAGAACAACAACAACAACAACAACAACAACAACAACAACAACAACAACAACAACAACAACAACAACAACAACATCATCATCATCATCATATCCTGCTCTCTGACCAGCGTCGTGTGGCTGCTCCAGACTTCCTGCTGAGCCTTCAGAACAGGCGGAGTCTGGACTCAGCTGGGTGCTCCAGCCCAGAGGCCCCGCCCTCTGACCTCTGACCTCCAGTTGGGTCAGAGACCGTCGGGGGTCAGTCACGCCCTCAACATCAAACTCCCTGAAAACACACAGAAGTCCTGAACATTAGAAACGACTGTGAGGATTCACGAGTGTCACTGAGAGCAGAAAAACCAGGTGTGTTTGAACGTGAGCGTCACCTGTCGGCGGTCGTGTTGCTCGTGTTGGGGTAGGGGATGTAGCCGCTCCGGTTCTCACCTGGATTCTGCTGCACCTGAGCGTCACACATGGTCAGAGACAAAAGCTGTTCCAATATTAAGACGACCTGACTGTCTAGCATGCCAGAAAAAGATTGAGTGAAAAGCAGTACGCAGGAAGTACCACCACGTCCCACTACATCCTGTCAGACTGTGCAGCCAGCAGGCCGTTCAGACCCACAATACATACGACGCAAACTGATAAAAAAAATCCATTCAGAATCGTCTTGGAGCTCACCTCCTTCTCCTCCTCTCCATCTTCCTCTTCCTCCTCTCCCAGCAGACTCTCTAGACTCTGAGGATGGAAGTCTTCCTCCTCCTCTTCATCCTCCTCCTCTTCCTCCGTCTGACTCGGGGAGAAGCTGGAGCAGATGATGAGAGGGTCAAGCTGCTCCGCCCAGCGACTTCGTACCGGACGAGGCCTGGCATCTACCTGGACAGCAGCCGAGGCTTCACCCTGACCCTGCTACACACACACACACACACACAGAGAGAGAGTAAGGGCATCTACAAAACAGACTGATAATCTGAAAAGTGATCAGTAACTAAATGAAGTGAACAGTAAATTAACTAACCAGTTTTCTGAACCACATGGGCAGTTTTCCATTGGTCTGAAGAAGAGGAGGATCTGAAACACACAAAACAACAACAACAACAACAACGACATATATATAAAACAAACTGTCTTCACCCAGCTGAGAAACATCACAGATCAGCTGTAACTGAGTATCAGCTCTCCATACCGAGCGACACCAGGTGTCAGCAGTTCAGAAAGAAAAAAAAGTGTACAAAACAAAAAAATTGTTTGTCAATTGTAATCGATAAAGTTTGAAATAGTTGTGATATTGATCTGAAGTCGTATCGTTAGAGTGAACACAGGCTCGCTCCTCTTCCTCACCCTGAGCACAGTCCAGTCTGTCGGGAGTCCTGACATCCGGAGCCTCCTCCTCCTCCTCTTCCTCCATCTGAGGCAGCAGAGAGGAGGGTACAGTGATGAAGGTCTCTCTCCTGAACAAACAGAGGATGAAGTTCACTTTGAGCTCTTTGATGCGAGCAGCTTCCTCCTGCAGATCTTCAGCATCTCACCTGATGTTCGGCTGTTTGCGGCTGCAGGGTTAAGCGGCGCCGGATGCTTTAAGACCCCGTCTCTTCCTCATGGTGCTGGCCATCTGAGAGTCCAACCTCCACACGAACACACAACTACACACACACAGTCACAACAACAATGATAAATATGAGATCGAACTTTTGAAGGCTGATGTGACACCTGAGTGAAGTTTACCTGTCTCCTGACACGCTGATGAGGTGTCTGCAGTCCAGACTGAACCTCATACAGGTGACGATCTCTGAGGAAACAAACACAGCAGCTACGTCAAACATCTGAAGAAGAGAGAGATGTTTCACCCAGCGTTTGAACCACATCCAAAAACTGTTTCATTATTTTAATAAATACTTTCAAACAGCTCCTGCGTGAAAAAACTCAAAGACGACAAGTCGGCTCAGGATTCCAAAAAACTCCTGAGAAACAAGTTTCTTCACAATGTGCAGCTGAGAATCTTTCAATTCAAACAAAAGTAAATCTACTAAGACATTTTTACAGTGCTCCAGATACAAACAGGTTATACTGGTTTAACTCACCAGAGTGACCGAAGAGCGTGGCGACACACTCGCCTGACTCATAGTCAAAGATGGCGATGTTTTTATCAGAGCAGCTGGTGGCAAAGAACGACCCGGACGGATCCATCTGAACCTGTAGCAGACAACACATCAGTCAATCACGTCGCAGAATGAGGACGAGCAAACTGCAGCCGACATGGAGCCAGAAACAAATCACCCAACGACGGTGCGAGCAGCTCACAATGAGTGAAGGAAACGTGAAATGTGTAAAGTCAGCGTTGAGTTCAGCTGCGTTTCACGCCTGCCTGCTGCTATTTTCCTTCACCTTGAGCAGAGCTCCTTCATCACTGGACGAGCCCTTCAAACATTTCTTCAGCTTCCCAGTTTCCACGTTGTAAACCCTGAAAACACACACACACACACACACACACACACACACTCTCACATC
>JAPZDX010000023.1:27999125-28019250 GCA_029783625.1 Naso annulatus | reverse complement strand
CCTCTACAGTTATATACTCTTTAACTAACTTACACTTTGACTCCTAAAGAAGTGTCTTATGTCCAGTTTTCTTTTCTCTGACATCCTTCAAATCCTAATTACCAAGCACACACACACACACACACACACACACACACACACACGAATACACAGACACACACGCACATACACACACACATATAAACACACACGGATACACACACACACGCACATACACACAGGCATTCACACATACACACAGGCATACACACCTACACACACACACAGAGACAGACACACACATACACATGGAGACATACATGCACACAAACATACATATACACACACACAGACGGACACACAGACACACACACATAAACACAGACACACACGGATACACACACACACACACAGATACACAGACACACACACACATACACACACATACGTAAACACAGACACACATACACACAGAGACATACACACAGGCATACATAAACAGACACACACACACAGACACACACACACACACATACAGAGACATACATGCACACACACACATACACGTACACACACATACACACACACACACACACACACAAAACGCAAGCACTCACGCAGGAAAAAAAAAAGCCTGTTGTCTTTGGTTTTATGAAAACAGCTCCTGATGTTGACAGCATTTTATTTTGAAAAGCTTCACTGACAGATGACTCAGCATGTTTTGGAGGTACTTGTACTTTACTCGAGTGTTTATGTTTTGGTTGCTATATGCTTCTAGCCCACTACATTTAAAAGGGAGATGTTGTAATTATTTGGCAGCTTTATACTCGTCACTTTGCACATTTGATTATACAAAATATGGATCAACTACAAGAACAAATCAAAATGAATTATGTGTTAAACTAGACAACAGCTTCTAATTTAAATGAACTCTACACTGAGCAGCTGCAACATTAAAGTGATATGAGAGTTTAACACATTAATGCATCGATAATCTATTTTTTTTAAAATAATTTTGCACTTTTGTCAGTAAAAGTACTTTTAACAGTATTTCAAGTGAGGTATTACTACTTGCATACACCTCCAACCCTCTGACACACACACACAGTCTTCACAGTGTGGCACACTTCAGATAAAAACTCTCCATTGTTTTTGGGACTGATTTCCATTTTTGTTGTAGCCAATAAATTTACTATCAGCAGGACGTTCTCGTTGGTGGTCGAGCTAAACTCATTTTAGATGTTTCAAAACAAACTGAAACTAAGATTCTTTTCTCCACCAATCCATCGATTGTTTGCTTCGTCAAAACTCTGAAAATAGTGAAAAACATCGTCACAATGAGCCCAAAGTGACGTCTTCACCAAGTTCGTTTGTTCCAGCCAAGGAAACATGACTGTGTTCAGTAAAAACATATCACCGAAATGGTGTGGCGGTGCTCATGTCTAGTCAAAATACTCGGTTACGTTCCACTGCTGGACACCAACCCCCGATATGAGTGTATGAAAACCTTCCTGCAGACACAAAGAAAGAGAAGCAGAGCTGAACGAGCGTTAATCTTTATTCTTCTTTCATTTGGAGAAAAGATAAAATCACGAGTCGCCCTCCCACCCCTGAAATTAAACACATTCTGGGTGACGAATAATGATGATGATAGTTTTATTGCCATAAACAGTGTAGGAAAAAAAAGAACAAAAAGAAAAAAAGTTGAAACAGCCGTTTTTATTCTATAGTACAGTCAAGCAAATAAAACTGTTCACCAGCGACACAAATGTTGTCAGAGTGACGCAAACCAAAACCAAAGCTTGAAATCCTGTTTGCCTACAGACCCGATCCAGATCCACACTGACACACAGAGAGCTTAAAACACTCACCTCCCCGCGCTTACTCTCACATTCTGCTCCGTTTCCAGAAAGTATGCAAAGATTACAGTTTTTACTACAAACAGAACTGATTACTTCAATGTACGATAAGAATTTTGACTTTTCAGATCATCCAAAACTTTTTTTATTCAATCCCACAAAAGGTGGCAGCTGGTTTCTACATGAACTGAAAGGACAGGACAGCACAAAAAACCTTTACATTTCTTCTTTTCTGTTGGGGACACGTTGTGTTAGCGCCACCGTCTGGTCAGGAGTATGTGGTTGCTGATTTAAATGAATCAGGACTGCAATCAAAGACAGATGGAGGAAGAAGAGGTCGAGAACAAAAAGGAGATGAAGGAAAAAGAGAGCAAAAGGACGGGAAAAAATTAAGCATAACAGGGAAGAACAACATTTTTTCGCCACATCTCTCTTTACATTCCTCCCTGTCACTGACTCTTCTGTCAATCCCCCTTATTCCACCATTTCTTCTTTCATTCTTTCCTTCCATGAATACTGATTTCTTCTATCAATCAATCCTCTTCTGTCATTGCTAATAAAAGCGGCATGGAGACTTAATAAAGTGAACCTGAGAAAAAGGCATGAAAAATGGGAAGGATGGAAGAATAAAAGCAGGAATTGAAATCAGAAACAAAGATGAGAAAATGAGATGTTTATGTCTCGCTCTTATTCCACTTCCTTGTTTCTTGTTGCACTTCTTCACTTCAATCTTTGGCTCCACGAGCTCTGTTTTTCTCTAAAACGTCTTTTCTGTTTTTTATCAAACATTTAAAAAAGATGTGTTGATACCACCAACAGACATAACGATACAAGAGATGGGATCAATACAAAGAAATGAAATTCAGGATGTTGGGGGGGGGGGGGGATTTTACAGTGAAAGGAAGAAACAAATAGAATAACAGGAAATAAAAGAGGAAAAAACAAGACTTTTCTACTGTGTTTTCAGATTAATCCAGTTCAGGTGATGTTTCAGAGAATGAGCGGTTATCAATGACCTGTGTTCAGTGTGGACATCTCATTCTTCAATCTGATTGGCCGGGACAGGTTTGTCTCTCTGTCGTACACGTCAAGCTGCACCATGACTGAAATACTCTCCAGTCTAAAACAACCAATCAGAGAGGCCGAGCTGCTCACTGATGCCCCCTGCTGACCCCAGTGATTACACTGTGCTGTGTTCAGGGTATGTAGGAGAAAGCCAAAGCATCAGATCTCTGATTGTAGCTTATTGTTGCAGGCTTTGGTTTCCAGGGGCAGAAACAAATTCCGCAGTTCCTTCACCATCATTTTTGGTTAATATCAGAAATATTTTCATTTGTTGCAATGAATTAAATTCCAGCAGTCACCTTCTGTTAGGACCTCATTTTCCCTTTTTTTCTTTTCAGGACCTGAACGCAGCATTACAGTAACAGTTTTGGGGGAAGTGACGTGGAGAAAATTCCTGCCGACAGTAAATGCAACACTTGCCTTCTTGCTTCTTAGCCCTCCACTCTAAATGGGAAACTACAGAGGCATCACCTGAACAGGAAGTCCTGCCAGCAGTGCATCATGGGATCAGAATACAGAGCATCGTCACTCTAGAGCTTTCTTTTCATCTTAAAAAATGTCTCCGTCAGGTGAGTCTGGTGCTGTGGGGGCAGAGTTGGTTGATGTTTGGAAGTCTGTTCTGGAGCAGATTAAACCCCGCCCACCCGCGACCACGAACAGGTTAAAACAAACACAAGAAGGATTTGGGGACAGAAATATGTGAGGACTCCTAAGATCACAGCTTGAAAATCTGATTGATGAGTCACCATGGCAACAAGCATCAGTAAACAAAGAAAAAAACAGTTTGTCTCAACCAATCAGGATGAGCGGGCGTGGCTGCGGCTGAACAATGACAAAAACCAAAAAAGTGACTTCACAGGTTTGACCTCAGGGCCTCTTCCTGTTTTAGTAAACAGGTAGGTGACCTTTGACCTGGTGGCAAAGGAGGGGGAGAGAGGGAAGGGCTATGGGGTGAAGCAGGTATGACATCACAGTAAGCCGGGGTGGGGGCGGCGCGAGGGGCGGGGCAGAGAAACCCAACATTTGGACATGCATTCACAAGCTGCTCGTTGTGTTTGTGTTTACAGGTTTATTTTTCAGAGTGTCAGAGTGTGTTTCATCTTTATTCCGACTAAGAATAAATATTCTGCTCAAACTGAACTCAAACAGGAAGAAGACAAAGCAGAAGAAGAAGAAGAAGAAGAAGAAGAAGAAGAAGAGGAGGAGGGTGGCGTCCGCTCGCTCGCTGTCTGTCAGGAAGGAATGCTAACTGTGACGTTTAAACTCATCCCAATGGCGTTTTTTTTTTAACCTTGTTAAAGTTCTCTATCTTTTCACTCTCATCCCCCCTCCCCCCTCCCCCCTCCCCCCTGGCCCTTATGGCCTTCAGTCTCTTAATGTTTTTCCTTGGGGATCACCTCCTCTCGTGGCTTGGCTCCGCCGAAGATGGCAGAGTTTGGGTTGGCGACCTGGTTGAGCGGCTCAGAGACGGTCCGAGGCTTCAGCTGCAGCCGAGGCCGCTGTGCACGCTCCTCTGTACAACACAAACAAACAAACAAGACACGTCTTTAGACACCAAGATTGTTTGTTCACAACTCTTAACTTTTGATTCTGATCATTTCAAAAAGTCCTCACAGGAGCACGTTGTGACACAGAAATGTCAATGACGTGAATTGAGAACTAAACACAACACAGCTAGACTGAACCCGTCGAGAGTTCCCCTGAACTAACCGACCACAGAACTGCACAAACAACCGTCAAAAACTCATCAACAGACGGGAAGTTGTGTCACCTTCAGATGGTTCCCTGAAGTCTGTCGTTCCTCCGCGGGGGGGTCCGTCTCTGTAGCGACCTGCTCCAGCGCTCCCCCCCCTCCTGTCACCTGGGCGGCCGCCACCACCGCCTCGACTCCGCCCTCCCATATAGTCATCATCTCTAAATCCTGCAGAGACAGGCAGACAGGTGGACAGACAGACAGGTAAATCGACATAGAGGCGCTCTCAGGTGTCCTGCAGCATCTGGAACCTGTAAGGTGACCAATGAGCATGAGATGGTCGAGGTGAAAGGTATGATGGGAAAGAAACGGGGCATGGGACAGCAGCTTCACAAGATAGAGCTTAGTTTAGCTTTGTGCTGTTATCTCAAGTTAAGCCGAGTCTGTTGCACGTTAGCTCAGGTTAGCCTGGTGTAGCAGCAGAGTTTAGCTTAGCATTCCAAAGTTTTTGGTCATTAGTTTGTTTCTGGCTGTAATCTGACTTGTTTTAGCTTAGCATAATTATGTTAGCTTGCATAGCCTGCATGTTTATTTCATTTTAACGTTTTAGCTTATAATTAGCTCCTGCAGCTATGAGGCATCGAACAAATGAAATCAGTGGCTGAAGATTAAGTGCTGACATTCAGGTGCGACATGCATCTGAAATCACATATGGACACCTCGACTTATCACGTTGCTTTAAAAGCTTTAGAGAGTAAAACCTGGTGCATACGCTCTCTGCATTTTGCCCTCTGCTGGTCAAAGTTACTGGCAGCACAATCATGTGGCGAGTTAGAGCTTTTATTTTTTTTACTACATTTCTTATTTGGTTTGATGCTTGAATTTATTGCAAACACCTTGTTATCTTTTGTTGCTACATATTTCTGCCAATCTTTACCAAACTGTTTGAATGAACCAAAGCACAGCTCTTATTAGTTTCCTCTGTTTATGTACGTCGCCAGACTCTTGGAGGAGGGGCCTACTGAATAAACTGCTATATCTCTGGGATGCAGCATCCAATTGCAGATGTTGAGCCAACGCACGTCTCAGAAATGTCAGTGTTAATGCAGGGACACAGTCCGGCCATATGACTGGCTGCAGCCCAGCGCTGTTCTGATTGGTCGGCTGGGATCTCCTGCTATCCAACCTGAGCTACTGAACTCTCTGACCGCACCTCCTCCTGAATGGTCGTAGTCCTCACGGGAGTCACGTCCTCCTCCTCTGGGACCACCTCGAGGACCTCCTCGTCCTGCAGAGGACAGGGGGAGTTAACAAGGAGAGGGATTGGGGGAGGAGGGGGAAGAAGGGCTGAAAAGGCAAGGATAGGGCAGAGGACAGGAAACGGGAGGTGTGGCGGCACCCGCTTCTGGAAGGAGCAGGAAGAACAGTACTGAAAAGGTGGAACTGGTTGGTTGTCCACCAGCCAATCAAAGAGGAGATGTTAGAGAGAGGAAGCAGTGAGGCTGCAGAAGCCCTTTAGATCTACACGAGGAAACTTATGATTCATGTCCAGACAAGGTGACCTTACCTGTAACCTGTCTGCGTGTGTGAGTGTGTGTGTGTGGACCAGTTAGAGGAGGAGAAAAGAGGGGCTATGGAGGTGAGAATGAGATCATGAAAAGATGAAAGAAGAGTCCTCCTCCTCCAGGTCAAAGGTCAATCACTGACTGCATCAGCTCGGTTGTTGAATTAAATCTAAAATTAATTAATTTTAGATTTTGTTTTGGTTCTGAAACTGAACTGAAATCAAACATTTCAGTTTGCTGTAAAAAGTTACTAAACTGAAGACAACACATCAGTCTGCAGTCTGGATGCTGATTTCTCCACCAAAACTGGGTTCATCGTCACAATTAAAATATCACAACATGGGAACTCAAGCTCAAGTGTGAAAAACTTTAGTCGGTCAGTTTTATGTTTAAACTTGGAGGAGAAATGACAGAAGAAGAAAAACACAACAGCTGTAAGGATCTACACACACCTGCATACTGGCTCAGTGATCTATTTCCTGTTGGTGTTTTGGTGTTCGTACCTCGAGAGTCGTCTTTCCTGAAGCCGAAGCCACCACCTCCTCGTTCTTGCCTTCGTCCCTCTGCAATGTCCACCCTCAGTGACCTTTGATCTAGCAGCTGCAGGGAGGAGAGGTCACATTAGTCCACAGAGGACACAGAAGCTGCTGCAGGTTGAAATGTTCAAGGAGACCTGACTGATAAGTTTAAATCTTCACTATGAGCGTAAATAACGTGTGTTGAATCATCTCTCCCTGATGGTTTCCTGTCAGACTCAAGCAGAAAGTCTGAAATCATCTACAAGTGTACTGACTACAGCACTGAATGCATCTGATGTTTCTCCTTTGGAAGGTAAAATCCCAACTCTTCATTTACAAACTGAAGTATGAAAGCACGAGACTTGATACTCACAGCGCCGTCGTACGTCAAAGCTTCTTTTAGAGATTCCAAATCTTCAAATTCGACATAACAAAAACCTGAAAGAGACACAGAAACAAGAGACAGTCACAACTGAGCTTCACGAAACACTGACTTCTCCAGGTTATAATCTGATGTTTCACTTCTTTAAATATAGGACGTTTCATGTATCGAACTGTTGCCATGGAAACAGGTCCTTCAGCCAAAACCTTTAACAGTTCATCTTTGGGCCTGTGTTCACCTGTGTGGTTTTTTCGGGCAGAAAAGCGTCAGCAGTGCTTTGATGAAGCGCTCCACATACATCTTGTCTCTATGACAACAGTCACGGCTCCAGCGATCATACACGGAGAGAGGGGGATGTGGGTGCATGACGCGATCCGCAGGTGACAACAATATGGTGAATATCATTGCCTTGTTCAGGATATATGATTGGCTGGTTAAAAAAAAATGCTGGTGATGTCACAAGCACCTTTCTGAGAAGTTGAGTAATTTTCAACTGGAAGCGCTCAGAGCATAACAAAGGTGGAGCGCTCGGATAAAAGACACTGGACGCTGCGCTCTTTCTCCGGGCAGCTGCCTGAATTCAGTCTCCGTCTGTATTCAGGACAACTGAAAAAAGACGCTGGCGTTTAGAAAATAAAACGTATGGTGGACAGGAACCCTAATGGACAGTTAGATGCTTCAGCAAGATGTTTCAGGACAAAAACAAACATGAACTTGCTTCTTAAATTTAGAATGAAAAAGAGTGGATTATGCTTTTAGATGAGAACATCAGAGTCACTGAAACTCTTTATAATCACTACATGTAATTATCACAATCACATTTTCCTATGAAGAGCAGCTTTTCACATAAAACAAATGCAGGTTCAGAAGCACTTTGAGAAACTGAGCAAACAAACTTAACTCAGAGATTTTAGCTGTTAAAACACACCAAGAGCCAGAACATGTAATTTGACTTTCAGAAGGGAATTTGTTATTTGAACACTAAAACTTGTTGATATCTTAACTGGAGGCTTACTTTGCTGTCAACGGTTTTTGCCATTAAGGTTGCTTTTCATGAGATTTTACCGAGGTTTAGTTTCTACAGCAGGTTTATGACACGTCACCGCTGACATGAGACTGTTTGACAGAAACAAAGTTCCATCACCAACAACACAGGAACACTGCTTGCTGGGAGTGTTCCCAACACTGGACCATAGGCTGTTTTTGAAACAGCATACTACACTAGCAGTACATACTGATTTGCCCAAAAAGTAGTCTGTAGTATGCTGTATGTAAACACAAAATCTGCAGTGTGACAAAATTTCACATATGTATAAGCTCTACCGATTCAGAGGAAATCCCCAGCGTGCATTTTACCTGTCTCCCTCGCCTACTGTTTCCCATAATGCAATGCGCTGCAACTTCACAACCATGGCACAAACAATAAGAAAAATAAACCAAAAAAAAAAAAGAATCTCATTATTGATGCAGATTTGTGTGAACTGCATTCTGGGTAACCTGTCTGTGCACTGCAGTGTGAACAGACAGCGTACTGATAGTTCCTTTATTATGCAGTATGTGCAGTGCGTACATACTGTAATGCAGTGCATGGTATGTTTTTGCTATGTTTAAAAAAAAAAAAATCATCCAGGATGAAGAAAACAGGATCATTTTAGCCTGAGTCAGTGAAGCCACGCTTGAAGAACAGGAAACAGCTGACACTTTGGTAGTGCATACTGTTTGAGAGAGGTGTCAGTCGAAATGGACACAAACAGAGGCTGCGTTCCAAATCACATACTACTATGCTATATAGTAAGCAAAAAAAAGAAGTAGTATGTCCCAATACATAGTATGTCAAATGCAGTATGCCAAAAATACCAGGATATCCTACTACTTCCGATCGGATTTTGCAGTATACCAACCAGCATGCTTTTTTGGCTATTCTTACCCACAATCCTCTGCGCACCAGATGAGTGTCACAGCATGTCGCACGATTAAGCCATAAACAAAGCCGAGAGCGCAAACATTTGACAGCTCATTGACAGATGATAGGACGTTTGACAGCTCGAAGCCGCGATGATGACAGATGACAGCACATTCAAGTCCCAGTACTACACAAATGTACTGCGACCCGCGCGTACAATTTTGCAGAATGAATCCTTCATATCTTATTTTACTGCTTTGGATATAGAGTGTCAAAAGTAAGGGTGCTCTATTATGTAGTAGTAGTAGTATGTCCCAATTGTGTGCATACTGCATGCAACAGTACATACTTGGTAAAGGCAGCCATAGTATGCACTGGTAGTAAAAGGACACAGTATGGGATTTGGAACGCAGCAATAATCACAAATATGATGCTGTGCTCAGAGCTCGCAGCCGGTAATTATCAGTCGTTGAGCAGAAAAATCTGTAGAAGTCTGGCAGATTCAAATCTCGCTGGTTTAAAATGTGCAGTGAAATCCCTCCGACAGGGTCTGAAATCAACACTCGCCCATGAGGGCAGATTTGATGTGGAAATTTCAGGAGCCACCTGACACGTTGGCAGGTGACTTTTTTGCAGTAGATATGATGATGTCTACCAGCGCTGCTGCTGCTGCAGTCGGTGATGGGTCGCTGTCAGCTGAGTCAGCAGCTCCTGACTGAAGGTGACTGAAACACTGACAAGGAAACTGTACTTCAGGCAGATGAATTATTTCAATGTGGATCCATCACTTCTGCATCACACTAACCTTATTATGGGGAAAAGAGCTGCATCTCTACTCTGAAGCTTAAGAGCAGAACTCAAAGCTACGGTGTCCAGCTTGGACCAAACAAGGCAAAGAGTCTGTCATCTCTCTGCTGTCAGTGCGTCCCAGATCTGAACATTTCTTCAGATTGAACTTACAGACTGAGTTTCTGTGGACAAAAACAGTTAAATCCTCTAACCTTTGAACTTGTCTGTTTCTTTGTCTCTGACCAATCGAACGCTGCGGATGTTGAGCTCTTTGAAGATGATGTCGATGTCTCCCTGCACAGCGTTGAACGGCAGGTTTCCAACATATGCAGTGAACGGGGGCTCTGTCGGCAGCTCCTTCTGCTTCCTGGGGCCTCCAGAGCCGCCACCGCCTCCACGTGGCCTGACAGGGAGACAGACAGAAGGCATCATGGGATACAGAGACACACATCATACTGGCTTTTGATCTTGATTTCTGATTTTTTGGCAGCACGTTTCACCCATGTTTGGACCAACAGACAGACCCTTACTTGGTAGGTGGGATATATTTAAGCAATCAGCCCCGAGAGGTCTTGATTTACAGAGAAACACGACGCGAAGCGCATCAACACATCCCAACATGAAATTCTGTTCATATGTTCTGTTTTTACAAGATGTCACAGAGGCACAATTAAACCCATACAACAGCTGACAGAACAACAACAAGCAGCATTAGCATTACTACCTGACACTCCTCTTTCCTTTCACATGTCATAATCCACGGAAACACTACGAGCCCTCACACATGTAAACAGAACTCTGTTAAAGCTTTTATCTACATATGTAACAGAGCTGCAACATAGTGATTAATTGAATGATCAATTATTGTTTAATAGAAAATTAATTGCCAACTATTTAGATAATTAATTAATCGTTCCATTTTTCAAACAAAAAAAGTAAAAGTAACTGCTTGTTTAGCCTCTTCAGTGTGAAGATTTGCTGCCTTTCTTTGTCATTTTTGATCATAAATGAGCAGCCTGTGTGTTTCGTGCCGCTCTTTGGACAGAAGAAGCAGTTTGAAGACGTCACATCGGGCTCTGGGAACTTGAGACAAGCATTTTTCACACTTACTTGACATTTCATGGAATAAATGATTAATCAATTAATTGTGAAAGTAGTCGACAAATTAATCGATAATTAAAGTAACTGTTAGTTGCAGCCCTAACATATAAATGAGGATGTCTACATTTTTACATCAGGCTGACAAAAAGACTTGGTGGAGGGAGTTTTTCATTCCTGTGACTGTGAGTTCTCCAGAACCTAAATGAATTAAAACTAATTCACATTTTCTTTAACTTGCATTCAGCCAAAGAGCAAAACAGGAGGAGGCTCTGAGCGACAGCACGGTTCATGTCAGCAGCCGATCCACAAGTTTAGGTCCACACTCTCACCAAAGGGAACCTTCAGGCAGCAGAAAAACCATTCAGCATCATTTCATCTCAGCACATAACCTCTGACCCCAAAAAACAATAAAATCAATTGCTATTGTTTTATGGTGCATAAATGATCAGACCAGCCACTGATCAGTTGACAAAGACGGATGAAATGGTCATAAGGAAAAAAAAAATAGTTTCGCTCTAAAGATTAGGGTACAAACTTGGGATCTTCACACGAATTTCTGACTGCGTTAGAACAGAAATCTAATCAATTTAAAGGGAAAACAAAAACAATCTGTTGCTTTTGTGCTTCGTGCAGGAGCTGCTGCAATCCTACAGAATCCTAAAAAAAAGCTTTTCACTTTCCGTTGATTGGACAGCAGATAACAAACAGACCAGACAACCGCCGGCAAACTGATGAGAACTAACGTTACACTGATCAGACCCGATCACGCTACAAGCAGAACCGATACACCAAATCGATTTCCAGCCTCATGTCTGGTATCTACGTGGATGAATCTGCAGCTGCAGACACATGATGCAGCAATGCGGGCAGCCTGCATCTGCAGCTCCGACACCACCTCCACCTGCTGCGGCCTCCTGTCCCGCTCCGTCCCACACCTCACCGGGACCGACTCGTCATTACAAACACATCACCCACAACAGGAGATAGAGAAACCTTGTTACAGTACAGAGCCCCGGCGCGTTCAACGCCACATGGGTCCGTCCGATTCGCTAGCTTCCTGCTATTAGCTAGCTTGCTACACCGTGGTGTTTCCCAACAGCTCTCCGTGGCCTCCCCTCACTTCTGCCCGCCCTGCTTAGCAAGCGCAGGGCAGGACGAGCTATGGGGCCTGGCCGCCCTGCAGCCAGGCTGGAGGCGGACAGCAGGGGGAAACACAACCAGAGTCCGACAGAGATTTAAAGTGTGAAGGGTACGGCGGAGCTGCCGTGCGGAGCAGAGACTCACCCTCTGCCGCTGCCGAAGCTACCATAGGCCCGGTCTCGATCATCGTAGCTATCGTAGTCCGCCATTACTGCTGCTGTGTGTCGAAGGAGGAGGTCCTACACGTCACACACAGATTGGGTTTAGCTGTCCGCAGAGTGCCTGACCGGGAATAGGGAAAGCCCCCCCCCCCCCAAATAATAAATAAATAAATAAATAAATGTGTGTGTTCAATTGTTGACTTAATGTCAAAAGGTTTTATGACTATAAAATTACAAAGAAAAAATGTGTAAAAATGAATACTCTACTTTGGGCTGATGACTGAAGCTAATCTTAAAAAACATAAAAACTTTTTCTTGTTAATAATTAGCATGTATTACTTAACCAGGGCTTAAAGCAGTGTATAAAAGTCCAGATCGATGTTGAAGAGTGTTAAGATTTTTGGGAGCATTATTAAAATTTTCAGTCTGCAGTCACACCGAAGCATGCAGATAAAGATTTTACCACTGATGTCATATGCTGGAGACATCACACAGCTCTGCTCCTTCACCCATCTGCCTTCAGTGCAAGACAGAAATTGGTCCTTTGAGACATAGTTTGAAATGGTTTGTGCCATAAGCCGCAAAGGCACTAGTCCAGTTAATCTAACGCCCTAACAGAATAATTGGGTCTGCAACTGGAGATGGTGTTGATCTAGTGTCTATCATTCTGGTCCTATGTGAGTAGATTAAAAATATAACAATGAAAGTTTGTACGGTAGGCTATTATTTCTTATTGTGTGAGAAAATCACACATGCAGTGGATTATTGAAAAAGTGCAGAGCGTTAAAGGCTGTCAGAGAGGCTACTTGATTTAGTGCAGCAATGGGCCGTGGTCCTGGAGGTAGAATGTGTCATACATGTATCAGAAGGTTGATTTTCCAGTTACTCCAAGACACTGAGACAACTAATGACTTCTGATGAACCCCAAGCTTCACTGCTGCATGAGTGTATCTGTTTCTGCTGAGCTGGTTGATCCTTTGTAAGAATCAACTAATGCTAATACCAAAGCTCTTCATATTTTATTATTATAATTTGGATCAGCATTCCATCCTGTTAGTACTGAATGTTGAAATTTATTGTAAAGACTTTGAATGGTTGACTGACAAAAAAATTACTATATAAGTGCAGTTGATGTGCAGTCATTTAACTTGATTGTCTGTAGACTATCAATAAAGACAGTTATCCAAATTTAATTAAAATCTGGTCATTATGGTTTCTTGCACTCAACAGTAATTAAAACTAAATCAGCATCTTATGGCCCTTCTGGTAGAGCAGAATAACAAATAAAGCCATATGCAATGAAATAAGACAGATCATAAAGTGGTTGATGAATGTTTTTATTTGTTATAGGAGCTCTGTGTAATAATTTTTAGAAACAATTCTTCCTGATTAAACAGCAGAGGAACAGAGCAGTACTGCAGCCGCTTCATTCTTTGTTTCTCACATGAACAGCTGAACTTCCAAAACTACGTGATGAAGATGAAGCTACAATATGTATTCACATCATATAATGTGCAGCAGCATTCATTTACCACTATAAACACCTAAAACATCTGTATCAATCTGCTCAGGGATCTTGGTTGAATGACAGCTAAACATAATGGAGATTTTCCTGCAGTCCTGTTCACTTTTTGCTCTTGTGGAGATCTAGGACTTCTTCAATACGTCTTGAAGGGCTCATGTAGGTCCTTCAAAGGTCCTTTCATGATCTCTGAGATTTTGTAGGCTTCGTTCAGCCTTTACAGAGTTTCTGAAAGGTTAAGGGCTCTCGTAAAGAACATTTGTTCTTGTACATGACATATAAGACCCACAGAGGTCATGTGCTGGTCTAGTATGTCAAGGTCTCAGCCTTGTTGAGTAATTAGAAAGCATTTAAAGATATATTGGGGTCATTGTAAAGCAGTCTTATAGATCAGTCAGAGAGGTTAATCAACAGGTGAAGCTCAGTTGAGTAAGTGTGGATGTTGAGACAGTATAAGTACATCCAGTACAGAGTGCACTTGGATTTCAGCAGCTGCCCAGAGTGTGAGGCTCCTCAGGGATCTTCTCGAGGTTTGGTGGAGGGGAGTCGCTCTGTGGTGGTGGTGACGGCATGGATCCCTGCTGTCCTTGGTCACCAGGCAGAACATCCTGCTCACCAGGAATCACGATTTTCCCCAAAGACTGGAAGCACAAAGCCCAACACAGGAATAATTCAAACTACAACTGAGACCTCTTGATCTTAAAAACTGTAAACTGATTAACATAAAACACCACAACAAACCCCATCTGACACCTTTATTTGAATGGGTGTTCACTTTGAACAGTTTTGTTATACCTGGTTCTCAGCCAGCGCCTCTTTAGCCATGTAGTGCTCCCTCTTTATCTTCATCTCCACCTCTTCTGGGATGTCAGGGACCATCAGGTCAATCATACGGCCGATGAAGAAGACCAAATGCTGAGGGAGAAATACAGGGGGAGCCTGCATCATTGTTCAGCAGAACCAACCCACACCTGATGCCTTCATCACACATGAACCGATCAACTCTCAGCAGGCTGCTCCATAGAGAGCAGCAATTTTTCATTCTATTGTGTTTTTTGTCAGACAGTGCTTACATTTTAGATTTAGAATTCAGACACTGAATGTTAAAGCATTGCTGACACATTTTATTTATGTGATTCTCTCACTCTCTAGATGTCCCTCAATTAAATTTACCTGATGTTTGAGGGGCACTGACCTCAAACACTATGACAAAAGTGAGTCGAATGGCAAGGAGGTGAAAGTAATGTGGGAGGTATTCACCATCTTCATCCCTGTAACCCCGATACCTGCACAGGACAAGAAGAGCATTATCAACAGAAACTGGGTTTCTTTTCAGGCCAAATATTTAAAAGTAGCCAACCTGCAGGATGCGTGCTGGTGTTGCAGGTTGTAGTCGCGAGGTGATGTTGCAAGAGTGAAGTTGATAAAGCCGTGTAGTGTGTTGTCTCTGGTGTAGCGGTAGTACTGGCGCGGCAAGAAGGACGAGGTAAATGCTATGAGAAAAGCCTAAAAACAAACACACAAAGGTCAGATCATACTGGTAGCTGATAAATCCTCTTACAGCTATTTAAGAAGTGTTAAAAATTTAAATCTCTAAGTGATCCCCACAAAGACAAACAGGAACACAGAGTCTTACATTACTGAAGACAGCTATGTGTGTGATGAACTGCATGATGGGAAACCAGATGCCAATGTCCTGAGCTCGCTCAACCACTGGGCGGCGATATTCAGTCACAAACTTCTGAGCATCCAGACGAATCTCCACCCAGTTGTTAATTAGTGCAAATAAAGGGGCGAGAGGACAAGCCGCAACGAAGATGGTGATGAAACCAAACTGAATAACTGAGGAGAAGAAGGAGGATTGCAGTGAAGAGCCACGGAGAGTTCATACACCTCACAGGATGTTCTCTATTTAGCTTCAGCTCACAGTTCTCCTTCCAGCCAGTCACATCATGTCTGAGCTAACCCCACCTATCTGACAGCCCCAGGTGTATGTCCAACAGGACAGACATACCCATCTCCAAGTACTCGCTGAAGAGTCCCTCGCAGACCAGCAGCTGGTAGTCTGCCTCCCAGGGAGAAACCTCCTCCTTTTCCTCGCCCTTCACCTCCCTCTGAGCCTCTTCTTCTTCTTCCTCCCTCTTCTTTTGTTGAGGACGTGTCTTCCTCTTCTGCCACCACACCTTCAACTTCCTGCCATGATGACAAACTAGCTGTAAGTTGAAGTTTGTCTATAAAAAGTCAGAATTATCCAGCATGCTTTATGAATTACGTCAAATGACTTTTGAGAACAACGTACAATCTTCATGGGGTCAAAAACGAACAACATTTTACAAATTCTTGTTCTCAACATTTATATTTTCTTGTTCGATCAAGTTAAAACTATGTCCTTACAAAATAAAACCTTTTCATTTATTCTTACAGATGATTGCTCAAAAGTTATTTTTCAGCAACACCACTACTACTACTACTACTACTAATAATAATAATAATAACAGCTTCTTTGTAGGAGATATCACCTGATCACAGGTTAGGATGATCTCACAAGATGGTATCTTGTTCTCAAAAGTTTCTTATTTGCACAAATTATCTTTACATCACAAGACATTTTATCTAATTTGCATTAGTTAGAATCTTGTTTCAGCTTTGTGTTTGAGTTTGTTTTTACGGGCTGATGAACTCCTGGATGTTGTTGATCAGCTGTTTTCCCACCATGATGACCAGCAGCTCTTGAGCCAGTTCCATGAGACATCCACCAGCTCCACACTGTAACACACAAGCAGAGAACAAGAGCTTTTTCAGCATTAAATCATTCAATGAAGCAAATTAGGCTGTTAGACAATTTAACAATTTACCAGAACATTTCATGTTTTAATTCTCATTTTCATCTACTCATGATGTGGGAGTCATGTCCCCTAAATATTTTTAAAGTCCTTTTTTGCCTCCTAATCAAATGTTTCCATGTAGAAGTTGTGTGAAACAGTTACTTTCTCCTGGTTTGTTCTTTTTGGATGAAATTATCTGTCAGATTCTCTTATCCTCATCACCATCGTCATCATCTTCATCACAACCACAATGTGATAGACTCACTTCTTCACTGCGAACTCCAAACATAGTGTTGTAGTCTCCAGGGTGACCGATGAACCTGAACAGGCACAAACGAACAGCTGGTTAAACCCTGAACATGTGTAACTTCTTCCTGTCTGTCAGTGTCATGTGATCTGTGGATCATTTTGCTGCAGCTCTTCACTGAAGCTTTCCCATGTTTCCCAAAATGACTCCATGTTTTTGTGTTTGTGTCACTCCATCAGAAATATTCTGCTGCTTCATTTTTATTTTAGCCTGCAGGGGGTGCTCTTGCTCCTCCTTCATCTAACAGCTGCTTTTTACTCCTTCAATAAGTTCACACACAGCCGACAGAACTCAACATCCTGACTTCAACATATGATTTGAATTTATTCTGTCCTCTCAAGTCATGTTGCAGCTCGATAACAGACCCCAAATATTTACAAAGACAGAGAAACAAACAAGAAAAGTCAGGATGGAGGGCAGACATTGAAAAAACAACAGGGACAGACAGAAATAAAAGGGGAAAAAATGATTGTGAGGTTTGGGCGAGTGAAAAGGCCACTCCTGTGAATCCTGCTCTGGTTGGTTAAAGCTGTTCTCACCTGCCTTTGAAGAAAGCAATATACAGTGGAGATGAGTAGAAGTTGACAAACTGAAAGATGAAAACTTTGAGGATGAACATGTCTTCATATTTAGTTTGAGTCCGATGCATCTCTGCCAGAAACACGGAGAGAGAAACAACAACATCAACAACAACATAATCTGACTGAACACACTCACAATGTAAATGTGTACCTCAGGACACAAACAATAAACCCACAGAATACACCCACAAAACAATCAGGTTAATAAACTCTGATCTATTCAGGACCCCAACTTCACATTTATACCATCTGTTTTTTACGAGAGGAACACACTGTATATTTTATAATTCACATTTATTGCACAAAATTTCTGCTGTACTTTTTAGAGTGTTATAATTTTTTCCCTTACATTTCACTGTTCATTGTTTGCATGTGATGAACAACAATCCTTAAATCCTTAAAGATATTAAAAACCTATATACTTACAGCGTTTCCTTTAGGATTTATTTTATTAATTAATCTATGCACATTAAAAGCAACATTTTCTGTAACTGCTCACAACTTTATTAGAATGGACAAATTTTATTTGTTTTCGTTCAGATATTGTTTGAAAACAACATTTTTAATAGAAAAATTATCTTGTTTTTTGTGGTTAATTTCTTGTTTCTTTTTGGAAACTTTTCTAAACACTGAATAATTTAAGTCTTTAAAAACTTCAATAGTAAACAGCCTAAAAACTTACCAAAACCCTTAAAACTGATTAAAATTTGTCAACAAAAACTACAACCTTAAAAACAGTTTTACTGTATTAAAGGAAAACAAAGTTATGATCACATCAAAGATCATCTCAGAGAGATCATAAACAAGTACAACTGGATAAAGATGTGTCTGAAGACTAAATGTAGACTAACATGTCTTTGGGTTTTGTTCATTAAAATTTCACTGAAATTGAAAATCAAAACTAAAAACTGACTAAAATATGACAACAAAAAGAAGATAAGACTTAAATTGAGGATGAGGAGGGTGTGAGAGTCAATTTGACTCACCCCAGCGGGTGAGGATGTGAGCCAGCGAAGTGTAAACTCTGGAAAACATGAGGATGACCAACAGGTTCAACACAGAACCTGAAATACTGGCTATCTTTCCAGCCTGAACAAACAAACACACACACACACAACACACACACACACACACATACACACACACACACACACACACGCATGCACACACACAAAACACACTTTTAAAACCAGCTACATATGAAAACAGTAACAAATTTGTGGAGTCCCTCAGGGAAGTGTCCTTGAACCTCTGATCTTTACATTAAAATGATGTTAGTCTAAGGAAGGTTCTTGTTTAGTTGCACTTACAGAGGAACCATCGAGGTCATAGCCGGACTTGTAGATGATGACTTTGACGATGGTGCGATACAGGATGATAGCAACGACGAACATCAGCACCACGGCAATCTGCACACAGGAAGTTGAACTTACAGCCACTTCCTGAATGAGCCTGTATGAGTGATTTCTGCTCCCAGACCAAACCTGCCCTGCAGTGATATTTTATTTCACTGATTCTCATGTATGATTTTAACTAACCAAGTGTGTAGAGATGTGTATGGCTTTTCTTCAGTCAGGATCCACTACCCAAGGTCACTGACTTGAGAATCAACAACACTGATTGGCTGGAATACAGACCAGTCAGATATTAGCTGATGTACCTGGTATTCTTCAGCTATTGTTTCTCCTGATGAGGTCATTATAGCATTGGTCTGTTTCATTAGGAGGAACTCTATTTTTAAAATCGGAAAACCATTGTTCCACGTCATCATTCCCAGTGGAAACTCACCATGCTGATGATGACCACGATCCCAGTCACAGTTCTGTTGAATCGTTTGTTTTCAGGAAAGTAAGGTTCCTCCGCTCCGGTCACTGGGTTCCTCATGGTCATTGGTGCCATCGCGGTGAACTCTGGACGAGGTCGCTCCTGTGGTGGACAGAGAAACGACATTCATGAAAACTCTCAAAATGCTTGCAATCAAAGATATTTATGGACATCATTAGTCAATTATTTAACGCAACCTAATTTAGCCTTGCCACTTCTGTTAAGTGATTGTTAAATATCAGAGTTTTGTTTGATTATGCACACAGCTTTAACTTAAAGCACCAGTACTTTTCTAGTAAGACAGGTACCTCAATGTCCTCGAACTCGGAGCAGTCCCAGCGGTGGGCCAAAGATGAACACGTTCTTTTCCAGTACTCCAGGAAGGTGACGGCCCACAGCGACATGAAGACACTGAAAAATACTGTTCCTCCATTATCAAACAGGAGACCTGCCTACAGAGACAGACAGATGAACAAACAGTCAGACAGACAGACAGACAGACAGGTGAGCTGTCTCATGTGCGTTGAGACGGAACGTAATGGTGTTACCAGAGGCTTGATTGCTTACAATTCAATATGATACAATTCCACATTAAGTTACGCAGGGAGTCTCCATAAGTTCAAAGGTCAGTCAGTGGCTGAGCTGAAATCAAACACTAGACACAAGCATAGTCTGTTGCTAGCTTGCTAAAGCTGACATCTGTGTCTCGCAAGGTAAAACTGGCATGAATAGAAACAAATGATACTTGCTGTATGAACTCAAGGTTAGGTTGAGTTCAGTTATACTTTTGTGCAGCACGAAAAACAACAAACTGATTTAAATGAGACCAGAGTTTTAAAGGATGGAGCTGCGGTAGCATAAAACCAAGCTAAACTTTTGTCACAGTGTCATCCAGCAGGGCGCTCATTCCT
>JAPZDX010000023.1:27916642-27932150 GCA_029783625.1 Naso annulatus | reverse complement strand
AGCAGGGGTCTTCAACCTTTTTCGGCCCATGGACCCCTTTATTTATGAGAAACAGAGAAGGGACCCCCAAATTAAAAAAAAAAAAAAAAAATTAGAATAAGTGTTGCATTTCAAGACGAGCCAACTGTTTTTAACCTATTTAATACTCAGTCATTATCATATTTGTAAAAAGTAGCGTATTATCACCCATTAATATTAGAGTTTACTTTTACTTGAGTTTACACAATATAATTTTTGTCCAAATTTTAAAAAATTCTTAGATAAAAATTATTTTTGTGAAAAATTTTAAGTATTTTGGGTGAAGACCACTGTTCTACAGCATTATTATGACAACTGGTGCAGTCCAGAGAGCTGGAGCTCAGTGCTGACATCACCACTAGCTGAAAACAATGGAGGAGCATGTGCAAAGAGACAATCTGTCAAAAAAAACAAATAAACGTTTGTTTTAAAAGACGAGAAATTTGCTGGTGGTGGTGGTAGTGGTGTCCTCTCACGAAGCTGAACAAGAATAACCAAAAAGTGGCTCTTTCAGCTGCTTCAAGAAACAAACAGCTGTTTGCAGGTTATATATCCATATTTAGCTTTGTGTTTTTGTGTCAGTACATGAGAGGACACCTTTGACGGATTGTCTGAGTGCACGTGCTCCTCCATTGTTTTCAGCTAGCGATGACATCAGCAACAAGCTCCAGCACTGACTGCGCCGGTTGTCAAAATAATGCTGTAGAACATTGTATATAAATATCCTTATTCCACGGCTTCATGTGCAAAAAACCAAACTTCTCCTCAAAGCTTCTGACTGTAGGTCCTCATTGGTCACAGAAAATTAGCTGCCTGCTCAGGTCTACACAGTGCTGCCAGTCAAGTGATGGTTCTGTTGTGCAAGCAATTGCCTCCTTGGCAGGTGGAGGTGCTGAACAGCTCCTTAATGGACTTTGTGGTAAGACTGGCTTTTATCAATTAAGTCAATGTTTTGTTTTGAAACACAATGTGTTGTCTTATCACCTTTGGGTCCTTGTGCTCCAGGGAATCCGTTTTGTCCTTTGCCTCCTTCAGTGCATAATCCCTCCCTGCCAGGAAAACCAGGAGGACCTGGAGGTCCAGGAGGACCAGGGCAACCTGGCTGTCCACCAGGACCAGGGGAACCAGGAGGACCACAGGGACCAGGGGGACCCTTCTCCCCAGCACACCCTGAAGACGAGAGGAGAGGAGGTGGAGAGCGGATGTTTTATTTCTTTTTCTTTAGTTCTGACTGAAAACTAAATTCATAATCACACCTGGTGACTCACCAGGTGTACCTTTCGGCCCCTCTGGGCCCCGGGGTCCAATCCCAGGAGCTGTGGGAATAAACCAACCAATCAGGAGAGAAACAAACCACTGAATATGAGGTGAATCTGAAGCATAAGCTGTTCACAATAAAACATCACACTTTTATCCAATCAGAAAAAAGATGGTACCTGACCACCATGCAATCTGAATTAGTGTCATTTAGTCAACTCCCCCACCTCCCATGGCTCCTTTCTCTCCAGGAGGTCCTGGTATACCGTCCTGTCCCTGGTTTCCTCTCAGACCAGCTGGACCGGGATCTCCAGGAGCCCCTTTGTTTCCTAAAAATGAAGATAAAATTGACCCACAGAGAGGACAGTCATTAGTCTGATTTTCCAACTTCATGTCTGTAGACAGAGAAAAGAGCTGACTCTCAACAGCACATCAGTGTCATCAGACCAGTAGAACTGCTATCTGATGACATTTTTAACACTGTTACACAGGTTTATGTACCTGTTAGGCCGGTTGGACCTGCAGGGCCATTTTTCCCTGGAGGACCATCGGAACCTTTTTCACCAGGAGACCCAGGGGGACCTGAGAAAGATAAACACTCAGACAGACTGACGGGTAACAGACTCTTTGGTTTATCTTGTGGGGGGTTTGATGATCAGTGCTGACTCGTCACTACCCAGAATCTACAGTGTCCACTTTATAAGCTTTACACAGACTGCCACTCACTGTGTATCCGAGCAGTATAGTACAAACTGCAGATATATGATGTATTAACTCTAATGAACCAGACCTCTGCATCCTGGGGCTCCAGAATGTCCTTTGAGGCCGCAGGGACCACCAGCTCCTGGAGGCCCAAAGTTTCCAACATCTCCTGGTTTCCCCTTTTCACCAGGAGATCCAGGACATCCTTGAGTCCCCTAACAGGCGGATAGAGGAAGAGAAGATACTTCATTGTTGTTAAACATAATGCAAAAATTGGCAATTACAAGAAAACAAAGAAAGAGGGGACAAAAAAGAAAGATAGAAAACTTAATTATAAAAAAGAGCATTTTCATATCCGCTACTAATGTTATGCTCCATAAAACGTTTTTGATGTGAAACTGAAACTCTTCACTTGGGAGTTATTTTATTCATTCATTTTGACCAAAATGCACTTGCTTTAACATTATGTTTACCTAAAAAAAAGGGCCAAAAAAGGGGAAAGAGTTAAAGGAAAGAGGTCCATAGGCTGGAAGGAATCCTAGATGGCAACGGGAAATAAATCGGATGTTAAGGTAATTAAATAGGTCAGTTCATTTGAAAGGAAACTAATAAAGACTGGGGAGCATTGGCATCATAAAGCAGAACATCATCTGCATACAAGAAGTACAGGTAAGGTTTTGAGGGTTTCCAATCAGAGAACTCAGGTCAGGGTTACTTATGTTTTTGTGTATGTCTATGATACCTTTTCTCCTGGAAATCCTTTGGGTCCTGGTCCAGCTGGACTTGGTTCTCCTTTTGGACCTTTGAGCCCTTCAGGTCCCGGCTTCCCATCTGAACCAGGCTGCCCACAAGGCCCTGCCAAACCTTTGTCACCTTTACGACCTGAAAGAAAATAGTAAAGAAACTAAGCTCATCAGAGAAAGTAAAAGTTTGTTGTCACAAAGTCTAAACAACGGTGGTTCAGTATTACTCATCAGAAGTCCTCCACTCAATCAGTCCTTGCAGATACAGTTCCATCTGTGACATGACAACAAATGATGATGATGCTGTTTTAAAATGTTTGTAATGAAACAGTTTGTGTTGCCGAGTAGATTACCTGGCTTCCCCATCTCTCCTTGTTCACCGTTGAGTCCACAGGTACCAGGAGGACCTTTCACTCCATCTCTGCCAGAGTCTCCGGGAAATCCTGGCAAACACACACATTCATCAACTGTCAATCAACAGTGATGTGAAACCATAAAAACATCACATAAATGGGCTGGAAGCATCAACACATTCCTTGACTTTTACTTTGAAAGTCATGTTAGGCGTATATTTAAGGTCTTTACTGCACCCCTGGAAGGTTAGATAGCACAGCGCTGAAAAACAAAAATGATTTAAAAAATGCAAACAAACAGTATATTCACTAAGTTGTGTTCACCTTGTGGCCCAGCATTTCCAGGACTCCCATTGCTGCCATCCAGGCCCTGTGGCCCTGGGAGGCCCCTCTCTCCTTTAATACCAGTGAAACCTGTGGCCCCTGAGAATGTGACAGGAAGCAGACAGACAGGTCACAGACAACAACAAAAGTGGAGCATTTTTATTAAAATGTGAGACTCAGTTGACTTAAAGTAAATGTATTTTCTGTAGGACCCCTACAACTCTGATTAGATTAAGTTCGCCTTTACATGTCGTGATGTTTTATTATGAATTATATGAATTGAAAAGAATTACGTACCAGTGTTTCCAGGATCTCCAGGATCTCCATACATCTCCACAACTGTTTGGATTCCTTTTGATCCAGGTTCTCCTCTGTCCCCCTGGGGCCCCTGAGGCCCTTGAGAACCCCTGAACCCGTCTACACCTATCTGACCTGAAAAACCAATGGGTTATATACAGTTATAATCAGATAAACCTGACTGATTGACTGATAAAAACATCGATTCATTGGTAGATGAGACCTTTTGGCCCTGGTTGTCCCATCTCTCCTGGTTTACCATCTCCGCCTGGAAACCCAGGGACTCCTGGAGGACCCTTGTACCCTCTTAAACCTAAAACACAAACACATGTTACTGCACTTACGGTGACACTGCAATATTGTATACTTACATGTTGTTTTTACTCTAACAAGTCTACAGCCATGCTCACACTGCAAGGTGATATTTTGACCCCCAGATGATGCTAGGTAAAAAGTCAGAGTCAACAAAGTTCATCATAAGAGGAACACGAATGTCCCAACCAAATTTCATGGAAACCCATCCTATAGAGATATTGCAGTCTAGACCAAAAGGGTAGAAAGTGTGTATCAGCAGGAACAGAATTATTAATGTTAAAAATGTATACAGTAAGTATATGAAATATACAGCAGGAGAAGCAGGTGTGACCACACCTCCTTACCTGGGCTTCCTGGCTCTCCATTGGCTCCATTCAGGCCCTTCAGTCCGACTTCTCCTCCTGACCCCAGAGGCCCATCAAACCCTGGGATCCCGTATTCACCAGGAGTCCCCATGGTTCCCACCCCCGGCAGCCCAGGGTCACCCTGCACACCCTTTCGTCCCCGTGCCCCTGCAAGACAAGATACCTGTTAGAAAGACTGAAGAGTTTTCTTATCCTTGAAACTTTCTGTAGATATGTAGGGACTTATTCCTCATTTGAAAGGAAAGCTCCATTATTTAAGCTTTTTTTCTTACCCAGATTAGGATGAGAGGATTGATATAAGATACAAACTCCACTGTCACCAGTACAGTTGTTACCTGTGAATCCAATGATGCCCACTGGTCCCTGCTCTCATTGAGGTCCAGGAGCTCCAGGTAAACACAATCCAACAGGACCAACTGGACCAGGTACACGATCGAGGCCACTTTGACCTGAGAGAAACATCAGTTCACTAGTTGTTTTCAAACCTGCATAACTGAGTCTTTTCGAATCAGGCTCAGACATACTAGGACCACAGACATGCAACCACAACTCAAATTAAGATAACCCCTTGAAGAAATGAAAGGACGAGGTAAGGCTGAGTCAGTTATCATCTCTACTTGGACATGGGGGACCATTAGAACCATCAGAACTGGGGTTCATTTTAGCTAGTTATAATCTAAGGCTCCTGGCTCACCAGTGCTGATTCATTAGATCTTAAAATGAGCTACCTTTGGGTCCTGGTGCTCCATTTTGTCCTGGAGGTCCTGGAGCTCCATCTGGTCCTGGGAGTCCTGGGTCTCCTTGGGGTCCCACAGAGCCATCTTCTCCCTGTGGGCCTGACTGACCCTGCTGACCTGGGAAACCGATCCCTTTGTCCCCCTGTGGTCACAGAAACCAACATGAAAGCAGTAAAGCAGCACAGGACGAGGACGAGGCCAGTGACATGGAGACTGCTCATCTGGCTGCCGTGCTCTTTTTGTAGTCTATTTGTCATGTCTTCATGTCAGTAAGTTTCATGCATTGGTAGTTTTAAAGATGTCTTTGGAGGTTGTTTTGGGTCAGAGATGCGGAGCTGTTCATCCTAGAGGGGCCGTCTAAGGGTTGGACGTAACAACAGTGATGAGAACGTCATTTCTGTGTGAGCTTTTACAACCATATATTAGGGACTTCCTGTCTCTGTGAGTAAACATCACCTTGGGTCCCGGCATCCCCGGGGGGCCTGATGGTCCAGCCCGTCCTTTGATTCCAAAGCTTGGTAAACCTGGAGCTCCCGGAACACCCTTGACTCCTGAACCAGACAAAATAACATGTTTCCATTACTGAAACTCTCAGCTGACTGTTTCATTCAACACTGTTACAAACCTAACCTAACCTTTGACCCCTGGAAAGCCTGGAAGGCCTTGAACTGAAAATCCTTTATCTCCTTTTTCTCCCTTTGGACCAACAGATCCTGGGTAACCTGGACGTCCTGGTGCACCTGAGAGCAGCAGAGACACCAGGTGAGTCAACAGATAACACACAGAGGTCAAACTGATAGAGCTGCATGCTTCATGCTGGGTTGAATCTGTGTTTTTGTTGACCCTACCTGACCAAGACATTTAAGCACTGAAACAAAACTAATCTAGAACAAATACACAGTGTCTGATGCTCATTATTTCAACTTTTTTACAGATGTTTATATTAAAATCCACTGATTTACCATTAAGCTTCTTTTTAAACAATAAAACCCCAAAATAAGGAGCAAACATTCAAAGCTACAGTTGATGGATGCGTCTCACCTTCAGGTCCAGGATTTCCAGATGAACCTTTCTCTCCTTTCTGCCCTGGATGTCCTGGATATGCTGTCATTTCACCTGGAGAACCTTTTTCACCTGAGTTAACAGGACAGTTAAGTTGTTATTTTTCTCATTTTAATGACTGTTCAAGTGTAAAAGTTTGTCTTCCCCCTCATCCTTCCTATTATTAATCATAAGCTGTAGGCTCTATTTTGACCCTTTAGAGAGGCTCGACCCCTAGGCTGGGAACCACTGGACTAAACTTACTCACTCTATAAAAAGTCATTCAAACCAGTTCTTCATGGAACCGCAACAAAAGCAAAATGCTCCTGAGCCATTGGCCAGGCCAGTGGTCTGTGGAATGAGTACTTTTATTTTTGATACTTTAGGTATATTTAGCTAATAACACTTCTGTACTTTTATTTCAACAGGATTCTAAATGTAAGACTTTAATTTACAATGGAGTATCTTTCTTATATTGTACTTTTACTAATGATATTAATAGTGCAGGTACGCACAAAACCAGAGAGGATTTCTGCTCTACGTGCTGTGACAGCAGGTGTTCTCCGTTGCATCCAACACAAAGACAATCTCATTTTTTTCATAAACTTAGTGTCTTGAAGCTCTCACAGAACTTTGTGGCTGGTTAGTATCGACCTGCCACTCTGAGAAGCTTGTTAAATGTTGGGTTGACCCTCAGCAGTTTAAACACTCTCACCTGGTTTACCAGGATCTCCTCGCTGTCCAGTGACTCCCACATTGCCCTTAGGGCCTGGAGGACCAGGAGCCCCAATTCCAGGGGGTCCCACAGGACCCATCTGTCCCAGTAGTCCTCTGGGACCAGTCTCCCCGAGCGGGCCCCTGTCACCTTTTGTTCCCAGAGGCCCCTGAGAGCAGCATCAGAGACAAATCTACATATCAGGTCTGTTATCCAACAATGCATCACAGACACAAATGATTTTGTCTTATTGCTGTACAGACACAAGATCCTAAGATTTGTTGTCATGGAAACACACTTCCATCCCTCATCAAGTGAAGTATTGTAAAAACTTTTTACCTGGGCTCCATCTGGTGGTGAAATCAATAAACCAGTCACATTAAAGGTACATAAACAATATTCATGCAGCCCAATGGGCACTGAAATCTGTTTTTCATTCCTCCCAATATACTGGTCGTCACAGAACCCTTCATATTGTGCTTTCAGTGGACTTGACAGTGGACAAAAATCTAGGGTATATAAAATTTAACAGTCTCAGTTCCTCTGATGAAGTGGATTTCCTTCAAAGTTACAGTACAGCCCGTCTGTTGAGAACCCCTCCTTGTCCCTCCAGACTGGACTGGTCTCTCTTGATGATGTTTTAGATACTCACAGGGTTTCCTTTCTGCCCAAGAGCACCTTTCAATCCCATAACTCCTTGACGTCCATCTGTCCCCGGGAAACCTGGTGGTCCCTCACTTCCCGGGTCCCCAACCTCTCCCTTCTGACCCACCCTCTGCATGACCCCAGGGTCACCAACGAGTCCTGGGGGCCCCGTGAGGCCAGGGATCCCAAAGGGTCCCTAAAGACATAGCAACAAATGGACATAAGATTTATCAATAACCACATCTAAGATAAACTTAATTATCCAATCAGAGTGCAGAACTGTTTGTGTCTGTGATTGCAGCACTGTCACTGGGAGATTCAGCTCAGTAACAAGTTAAAAGTCAAGTTTCAACATACAGAACTGTTGGTTTGGCACACACACACTAATACAACCTTACCAAACCCTAACCGTAACAGTATTTAGTTAACCATTTCATGAATCTTTGTTGAACTTGTTCAGCAAAGATTCAACAATGCATAAAAATATTCCATAAGCAATTAGTTATCCAGCTGATAAGTTGATTAAATGTTAGAAAATACTCTATAAACTCCCTGTGGATGGGCTATCCAAATAAAGTGTAATCTTTCTGTCTTTTAAATGTGTCACAAAATGCACCTACAAATCCAAATTCTTCAGACTGTTTTTGTCCAAAGTGACATAAAAAAGAAATGATTGTGGATCATTCTCAGAGGTTTTACTGGGCATGCGGGCAGCTCAGGAGTCACAGTAGTCATTGCAAGGAAATGTGTCCAGTCTTTCAGGAGTGTGTCATTCTCAGTCAGATAAAACCTGACCAGACCTGAGTTACAGATGGAACATGCTTCGCCAAAGTTAATTCATTTTCAATCACGATGTCCAGATTTCCAGCAGACTTCGTTAGAGGAAGTGAGGCCAAGCTCAGCTGGACACTGTTGTTGCTCAACAGAAGAACTGTGTGGAACACCAGCTGTTCAGCATTCATCCATCAATCATTTTGCTGTGCCACTTAATATGATCACTCTGTGTTTTGACTCAGACCAGCACAGTGATGAACCAGAGATGCCAGGTCAGGTAGTGGGAACAGTGGATGGACTGGGTGACTTGCCTTTGGAGTTCAGAAAAATGAGCTTTATAAACTTTCAGAGCCCGCAGTTTGCCTCAGCGTAGGTAAGGCAATAAGATCGGTTAGACAGAGTCCCTCCCCCAAAACACACACCTGTGTGGAAAATGTTCAGCAAGAACTGGAGATAAGAGGCATATTGAAAGAATTTATCTGTGAATGGAAAGTATACAGAGATAATCAGTGAGCTCACCTGTGGACCAGGTGGTCCTGTTATACCTTTGAGCCCTCTGTGACCTTTGGGTCCAGGAAGACCAACTGAGCCTGCAAACAGAAGGACATCACAGACAGGTTAGTTTTACTTCATCTTTACAATATGGATCAGAGTCTGCTTTCTGCTGCTCTTATGAACATTTTACAGTTTTATCATTCTGTAGCAATGCTTGTTAATCATTCACAGGTACTGTTAAAATGTTTTTAAATATGTGATTTGCACACAGTGACACAATATTCTCTGATTCCTGGTTTTCCTCATAAAGTTTCCTCCCTTTGAAACAAAGATCACAGGACCTACAGTTTATGTAATCAGAGGGAAAAGTCTGAGTCAGGTGTGGTTCTTACCTGTTACCCCTCTTTCGCCGGGCTCTCCTGGTTTACCTGGAGGTCCAGGAGGGCCAAAAATAACCTGACAAGCTGAGCACACCTCCCCTTTCTCACCTGTCAAACACAGAATGATCAGTTATGCAAAACAGTTCAGTCTTAGGTCAGAAGGTCCTCGTGTGACTGGATGTTAAACTGAAACGTTGGGGCAGCTGTGAACCACTGACTTAAATTCTACTGACATGTTTTACATTGGATGAAGCTCAGGTCATGGTCAGACATCATTGGACTTGATTTATTATATCCTATCATGTCATGTGACAAAATAACTTGTCACTCCTGTCACCCTCTCACCAGTCTCCCCATCCTGCCCTCTGGTTCCTGGAGGTCCCAGCAGACCTCTTGGACCTTTAGCTCCTGGAGGACCGACGTTTCCCTGCAGGAAATCTGACAAACAGAAAATGAAACACAATCAGACAGACACTGAGATGTGGGGAGGTGTTTTTTAATTTTTTATGCAGCTCAGTGAAGACTGTGGATCACAGCAGACGTGTGAAGACTTCCAGGTAAATCCTCCTCAGCAACCCACAGACTCGGACAAAGAAACACAAAAATACAGGAAGCAGAATGTCACCTGGTATTCCTGGATCTCCTGGGTTTCCTTCAACTCCCTGACTTCCAGGGACTCCACTTTTTCCTGGAGGCCCGATGATCATTGGCCCCGGCTCTCCTGGTTCTCCTTTGGTTCCAATTGACCCAGGTGGCCCCTGAGGGCCTGGTGGACTGGGGATACCCACACCTGGATGGGAGAAGGCTTTATTTAAATTCAGATGGTCATTACAGACAAACTAAACTACAAATCTGAGTCCAGATATGTGTCTGTGTGTGTGTGGGTGTGGATGTGTGTACCTGGTTCGCCCTGCAGTCCAGGAAAACCAATGAGTCCTGACAGGAAACAGACATCAGCACTGACCATCCATCATTCAGCATTAAAACATTTCTTTTACAGTCATACAAAACAATGATTCAGCTGATGTTCACAATGACAGATATGTGAGTGGCAGGTAATCAACGACTTCTTTATCTTATCTTATCTTTCATTGCTGCATCCTAAAACATTTTCTGAGGAATTTCTGTCAAATCCTCTTCATGATTCATTTATTCTGAATTCTGTCTCTTTACTGTTGAGGGTGAAAAAGATAAACGCTTCCTGTTCAGAGACACAAACATCTAGAACGTGACAGTAAACAGCTACAAGGTTTCACGTATCTGTTTCAGTCATGGTTGTTCGATGATCCTGTGTTAAGGCTCCACCAGTAACAATACAAACTAATATACAAACACAAAACATCTGAATCTTTAGAATGTTTGTAACTTGTCGTGTTGGTTTCTGTACTACCTTGTTCTCCAGGGACTCCAGGGGGTCCACGGGGCCCAGGGGCACCGATCTGGCCATTCAGGAATCTGTGATTCCTGACCGTCTGACAAAAACACACAAACAAGTTTTTGGCATGTTGGTTTCACCCTCATTGTTTGGCCTCGCCTTCTTCTTTTTGCCCCCTGATGCCTGCCTGAAAAGCTGCTAGACTTGTAGCCTGGTGTTGATTGAACCCTCCATTTGGTTTTGCGTTAATAATCACTAAATTATCTGCAGAGGATTCATGGATTAAAACAGCTTTAATGGTGATAAAGTGAACACGATGAAGCAGCTTCTTTCATTGTTAAGCTTCAGTGTAGAACACAGTGTCGAGGAGTGTTCACTTTCAGTTTGGAAGGTTTTCCCATGACTGTATCCACAGCGTTTGAGTGGCAGTTTGTTCCTGCACATTCATCTGTGAACATGCTGTGATGTTCAGCCTTACAGCCCAAGAGACTTAAGTGTCCTTAAAAAGATAAGGGCTTAAAAAAAGGCAACATAATTCTTATTTTGGTAGAACAGGCCATCCTTCCTGTCAGATACATTTTACTCAGCAGAGATAATGACTTCAGACTTACCTCTCCTGGAAGACCTGGAAAACCACGATCACCTTTCTCCCCCTAAAAACACACATCAGAATCACTTGACAGTGTGCTGAATGTACTACTGCAGTAATACTTCCTGTACCTCACACAGTACTCACCCTGACTCCATCAATACCTGGAGGACCGAGGAACCCACGATCCCCTGGGTCTCCCTGCGGACACACAGCTCAGAATCAGAGGTTTTACAGTCTGTATGACACACGCATTTCTGTCAAACATCTGGAGCACATGAACATCTGTTTTAATCAGGACATCTCGTCGACACAGGAGCACTTCTATGAGACTCTGATGCCTGAATCATTTCGACTTCCAGTGTTTTGACTTTTGTTTGTCTTTTTAATGAAATGAAACACTTACACAGGCAGTCTGGTTAGTTTTCCTGTTAGCCTAGCATGTTACCTGTTCTCCAAGCTCTCCAGGGTCTCCATCCTTTCCTGGTTTACCCTGAAACACAGACACACATGTTGGAGCAGAACGACACCTGTTCAGGTTTCTGACTAGGTCCAGGTCGTAACCACAGTGTGAATTAAGAGTTCAAAAAGGTTTCAGTAAGATTCAGTTAGATTACAGGTCAGTTAAAGTCTTGAGTTAAAGGTAATTATTGATTATGGATCCATGTGATTGTAAATGAGCTCCCAGGCCTGTCTGTCTGTCTCTCACCAGTGGACCAGAATCCCCTCGCTCGCCCTGCTTTCCTTTAAGCCCTGGCTTCCCCGGAAAACCCTGGAGGAGAAACAAACACATACAATCACAATCAAGAGTAAAGCAAAACAATATTTATAATAATTGGTTGCTGTTGATGAGATGAATTCATGATTGTGTCAGACAAACAGACAGATACACAGACAGACAGACAGACAGACAGACAGACAAACTTACAGGAGGTCCAAGACATCCTTTCAGTCCAACTTCACCTGGTTCTCCCTGAAAAACAACAAAAAATATCAGTGCAAACAGGCAGACAGACACACAGACACACCGACAGACAGACAGACACACAGACAGACACACAGACACACAGACCTTCAGTTCTTTGGGTCCTTCTGCGTACAGTTTGATTCCTTTCTGACCAGGTATTCCCGGTGGGCCTCGATCACCCTGAAAACCAAACACAGCTAATGGGGATGCTGATGATGATGATGAAGATGGTGGTGATGGTGTTTCACAGGGTAGAAATGTTTAAATGCGTGTCACAAATCACAAGAATCTGCTAGGTGACATCATGTGACTGCATTACCTGGGACGTAGCATCAACAAACTCACCTTCTGTCCTCTGGGACCCGGGATCACTGGACTGGGACCCTCCTGACCCTGGAACAAAAACGTGCGCCATCAGGACCAAATGGTCACAGAATAAAGTCACATGACTGGAGCAAAACATCAGACCTGCAAACATCTGGTGTAGCTTAGTTGTGATCAATAATTTGTGAATTAAGTTCTTATGTATTGACTATAAAAAGATATTTTTCAGTATTTAATTATTGACTTAACACAAGATTATTTTATGGATGAAACTATGATGATAATGATCGATCAGTGATTGGTGATAATGATAAGCCAAGTCACAGAACAGGCCTGCAGCTTCAGTTCAGCCTGTTAACATACTAACCTTCTCTCCCCGCAACCCCGGCAATCCTGGACTTCCCTGGATTAAAAAAAACACACAAAAACAATAACAACAACAACAACAAAAACCAGCTGATATAAGTTGACTGAGGCATTGATGACTTTAAATGTTTAAATAAAGTTTGACAGTTGAGGAGCAAAGATTACAGGAAGTCCAGCGAGTCCCGGTGCTCCTGGCAGTCCTGGTTTACCTGGATCTCCTCTCAGCCCCTGAAACACATATAACCAATCAGAGCTCACATTTATATTTATTTATGCTCACTCACATCTCCAAACATATTTTTAGCAAATTTCCAAGTAGATGTTATTATAAATAATGGATAAAAAATTCCAAATTTAAATGGCGAAGTTCTCACCTGAGGTGTTCTAAAAACTTAAATTTATTAATGTAATAACAGCTATCAGATAAAAAGTCTGGATCATATCCTCCATCAGCACTGCTAGTTGATGTGAAATGCATGCTGGGATACTACAGCTCAGCTACAGCTTATTTGATGCGTAATCCTAACTTAAATATTAAGTTGGGAATAGTAGAAATTTAATCAGTAACATTTAACATTAGCATTTAGTAACCACGTGTGATTTGTCCAAGTGGTGTAGCCGTAGCTAGCTGTCCAAGATGGCGGACCTCTTAGCGCATGCGTGACTCACATCGCGTCGGGACTCACGTCGTGTCCTGACAGGCTCATTTTAAAAATGTTCTCGTCTAAATGTGAGCAGTGACTCATGATGTTTCACAAGAACAGAAGAAGTGAGGAAGACAATAAATGTGTGACTGACATTTTCTCCATCTGGTCCTTGTGGTCCTGCTGCTCCTTTAATATCCTGAGTGATGGGAAAGGCGAACGAGTCTCCCTGAAGGCAGAAACAAACACAGAAAAATGCTCTTAAACAACCAGAATCAACAAGAAGAAACACTTCAAGAGCTCCACATCAGTTTTGTTTCTGCACTGAAGGTCTGTTGAAAAGAGTGTTTCCTGTTTGTAAAGCAGGAGGTTCACATACAGCTTTTCCTCGTTTGCTTTGAAACATGACAATAAAAAACTTTGATCTCTCTGTAGTGTTAGCAGATAGCACTGTGCTTAATATTAACTGTATGTGTGGTTTATTACAGTGAATATGTTCAGGTGTGCTCTCTCACCTTGGGACCTTGTGGTCCTGGTTGACCCTGAAACACACAAACACGATTAGCTTTAGCTCCTCAGAGGCAGTTAGCCTAGCTTAGCTTTAGCCTGCATGAAATGACTAAAAGGTGCAGAGTCTTTCCAGCATCCAGTGACTACTCTACAGAAGGAGGCAGCACTTACCTGAGGGCCGACGGGTCCTGGAGCCGCAGGGAACCCTGGGTAACCAACATCCCCCTGAGGACAACAATGAGAACATCAGTCATGTTTGTGTGTTTTGGTGATTTTTGTCCGAGGAAGTGACTCATTTTTACCTTTGTCCCATTGCATCCTGGGAAACCTGGTAGACCAACGGGTCCTTCTTTTCCAGGAAGTCCCTGAGAAAGCACACAACAACAACAGATGATAAATGTTTAAGACACTGCACCCAAACAATTTCAGCTCATTTCATCGGTAACTGAGTCACGAAAGTATTATTTTCTTCAATTAGTGAGAAAATTTTAGAAGCTTTTTACTTTTTCTCTAAAAACAAAGAGACAGCGCTAAGAGGGAACCAGAGCAGTGAAAATTGTCTGCACTAAAAAAACAAAAAAACCCCGAGCTAAAAGTCAGTTCAGTCTGGATTGTTCATATGCTTTCATTTCTCTCTGTCCCTGTGTACACTCTTCATGTTCTCTGAATAGACTGAAGTTTATTTAATGGTTCTTACCGGCAGTCCTGGAGGTCCTGGAAAACCTGGTTTGCCTGGAAGACCCTGGAGAACACAGAGAGACAGACAGTTACTGACAGATTGAAGTTTTCCTTCATGTGAGGGATCCTTAATTTCTTTGACCTGTATTCAATTTACAAAGATATCAAATGCGTGTCTACAATTATGCTCCAGTCAGAGATATTAAAGTGTCATCATCAGCATCATCATCAGTCATACCCGAGAGCCTTTTAGTCCTAAAACTCCTGCTGCTCCCTGGTCACCCTGAGGATGAAAAACAAGATTAAGGAACTGATGAACAACGGCATTGTAACATAAGATAATTCCGTTTGTTCACTGATACTAATCAGCCATGACATTATGACTTAAAGTTATTTTGTTAAATTGTTTTCAAAATAAAAAGGAGACCGACAATAGAACCCTGAGGAACTCCACCGTCTGTAAAATACCAACAACAATAATTTCTCATATCATTGATACGGAAATGTTTAGAGGTTGTTACCTTTTCTCCAGGTAAACCCTGGTGGCCTTCATTTCCAGGGTAACCAATCACTCCAGGAAGTCCATCGTATCCAGGGTAACCAGGTTCACCCTGTGGAGGACGAAAACGAACGAATGAGGATAAGAACATATCCTGGGTCAGTTCTCTCAGGTACAGTCAGGTGTACAAAGATCTTGGCTATGATCCAGGTGCATTCAGGTTTCTGACGTTTCAAGCTCAGCAGAGAGGAACCGTCCTTTATTCTCCTGCTAAACACAGCTGAGATCACAGAGTTCACACCTGGGTGGTCTAAGGTAGCTGAGACACATTGTCTGCAGAGACAAAGACCTCAGACTTCACCTTTGAATAGTATTTTTTCAATCTTTATTTGGTA
>JAPZDX010000023.1:27880248-27893233 GCA_029783625.1 Naso annulatus | reverse complement strand
CTGTGTAGTATAGTGCAGCAGTAGTACTGCAGGATTGTGTGTGTGTGTGTGTGTGTGTGTTCGACAGGGGGATCAGGGCCTCCAGGGGCCTCCGGGGCCTTTTGAGTACGTCGACCCACCAGAGGACTTGTACATCAAAGGAGAAAAGGTGCGTTCTACTGTCGTTCTACTTTAAATGTCCTGAAGTTTGAATAGACGTCGACTGCAGAGGTAATGTTTGTGTGTCTTGGTCGACTTTGGTTCGATTCTACCTACTCCTTGGCTGTGCTGCAGATCTGGTTCTGTTGGTTCTAATATTGAGTTCTGTTGGTTCTTCAGGGTTCTCTTGGTCTTAAAGGCATCTGTGGAGTTCAGGGACTGCCGGTAAGTAAGTCCGATCAAATCAGTGGAACATCTGCAACATCTGGCTGAAGGAACGCGGGCTTCTCCAGAGTTTTACTTCAGTTTTGAATCTGATAAACATCAGATGAGAACAGACAGTTATTGTTTGCATGCTGATTCTTGTGTATGTTGAACGTTGGAGAGTTGAGGTGATGAGCGTTGGTGTTTGTGGTTTCAGGGTTTGGACTCTCTGCCGGGGATCAAAGGAGAGAAGGGGATTGTGGGATTTCCTGGACCCAGAGTGAGTAAGCCTCAGTCGTCACATTATTGATCAGTATAGATCAGTCTGACTGACTCCCACTAACATGTTCCCATGAGGTCAAGTTAAACACATTAAATAGTCTGAACATTAAACATTAACTTCTCAGTCAGAGTTGTTCAAGTGTTTCACGAACTCTTTATTTTTTATCTCCATGGAAACATGTGTGATGTGTTTATATGTTGTAGGGATTGACTGGTAACCCTGGGCCCACTGGAGAGAAAGGATTCAAGGTAAGTGAGAAAGAGAAAGCTGCTGAACTGTAGTGAAAGTCACTCTGTGGACAAACACTGAAATGCGCAGACAGACTTTCATTTACAGGTCAGTGGAACAATAAATAACATGTTTACTGTATGTGCAAAAAATGTGCGTGTGTGTTTTTTCTTAGGGGATTCGTGGGAGTCCAGGTCTCCCTGGTCTGATTGGACAAGAAGGTGCAAAGGTCAGTCTTTCTGTCTGTGATGTAGAACAATGGCCCTGTTTCTGCTTCTGTATGTCACACCATCAGCACTGTGCTGACCAATCAGACACAGGTAAATACAGGAACCAGAAAGTATAGCTGTAGCATGGAGAAACTCACCTGTAAGGCTGTTTGACCCCTAAACTTTTGGACTGTTTCATTGTTTTTTTTTATGTGTAATGAAATTGACGTGGGTGTTTAAAGTAGAGAAACCAACCAGTGAGAAAAGAGCTCTTGTGTATAAACAGTCTGTAACGAGCTTGTCTGTTCCCAGGGCATGATGGGAGATCCAGGTCCGAAAGGCCTCCCTCAGGATGTTGACATCATACACAAAGGTACAGATCACTGACGCTGATATATGATAAAAAGGTTGGAGACGTGACATACAGGAGGTCCAGGATTTTAGTTTACACTGCTAAAGTTTGTCAGGACAGGAGGGGGCGGGGACAAGAGGAAGGCTAAGAGGCTCAGCAGCAGGCAGCAGAATGTTAACAGGAACAACCACAGCGGCGTCAGTGGCAGATAGTACGGTCAGCCAACTGTTCGATATCAGGAGTGTGAATGCGTTCCCTCAGCCCCATGTACAGGATTGCCACACTGACCTCATCACTCTGGTATGATGTCATCACTTTGGTCTGATTCAGCTTTTGTCTTCCAGGTGAGGTTGGGGATCCCGGGGCCCCCGGACTGCGGGGCCCACCTGGAGACATGGGGCTGATGGGAATGCACGGCCCCCCAGGAGTGCCTGGCAGATCCATACTGGGTCAGTACCTGCAGCTCATGAGCAAGGCAGCATTATAAGTGATGACATTAGTATGAATGATGGATACACAGCAGTGACAGTGAAGGTGAAAGCCAACTCCAATAATGATTCTGTGATGTTAAAACATGCTGATGTATCAGTGACATGCACGAGCCACATCATTCTAATCACATTAAACATGGTATAACTGGGACTGAAGTTCTCTGTTGTTCCTTTTCAGGACCGGCAGGACTTGTAGGACCGAGGGGAGTTCCAGGAACCAAAGGAGACAAAGGAGATCCAGGTCAAGTGTTTTTAGATGGACCCACACCTGGAGAGCCTGGAAAACCAGGACAACCAGGACCAAAAGGACGTAAAGGAGAACCAGGGATTCCAGGTATCAGAGAACACTGTTTGTAACTGTTGTTGTTACACCTGTCCCTTCACACCTGTCTGTCAGACACACCCAGTGATGTCATTATGTCATTATGTTACTTTAATTGGTTCAGTAAAGTAAATATTTTAATGTTGAAGTATTTATTTTCAATATAAATGATGTCCTGTTGTTGTCCTGCTGAATTCTTATTTCCTCTCCAGGTAGCTACTGTCTTCCTGGAGCCCCAGGAGAGCCTGGACAGCCAGGTGCACAGGGGCCCCCAGGTGCCCGGGGCCCCCCGGGACTTAAAGGTCAGAGTTGTGTTATGATGTCGCTAGAGAGGTTTATTTCATCACGTTTCAGTGCCAAAAGTAGAACTACAGCATAACAGAATGAGACTGAATCCATTACGATGAACAAACAGATAGGGGATGCTACTAAAGGATGCTGCACGTCAGACACAGAAACGCCAGAATCGGAGTTAAACAGAAAGGAAGAAGCTAAACAAAAACATTTCAGGGATGAACTGTGCTGGAGGAAGTATTCAGATTCTTTACTACAGTGAAAGTATTAATAACACACCGTGAAGATACATCACTATAAGTAGAACTCCTGCATTTCAAACTTTACTGAGGTAAAAGTATAGTTAGTTAGTTAATATTATTACTTAAATGTACTTAAAGTATTACAGTAAAAGTATTCATCAGGTAGTAGAATGTTTCCTGTCAGTGTTTTTCTATCGTATCTGAGGTTTTAAGATTTGGACTTTGTTCATCGAGTGAAGTTGAACAACTTTTCTGGTGTCGTCGGGTCAGACAGACAGAAAGGAGGCTCAGTGATGTGTTTGACATCACTGCTTAAATTTACCTGTGTTCTTCAGGTAGCTTTGGTGACTGTGCTTGTGGCCCCACGGTTGAACTGATTGGTGCCCCTGGCCCAACGGGTGACAAGGGGTTTCCAGGGTTTCCAGGAGCCCCAGGGGCTCCGGGGCCCAGAGGAGAGAATGGTTTATTTGGAGAAACAGGAGTGCAGGGTCAGCAGGTGAGTCACCACAGAGCAGCCAGATGAAGCACAGAGCCAAGACTTTGAGTGACTGATTTCTTAATTGATTAATGGATTGTCTGACTTGTTTGCAGGGTCTGGGTGGCTTTCCAGGTGTCAAAGGGTTCAAAGGTCAGAAGGGGGACTTCATTGTGGTGAATATTAAAGGTGAGTTTAAACGTCAAACACTTTTCAATTACCAGGTTATTTTTTAAATCAATAATCTTGATTTAAAAATTAACCACACTTTTTTTTCTTCATAAATGAATCCTAATAAATCCATGTAAGATATGAGTGAGCATCACATCCTTACAATCACACCAAACCTGCATCAAATCGTGTGACAGACGATGACTGATGGGACAGAAACAAAACAGAAACACAGGAGCTTGTGATCAAACCAGAAAAATTAAGTAATGTCATTTCTGATTCTGACTGAACCTTTGCTTCCAGGTGAGAAAGGACACAGGGGCCCTGATGGGCTTCTGGGCAGACAAGGATTCTCAGGGAAAAAAGGACTTGATGGGCCCCCTGGGCCCCCTGGAAACCCCGGCCCCAAGGTCAGTCAGACTCTTCAGGTGGACTCAAAGCAGGTGTTGACATGTGAGGGAAGCAGACAACATAGTGAGGGGATAAACAGAAAGAAAGAAGAGTCTCAAGTGGTAAAAGACTCCAAAAATCAGTTCTGGTGACGATGAAGAGTGAGTCCGTCCAGACAGCTGAACAGCTGCCAGCCAGGTTAACATGAAGCTCTGATCCTGGACCCGCAGAGCAAACCTTACCACGCAATGCACAAAATTAGCAAAGAATAACTCAAAACAATAAATCGGGATGAACTCATGAATTTTAATGACCTTATGACCTTTCCACTAGCACATAAATACTGTGTAAAGCAAAAGGGCATGTGCATGCAGGCATTATGAAGACAACAGGAAGTTCAGCAACACTTGCAGGCAGCCGGAGCTTCATGATGCGGCTCCTTACAAACACTGACAGTCAGATTCTAGTTCTCCTTCTTGACAGAGTCCTAACTTAGAGTCCAATCCCGTCACATCAGAAAACACAGAAAAAAAATCTAACTTGTTATGAATGACCATCCATTAATCTGCATGCCCTGTTAAAAGACTCCTCATAACTGCAGACTTGTCTTTAGTATCAGTCATCAGGTGACAGCTGTCTGTTGAAATCATCAGGACGGCATTTGTTGTAGCTGTAATGAACACTGCAGCCTGTAGGGGCCACTGCAGAGCTTTACACTGTGACTGCTGGCTGAATGATGTCACTTCCCTGCTGTTTTGACTCTTCACTGTCTCATTTGTTTCTTTTCAGGGTGATAGTCTCTTCAGTTTTCCTGGAGAAAGAGGCCCCCCAGGATTACCGGGGCCAAAGGGATCAATAGGACCTTTCGGCCCCACAGGGCCAGGTGTAGTCGGAGCAGTAGGACTGCGTGGGACCCCTGGGGACCCGGGACCCCCAGGAGTACCTGGCCCCCCAGGTCCTAAGGGGGTTAGAGGTAGTGATCAAGATCAGTCTGAAATCAACTCTAAACTAAGACTGTGTGAAGTCTGAAGAAACAACTTCAACATGCTTTGTTGTAACTTCAAATGTCAGGATATCTTTATATTTCCTCTTTGACTCCTCCTCTTCCTGTTTGACTCCTCCTCTTTGTGTAGGTGACACACTGCCCTGTGTACCCAGAAACCCTGGCGCCCCTGGACAGAAGGGAGACACTGGAAATACAGGTTAACACGATTTAACACTTCTGTTTGTTTGTTCACCTGCCTGTCCGACTTATTGTGCACCTTCCTGTTCACCTGCCTTTATGACTTCCCGTTTACCTGCCTGTCTGACTTCCTGATAACCTGCCTCTCTCTCCAGGTTACACAGGACTCCCGGGTCCTCCAGGTTTCCGTGGCATCACTGGACCTGATGGAGCTAAAGGAGACAAGGGAAATACTGGACTTCCTGGTCCACCTGGACGACAAGGTACCTGAACACACTTATCACACCTGCACCACACCTGTCCTTCACATTTTCTGTACATATATCCCCTCCTCTTCCTGCAGGACCACCAGGTGTTGCTGGAGATACTGGAGAAGAAGGACCTGAAGGCTTCAGTTACGGTGGAGATGCAGGTACAGGCAGCAGCCTGATGTCAATTCCTGTTTACTTGTTTTGCCAATTAAATCGGTAACTGTCCACCTGACTCGTACATCAGCAGCTTTTTCTCATCATTCAAAGGTTTCGATGACACTGAAACAGTCCATTTTGAGCCCTTTCTCTGAACTTCGGAACTTGACGTGTTTTCTGACAGATCTAACAGACTCAAACTGTTCTTCTAAATGTCTGACATCATCATGGAAGGGTTCCCTGCAGGCGTCGACCTTTTTATTAAAGATAACCAGAAACCATAAATCACAGTCATATTGCTCCCATCAAAGCAAACAAACTCTGAAGTTGTGTTCCTCTATTTAAATACGGACACTGAGAACAAAACTCACCAGGACCAGGTTGATTAAAGGAAAATATTTTAAGTATAAATGTGAAAACTCTTATTTGCTGGTGGGAAGTTTGTAGAGTCATTATCAGCGTGTGTGTGTGTGTGTGCATTTGTTGTTTGTGTGTGTAACTGTGTGTACACCAGGCTCGCCAGGGCTCCCAGGCTCTGCTGGTCTGAGAGGACTAGCCGGAGATTCTGATGTGGGGCCCTCAGGACCTATCGGCTTCCCGGGGCCACCCGGTTCTCAGGGGCCTAAAGGCGTCCCTGGCCCCCCCGGCATCGACGGAGCACCAGGTGAGTGACTGGACCTGAGATGTAAAGCTGAACATATTGATCATAAGTTCATCTGTTTCCTCAATAAGCTCAATATACCTGCAACCAATTCTTGTTACAAGCTGCTTAAAATGTGACAAAACAAGAATTAAAACTTAATTTAGAGTTACTGAATGCAACTTTTAACTGGTTATGAAAATGTCTCTATTTCATATTGATACCCTCTGAAGATCCCCATAATTAAATGAGACCAACGGCGAGAAAATTGGCTATTTGCAAATCCTTATTTCTGACTGCCTGCCATGGGTTGTAGGCACAGGAAGTTAGACGATACGATTTATGACACACATAGCGGAGGAACCCTGGAGGAGGGGCTTGCCATTTCATAAACTACGGCCGATATAATCATCATTTCTGCACTGTATCAGTTGTGGAGGTCCTACACATGCTGGAAAAACTTAACGACATTGTGTCTGTAACTGACGGTCACAAAAGCGTCACAAAAGAGAGCGAGAGCAGCGTCCTGTTCTCACTCTCTCCCAAAACAAATGAACTCGGTGAACGGTGGCCGGATCCAGACATTATGACACCAGGTGGTGGTGTCATACCACCTTTGTCCAGAGAGGCCGCTAGAATCAACACAAACTAAAAGTACCATCCAGCAGCTTTAATAAAATGTGAAGATATTTTGAAACAAAGTATAGTTATGACTTCAGGATGTGCTACTGCTGTGAAAACATTTATTTTAATTTATTCATGATTATTTCTTGTGTTTGTTTAGGAGTCCAAGGCTTGAGTGGGGGCCCCGGGGAAAAGGGCCAGAGAGGACAGAATGGGGCCCCAGGTTTACGTGGTCCCGCTGGGCCCACTCCTGAATCCTGTGATGCAGGAAAACCTGGACCCAGGGGCCCGTTCGGCCCTCGGGGACCTATTGGACCCCCAGGTAAACTCTGTCTCCTAATAAAGCTCATTTCACTATATGTTGTGTGGCAGCTTCAGTCGCTGTGATGTCAGTTTTTCATGGCTTCTTTCTTTTCTGTTCAGGTTTTTCGGGGGAGAAAGGTGACATCGGGGAGGTGGGTCTTAAAGGTTTTGGCCTCAAAGGCTCTAGAGGTAAACCAGGCTCTCCAGGTTTTCCAGGGTACCCAGGGCCTCAGGGAGCCCCTGGCCCTGAAGGAGACTCAGGACTGCCAGGGCCCAAGGGTCAGAAAGGTGAGCTCCTCCCACCAAAATACCAGTGTTTAAATGTTTCCTGATGACCCAGCTTAATAGAAATACTCACGGTGGTTCAGGTGTGATGGGGCCCCAGGGCCTTAGTGGACGGACAGGGGCCCCCGGGAAGACTGGGCCCCCTGGAGTCTCTGGAAAGAAGGGCGAGAGAGGGTTCAGTGGTCGAGATGGAGCTCCAGGATGTGAGGGCCCAAAAGGAGTGAAAGGTAAACACAGTGATACTACAGTTTACTTTAGTACGTGATAAAATACGTGAGTAAGAACAATGAATGAGCTAAAACTGTGATTTAATGTGAAAACAGTCACATGTGAAACATGGTAATAGTAACATGTTGATGTGTTCTGAGAGTCACAAATAAACTGATATAAAAAACAGTTTGTTAAAAACTGTGTTCCCCTGCAGGCTGTAAAGGGTTTCCGGGGCCCCCAGGAGACACCAAGCCTCTCCCCATCAAAGGACGGAAAGGAGAAGAAGGACCTCCTGGCATCAACGGCTTTCCTGGGCCGCGAGGTCAGAGCTGTTACCATAGCAACCAGTATGGGGGGTGACATAATGCCTTTATATATGCTCTGTAAAAGCTGGAAAGACCGCTTTGCCTCCACCAACTCCTGAGCGCTCACCTCATCAGCTTGGACTCATGATCACAGATGACTTTGAAAACCAGTTTGAACTCTGAGCATGAGCTGTTTGCTTCCACCCACCAATGTATGTTGTAACAAGACAACAACAGAAATTACCAGGAGACACTCAGAGTGCTTCAAGCCAAATGCTCAACCAGTATTACCACTAATAGGCACCAAAACCTAATTCTCACTTAAAGAGATTCTTTTTGAGTCATTTAGAGCTGAGGTGAGTCAGACTGACTCGTATCAGATTAAGGCTGAATTAGATGGAGTCAAGTTAAGTTGATTCAGGGTGGAGTGCTTGTTCATACTGAACCGTCTTAGCACAGTCTCAAGTTTCTCTTTAGATGGAGAATCCCTGTCAGTCAGTGTCAGAATCATAGAACCAGGCTGTGGCTGTTTCCTGCAGGCAGTAAGTTTAGCTGGCCAACAGAAGCCGATGATCAGAGCCAGCCTTGCTGTGGGACAGCCTAACATCACTCTGATCATCAGTGAAGCTCTTTGTCTCTACAGGAAGTAAAGGTGTTCAAGGAGCTACTGGTAGGCCAGGCCATTCAGGCGTTACTGGACCCCCCGGCATCGTCGGAGTCCCAGGACTCCCGGGCCCTTTTGGCAAACCAGGAGCTCCAGGACCACCAGGGCGTATAGGACCTCCAGGATTCATCGGCTTCCCCGGAGAGACCGGAGATCCAGTAAGATACAAGCTGCTTTAGCCATAATCTGAGAGTGCAACAACAGGGCTACAACTAACGACTATTTCCATTCTCGATTAATCTGCAGATTATTCTCACAGTTAGATTGTTTATTTTATGAAATGTCAAAAAAGAGTAAAAAAATTGCTCATCTCAGTTTCCAAGAGCCCAAATTTCCCACATCTTCTAACTGCTTCTTCTGTCCAAACAACACAAAGACGCCTCATTTATGATCATAAATGACACAGAAAAGCAGGACATCCTCACATTTAAGCGGCAAAACCAGAAATTCTTTTGAAGTTTTTATTTGAAAAATGACTGAAATGATTAATCGATTATCAAAATGTTGGCGATTAATTCTCTATTAAATGGATTATTTGTTAAATTGTTGCAGCTCTACTTTGGATGCTCGAATACTTGCTTAACCTGACAAATCATCACAGCTGTGAAAAGCATAATTGTTAATGGGGTCTTGAGCTTGGGTGTGCCGTGGTTGGAATTGAAGTTACTCAGTTTGCCGTTTCATTTTGAAGTTATGTCCTCGTGTGTCATGTTTTATTGTGCTTACTGTCTGTGTCTTTCTCACCATTGTGATCGGCCTGACTAGTTTCACGTGTTGCTCATGAGCCTTCCCTCCCTCCAGTCTGTTTTTCCTTCACTTTGTTTCCTTGTTTCATCATTTGAACATTTGTATTTCTTCAGTGTTTTAGATCAGTTTTTATTCACTGCATCAGATTCACATATTAAAGCTCACTCTGCTGTCTTCAACCTTTTTGCTTGATGTTTTGCTTTAGTATATTTTCTGAACTTCCTGAGCGCCGACAGAGGATCAAAAGGACTTTTATTTAGAGTGTTACTGACCGCTTACTGTGGAATGTAATGAAATTGCTAAATTAATTTTGAAATTTTTTGAATATAATGTGTAAAACAGTTTTGAAACTCTTTCACACAAAATGTCAAACATTTGATGAAGACGACGTCCCAGCTCAACACGCTGCTGTAAATCCCTCACAGACGTGTGAGGGATTTTTCCTGAGTTGAACTCACTTTTTCTGGTGACACCTGGAACATGTTGATGTTCAGAATCAACTTGGAAAGAAAATCTCATCATATTAGGAAAAATATGGAGTTGCTGAAATGTTTAATGTGTTAGTTTAGCTCTTACAGGGGCGACAGAGGTTACAAGCAAAGAATCTTTGCCTTCAGATTGTTTGGATCAAAAAAGAAAAGTTCTTGTTTTTGGTTGCAGGGTGACCTGGGATGTCCAGGACAGCCTGGAAAAACTGGTAACCAAGGATGCACTGGACGCAAAGGTAGAAACTGCGCCCTGACACACCGACATGACTCAGCGAGTTTATTTCACACATGATATTCAAAGAGATATGAAGGATTTACAGTCTGTTGTGCAGGTTGTTGTGTAAAGTTTGTGCTGTGTTTCAGGTGATAAAGGAGACCCACTTGGTTGTTATGGCCCACCTGGAGACAAGGGGCCTCCTGGAGACTTTGGGCCTTCAGGTGATGATCTGCTTCAGGCTCTGCAGCCCAAAGGGTCTTTCTTTAAAGGAAAAATTCACAGTCTACAGTCAGTCATTGTTCTCTAGAAGGAAAGTCGGGGGAAGTTTCTTAGTCTCCATAACATCTGCCTGATTCATCTGGAGGAGCTTCTCAGAGCCGATTCATTTTTTTAAGTTTTAAAGCAGCTTCCTCAGTAGTTTTGCAGAAATCTGCGACTCTGTCTTGCTGTGAAACTCCACAGATGTTTTGTGGCTTAAAAAACTGCTGACTTTCCATCAGCATGGATGTGAGCAAATAAGAGAGAATTTCAATGTTTGGGTGAACTACTCCTTTAAGAAAAAAGTGAGTGACTTTCTGAAGGAATCAGCTGGTTTTTGTCTCTCAGGACCTCCTGGACCTCGAGGAGATTCTGGACAGCCCGGGTTCATCGGAGTTCCGGGACAGAGGGGATGCAAAGGAGATCCAGGCCACCAGGGGGAGCCGGGGGAACGAGGTACACGAATACGCATGTTTACAGCCTGGTTTGAAACGGTTCAAATTTCTTTATTTGGTTTTTATAAAATCCACTCGTTTAATTAAGGCTCAAAGTCATGCATATTTAAGGGCGTGGCTTCTTTGACTGACAGCAGCTTCTAGCTGTCTGCGATACGTAAAATGTGTGTTCTCTCTAGCTCCACCCTTTTATCCAAATATGGTCACTCTAAGCTCCAGCAAACCAAGATGTCGACGGCCATGATGCCAAATTAGTTCACAAACTGTCGAGTGACGTCTGTCTGTCTATAATTCAATATTCTGTCCATGATTGAAACTCAACACTTCCTTCAGAGTTTTCACATTAAGAGTCTTGCAGCTTGTGTAAAAGTTTGCTCAGACTGTGCTGAGCGTTGTTGATGGTGGCTTCACGTGGATCAGGACCACAGCAGATTTAAGTTAATGAGTGTGTGAAAACATTTGTTCTGCTGCAAACAGCAAGTGATGGGCTGAATGACTCCCTGATCAGGTCTGACTGCCTTATGATGATTCTTCCTCTATAATTTTTCAGCCACCCTCTGCTGCTCTGAGACAGAAAATCAAGCTGGCTGCTGGTTTGTGAGGTTTTATTCATGTTTGTAGCCTGCTCCCTTCCCGACCCTCACCCCGTCTGTCCGTTGGTTTTTTCAGGTGTGGTCGGTCCTCCAGGTCCCAGAGGACGATCGGGTCTTCCAGGACTTCCTGGTAGAGCAGGAGCTGATGGGCCCCCAGGACCGCAGGGCTGCCCTGGACTCCAAGGTCAGAACTGTAACCCTGATTCGCTGTCGTGTCAGTTCAGATTATTAGCTCGAAAAGTAACAAAGATTGTGTAGAAACGAGTGAGGGTATAGTGTCAGTGGATCAGGGGGAGGATACTTCTTTTTAGATTAAGACAAACAAAATCAAACATGACAACAAAAAGTAATAATGACAAGATTCAGGAGGCTTCCAGCTGAGAGTTCAGGTGAGACACCTCCGTTTACTTGACTTTTATTTTCACAGTTCTCTATAGTTGGTAGGTTGTCTGTCGTTACTTTTAAACACACGTATGAGTTAGTCAGTATGAGCCAAGTTTTTGCTTCTTATGAATAAATTTGGTTGTCAGGTCCGCCTGGACCGCTCGGATTGCATGGACTGGACGGACTGAAGGGGGTGAAGGGTGACACTGGGACCAGAGGTACACACACACATACACACACACAGGTCAGCGTCAGGTCAAGTCACGTAAACGTAAAGAGATAAACACAGACGTTGCAACCATCACTAGCAGTTTTGTCATCAATGATTTGTTGGTTTCAGTTTATGAATTTGCAGCTTTTCTTTGAGTGTTTATGACAGTAAATGAAAAGAAGAAACAGGATGAAGTCGTCAAATTTTTGTTAACATTTTATGGACTAAACGATTAACTGATTAGTCATGAAAATCAAAATCAGTGGATTAACTGAAAATGAAAATAAATCTTGGTTGTAACTTCATTAAAATTGCCTCTGAGTAAATAAATCAGCTGCTACAAGAATGAAGGAGTGTGAGTTTGAGGTGTGACTGTCAGAACTGTATCTTAAATCAACCTTCAAAAAGAAAAATAGATTGAGTCTCAATCTGGAGGTTGTGTTTTAACTTCATTGTGTTTAGTTTGGTCGAGTCACTAGAGTGTCATTACAAAAACATCTCCCGGTGTGTTTAGGTTTGGGTGTGCAGGGTCCTCAAGGTGTTAAAGGTCTTCCAGGAGATAAAGGTCCTCCAGGTCCTCCAGGACCCTTTGGCCCAACCCAGCCGGGCCCTCCAGGACCCAGAGGTCCCCCAGGATCCAGAGGTCAGTGTGATTCACATCAGGGTCAGGATGTGACTTCATAGTTCAGTCTGGCTCCATCCAAAGATCACTGTGTCTTTGTGTTGTTGTTTTAGGCTTTACAGGTGCTTCTGGACTTCCAGGGGAACCTGGACCAAACTGTAAAGGTCCACTTCCTGGGCCTCAGGGAGAACCTGGTTGTGCTGGATCAGACGGAGAGCCAGGTCAGATAAAGACTAACCCAGGTCATGGTTTAATAAACTAACAGATAAATCACAGTGAGTGACATCAGACCTTTTTTTCCAGGAAGTCCTGGTGACATGGGGGACCCAGGTGAGAACCCTCCAGTTCGTGGAGATGAAGGTGACAACGGGGACACAGGGTGCCAGGGGCCAAATGGTCCAAAGGGACCTCCAGGACCCAGTGGAGTGGCAGGCTTCCCTGGAAGTCCAGGAGTGAAAGGTCAGATTTTCTCCATGTAACTGTGATTTCTTCATGTGAGACATTCGACATGTTACTGCGACGGAAACACTAAACATGACGCAGGTCCAAGTCCCTGTTATCAACTTCAGCATGAAAGCATCATCATGGAC
>JAPZDX010000023.1:27811989-27823656 GCA_029783625.1 Naso annulatus | reverse complement strand
CGCGTCTTCCCTCCTCTGTCTCACAGGAATGGTCCAGAAGTTGGACCAAAAGCTCCCGGTGGCCAACGAGTACCTCCTGCTGTCGGGTGGTGTTCGGGAGGGCGTGGTGGACATGGACTTGGATGATTTGAGCATCTACGCCCGTGGCACAGACTATGACATGGACTTCACTCTGCTTGTCCCAGCACTTAAACTTCACGACCGCAACCAGCCGGTGACCCTGGACATGAGGCACTCGGCCCTGGGCCACTCCTGGCTCAGCCTGCGCCTCTTTGACGAAGGAACTATCAATAAGTGGAAGGACTGCTGCACCATCGTCGACCACATCAACGGAACCACCAACTACTTCTTCTCTCCCACACTGGTGGCCGACTGGTTCTACCAGTCCATCTCTCTGGTGCTGCTGGAGGTGCAGAAGAAGCCACAGAGAGGGATGCCACGAGTGGAGAAGGTGGAGAGGAACGGCACCATCATCTCCGTCATCCTGGGTGTGGGCAGCAGCCGGATGCTGTACGACATCGTGCCTGTGGTGTCGTTCAAAGGCTGGCCGGCCGTGGCTCAGAGCTGGCTGATGGAGAACCACTTCTGGGATGGGAAGATCACGGAGGAGGAGGTGATCAGCGGCTTCTACCTCGTCCCCGCATGCTCCTACAAAGGCCGCAAGGAGAATGAGTGGCGCCTGTCATTCGCCCGCAGCGAGGTGCAGCTGAAGAAGTGCATCTCGTCCAGCCTCATGCAAGCGTATCAGGCCTGTAAAGCCATCATCATCAAGCTGCTGTACCGCCCCAAAGCCATCAGCCCCTACCACCTGCGCAGCATCATGCTGTGGGCCTGCGACCGCCTCCCCGCCAACTACCTGGCACAGGACGACTTCTCTGCTCACTTCCTGCTGGGTTTGATCGACGACCTGCAGCACTGCCTCGTCAATAAGATGTGTCCCAATTATTTCATCCCGCAGTGCAACATGCTGGAGCACCTGTCGGACGAGACGGCCATGCTGCACGCTCGCAAACTGTCCTCTGTGCGCTCTGACCCGGCTGAACACCTCCGCACCACCATCGAGCATGCCAAGGCCGCCAACAGGCTGACGGTGGACCTGCAGTGGCGAGGCAGTGCCAACAACCTTCCGTCACCGCAGTCTGATGCCGGCGGCGAGAACCAGCCTGACGACCGGCTGGCCAAGAAGCTTCAGCAGCTGGTCACTGAGAATCCTGGGAAGTCCATCTCAGTCTTCATCAACCCGGACGACGTCACGCGGCCGCACTTCCGCATCGACGACAAGTTCTTCTGAGACTGAGAAACATTCCAGACCTCCTCCTCCTCCTCTTCCTCTCGGCCTTCTTCTCCTCACCTGGTGCCCCTCCTCCTCTGAAACCTTTTTTTTTTAAAAACATTTTTTATGTTTCTCTGCCCCAGAGTGAAGTGAGGTGATCATCTAGTTGTGTCTGCCACAGTTTTTAATTTTTTAATTTTTTAATTTTTATTTTTCTTCTCCACACCAACACCCCCACCCCCACTGTGTGCCGTGTGTTTTTTACCTGCTCGATGCCTTTTACATAGGAAGCTGATTAGCAGCAGGTTGTTTTTAAACTGAAGGAAGAGGCCAAAATCCACCTTGAGAAGCAGTTTCTGTTTGTGTCTCGTTCAATTATCAGGGATCTGACGCCTCCTGAAACTTTACAGGAGCCTGTTGCTGATGTAATCAGGTAACATGATGGCGTCACTGGCCAGTCATTGCCATTAAAAATATTAATAAAGAAAGTAAATATTTTAGTGGGAAATAAAATGTTTGAGCAAAGATGTTCCAAACTCTTCATCTCAGAAATGTTTCACAGCTTGTAATTTATCATTTATCATTTTTATGATGAGTCGTCATAATTAAGGGCTAGTTTCTCAGATATTATCTCATAATTCTGACTCAGTGTGTCACGACAAGTGAGAATGATTAGAATTATGAAACAAACACTCAAATGTAAAAAAAAGCTAAAGTGTCAGGTTTTTTTTTTTTAGGCTTTTACATTCAGCAGTTTGACTCTTTATTTAAATCATTGAAACTCAGTTTGAATATGAGCAGCAGCTCAGCATCACTGATGATGTCACAGCAGGAAACAGCATCAAGATTGTTGATGGAGACGGAAATGTCAAAGATTGTAAACACATTCAGGAGTTTGGTCTCAAAGCCGGGAGTGAAGACAGCAGATTCTGTTTGAAGGTGGATTTTGTCCCTCTGACGAATGTCTCTGTCCTGCTGGGCGATGACGGTACTAACGTCTCAGAAACTAACTGTAAATAGAAAAAAAGTGACTGAACACTGATGTGTGTAGACAGAAAGAGATCAATAGAGACTGATGATCATGTGTGGACTACTTTTCGTCTGATTTTGCACAGAATGTAAAAAAAAAAAAACCCACCACTTTTCCTCTTGGCGGTGCGTTCGCCCGACTCTGACATGATGTATCATATCAGCAGACGTGTGACACCTCCGAAGAATGGTCGCACCACACGCTTTAGATGTGTTTATTAACCAGTGGAACAGCATCGAATACACGGTGATGCTTCATCAAAGTCTCCCTCGTTCATAATGTTCAACATGCAGCTTCATCATCATGAATTTGATTTCTGAGGTGCTGATCTGGCAGCGCTCCTCTTTCAGGAACGAGACGACGTGACTCTTAACGTCAGTGTGAACAGAAGCTGTGGAGTGGCGTGTGCAGACTCCACAGTCTCAGTGAGCTGACATAGAGTCTCTGAGCGGTGAGAGAACTTTCTCTTTTAAGATGTTTCTCCTCGTTCACACTTGCAGGCTCACACACTGTGGACGCGACCTGCTCTCACTCATGACAAACTCAAACTGAAGAAATGTTTGTGCCGAAGTTCACTGCTTTTATACTCATGACCTCTGATGAGAGCTCAGCCATGATGCAGCAGTCAAGTGCTGAACTTGAACAGCAAGTTTACAGTTAATGTCTTAAATGGTTAGACTTTCAGGACGTTTTCTTTTATTCCCATGAGAAAGAGAGAAGGCCTGATTTTCTAGGGATCGACTTATCAGCTTGGCTTCAGTGTTCATCATTTTTCATATCATCGGTATCGGCATATTGTTTTTTCGGGAAACTGATTAAAGAATACGTGCCAGCCCACAGGTATGGGAAAACGGCCTAAATTTTAAATTTAATAATCAGCAGTTTGATTCTTTTTTTCTTTGTGGACAGCTGCACAGCGATGCAAAAGTGCAGTGTGGAAATATTTTACACATCATGCAAAAAAAAAGAATGGTGTGCAACACATGCCAAGAGAGAGCCAGTTTGGGAGCAGCTCACACTTCATGAACTTTTTAAAATTTACTGAGAATTTATTGTGTTTGAGGCCACTTGTGTTGCTGTAGATTTTGAAACAAAAGTTTTAACATTTACTGCAACTGAATATTGGCTGTCAGTACTGGCCCTGCAAAAACCGTATCGGCCATCTCTCTTTTTTTCCTCAGCAGACGCCATGTTTAATGTGAGAGTCAGGATCAGAGTGAAAGATCACCTCTGCTAAACTTCCACTCGTCAACGTGCCACCTGTGGCTTTCAGAGTAAGAACCCAACAAGAGGAGAATGACTTTTTTTCTTGTTGCTACTTCTATCAGGGTGAGAGGTTATGCTGCCACCTGGTGGAAATCCCAGTACACTACAAAGCAGTCAAATTCTGCTGCTGCAGTCGCTGCCAGCAGCAAAACAACGTGATCGAGGCGTCTGTACTTTAAACATAATGCAGGAGAAATGTGTTGTGATCATGTGGAAAATGATCTCCTTCATCCAATCAGAGCTGAGCTTGTGGATGACAGAAACATGCTCTGTTTGAGCCTGTGGGTGTGAACGAGGTGCAGCGTTTCTCTGAGCAGCATCACCGTGCTCACACATGTCCTCCACAGCGCCACACTCAGGTCAACCAGCTGCATCATGACCATGTTCAGCTGAAGTGTCACACTGTATTCATTTAGACGTGATATCACCACTTGATCCCGTCACCTCTTCATGGTTTTGATGAGAAGTGATCGCACATTTCAGTAAGCTTCACTGTGTTTGTATGACCTCCTGTTTTATAACCTGATGTTTGATTTTGCTGCTGCTGCTTTTGTGTTTTTTGGCGTCAAATGTTCAACTTTCCTCTAAAGCAACCAGCTCAGGGAGAAATTTTCATCCCGTCTTCTCTCAACGTGACCATTCCTGCTTCAGTTTCATGAAGCTGACATTTGTTGTCAGAGCTTGCATACGTGCATGGATACACAGATGAGCGTCTGATACTACACACACTCACTGTCCATCAGAGACATGTTCTTTTGACTTCAATTACTGTCATATGGTATAATTAGAAATTAAAGATCGGCCTGTTTTATTCTCAATTTACACATAACAAACAATTTTGATGCACTTCCCTCAAGTTAAAACTAAAACGCTAACCCCAAAACTGAGACTGAAGGTTACATTTGGTCCATGTTTAAAAAACATGAAACAAAACTGTTAGCAACTTACAGATAAAACACAGAATTTGACACATTTTTGCTGTTGACCCGTTCACACTACCATGAGGCTTTGATTGTGCCTGATGCTGAGCATCATGGGAATTGTAGTCTTTCCTGAGCTGGCTGTGTTGAAGGTGAGTCGATCATGTTTTTTTGTTTCCTTTGTGTTTTCAACTGTCAAAACATTTCCAGAAAAAGCCAAAAACCTGCTGATATCTGACTGGCAATGTGATCCATATCCTCATCCTCAAGTGCAATTAGTGACAGCACACACACACCTTATGAAGCATTAAGACTTACACACACTGCAGCTCTGTTAAACTGGTTTTAATGAGGACAAACAGACTACAGGACGACACCTCCACAGATACACACACACTGACACACACACACACACACAGGTTTTCACACCATCAGAGTGCCACACACACCCTCGTGCTCAGTGTAATCAGTGTGTTGCTCTGAGCTCCGTGACCTTTGACCCTTCTGTTTGTTGTGAACCTTTCGGCTGTGTATTTTTGTTTTTCTGTATCTTTGCTGCTTCGGTCTGATGATGAATTTTTTTTATGCAATGTTGACTTGGATGGTTTCTGTCCCATCAGATGGCAGCTCCTCCCCCGTCTGTGAAGGTTCTCCACTTTTATTCACTGTGCAGTAGAGTCATCATAAAGCCTTTTAACCAGAAACTGTCTCATGCAGTCTCACAGTCTGTTCTCACTGAGCTTCTGTAAATATTCTTTCAATATAAACTCTCTTTATTCAGGCTGTTAGTGTGAAAATACTGGATCTTTCCGTCTTTCTGCTTGCTACCAAATGTTCTGATTTCAGTCCTTTACTGTAACAAGAGGAAACACAGTTTACATACAGTTATTTGAATGTTTTAAATATTAAAGTTAGAAATTCCTGACTTAAAAAGTTGGAACATTGTGCTGCTCAAAACCTCAGGAAATCAAAATGTGAACCCCATTGTTCTGAAAAGTTTAGAGCAGCAAAGCTCTAAAAGGACAGTGCGCGGTGTCCTGAAGGTGTGTGTAGGGGTGGAGGTGGGAGTCGAGTCACACACAGGACTGTCAAAGTCAATATGGAATATACTGAATGTTTTAGGCCAAACAGTCTTTTTTCCTTAACAACCAAACTTCCTCCATCACCTGTGAAATGTTTCTCAGCAGGCTTTATTTTGAAAGTCTAACCAGATGTTGCACTCGGAGAGAGTAAGCGGTGATGAATCATGTAACATGTCCAATAATAATGTTAAAGTAATCTCTGATAACTCCATCACATGATGAGATGGGAGAGGGAGAGACGTCACTCTGAACCTGAGTGATGGAAACATGGAGGCCTGCAGGGAGTGTTGGCTGCTAATGAACAGTCACATTTTGAAAGTACTGATAATGTTCCAGTAAGCTGATCAGTTAAACTCAGGTGTGTTCAATAAACTGAGAAGCCTGTGAGAAAACATCCAGCGGTAAACTTCAGGGACTTTTAGCTGAAAGGTTTCAGACATTTACAGACGTTCAGCAAGAAGCTCCACAGTTAGTGATCACTGGTCAAATCCGCCTTTTAACTTTAGCAGCTACCGCTCCCTGGCACCAGGGGCACCAGTGTGAGAAGTACATTAGTGCAGAAGACGAAGCAGCTCTGACAGATGCTGATGTCATTAAGATGGAGGAAGCTCTCTTCTGACCAGCTGTAGAAGTGACTTCATCTCCTCCTGTGATGTGTAACTGCTCAAATATAACTTGATAAAAGAACTCAAACTTCGTCTGTTTGTCCCTCTGAGTCTCCGTCCACAGCGTCAGGTGAACTGATGTCAGGCATTAGATCACACAAGTGATTCTTTAAAAACAGCCTCTCCTCTCTTTCCCTGTTTCCTTCTCTCATCTCCTGCTCTGCTTCCTCCTCTCCTTTCCTTCCTCTCCTCATTTTGTTTCCTCTCATCTCATGCGTTGTCTCCTCCGCTCCTCTCCTTGTTTCCTCTCCTTCCTCTCTTCTCCTTGTTTGATTCTTTGATCTCCTGCTTGGTTTCTTCCTGTCCTCTCCCTCCTCCTCTCTCCTTGTTTCCTCTCACCTCTCACTTGATTTCCTAATCTCCTCTATTTGTTTCCTTTACTCATGCTTTGTTTCCTTCTGCTATCTCCTGCTTGCTTTCCTCCTCTCGTCTTCATATTTTCTCCTCTCCTTCCTCAGTTCTCCTTGTTTCCCTCTCATCTCCTGCTTGGTTTCTTCATCTTCTTTCCTTGTTTCCTCTCCTCATGCTTTGTTTCTTCCTGTCCTATTGTTGTTTCCTCTCCTCTCCCTCCTCTTCTCTCCTTGTTTCCTCCTCGCATCTTCTGCTTTGTTTCCTCCTCTCATCTTCTGCTTTGTTTCCTCCTCTCCTTATTTCCTCGCTCATGCTTTGTTTCCTCCTCTCCTTTCCTCATGCTTTGTTTCCTCCTCTCCCTTCCTTGTTTCCTTCCCTCATGCTTTGTTTCCTCTTCTCCCCCCTTTGTTTCCTTCCCTCATGCGTTGTTTCCTCCTCTTCTCTCCTTATTTTCTCTCCTCCTCCCCCCTCCTTGTTTCCCTCCTTCATGCTTTGTTTCCTCCTCTCCCCTCCTCGTTTCCTTCCCTCATGCTTTGTTTCCTCCTCTCCTCTCTTCCTCTGTGGTACTTGTCAGCTTCCTGTTGTCTCAGCACCTGTCCTCCACCTGCTCTCCTCTCTCTGTCTCTCTGTTTCCTGCTGTGTTTTTGCTCATGCTCACTTCTTTGTAGTCACCATCAGAACGGTTGCCATGCCAACCGGAAATCATCCATCATCCTCCAAATATAAACCCAACATATGCTGTTTGGGCTGCTGGTCAGAGAACAACGTGCTGCCAAGCCTGCAGCTCCTCCTCCTGCTGGGCTCACAACAACCAGAGAGGAGCTCCTGGTGACGAGCAAACCAAGACGCAGCAAGAGGAGACGTCTCACCTGCTCTGTCTCACCTGCTCTGTCTCACCTGCTCTCTCTCTCCTGAAAAACTCAGTGTGCTGTCCAGAGATCCAGAGTCAATAGTATTGTTTAATTTTAATAAATGATCATTTTGTGATTTTTTTTTTTATTTTAATCGACTTTTCTTTTATGAAATAAATGATGATGAGTGTCAGTGGTATTTAATAACATTTCCTGCAGATATTTCACATTAAAAGCCTTGCAGGACATGATTGGACATTGGTGCTTTTATTATGAAAAATCTGTTCCGTAGAATGTTTAAAAAAAAATCACTTATTTAAAGTCATTTAATGTAGTTTTGTCCAACTGCTTAAATTAGCAAGTGATTTTTCACGTAGAGGGATTCCAAAACACACTCGCTCAGTCAACAGTTGAGGGAAGTAACTGAATACATTTACTCAAGTACTTCAGAAGTTACTTAACTCCTTACTTTTCAGGTCACTTTCTACCTCTACTCCCATTAATCTGACGGCTTTAGTTACTTTGCAGATGAGTAGTTTACAAAAGATGATGTTATCAATGAAACTACCCAACCGTTTGAATAAATCGGTTTGGTGATTTTTCCTGTCACATCACTTCCTGTTGCAGCTTCTCTCTCGCGCAGGTTTTTCTTCATCGTTCTTTTTCATCCAGAATAAAAGAATCTTCAGTTTCAGTCTGATGCAGAATGAGCTCCAGCTCGAACAACAACAGACAAATCCTGCTGTGACATGTGTGCAGGTGTCACACGAATCTCCTGAGATCACAGAGAACAGAAGAGCAGACACAGAGGACTTCTGACTCACCTGAGTACTTTTACTCTGATTACTTTCATGTTACTGATTATACTTATACTGTGTCAAGTATTTTTACTGTGTGGTGGTTTGTACCCCCAGGTTTCCTCCTCACACCATCATCATCATCATCATCATCATGTCACCTTAAAAACTCCTCTGGCGGTGACGTCACGTGAGCTGCAGCAACACGGCGCAGGCAGAGAGGGAGCAGCAGCAGCGCGCGGACGCAGCACAGGTGAACGCACGAGCCTGAACGTCCGCAGGAGGCAAAAACGGCGAAGAGGAAGAAGGAAGCCCCGCCGCGAGGAGGATTTCAGAGAGAACGCTGCCGTTTGCTTTTGTTTTTATCTGCGCGGGACGATCCGTCCGGTGCCTCCCTCTCTCCTCGTCCTCCTCCTCCTCTCTCCTGCCGGTATCGAACTATCAGCGGCTGATTACCGTCCAGATTTTCTGCTCGACGCTTGTTGACTGCAGCTGAATTCAGGAACGAAGGAAAGAAGGCAAGCGGATTTTTGACGGAGGCAAGAGGACCACCGAACCTCACCGAACCGGACCGGACCGAACCGAACCGCACCGGGAGATGGAGGGCAAAGAGAAGGCACCGGCAGGTAGGAGAGAGAAAGGATGATGGAGGGAAACTGATCGGGGATGGATAGAAGTTTCCTGATCCTGTGAGGGTGGATGAGAGGAAGTTGGTGCTTTTTTTCCTGTGGAGGGGTGGAGATGCTGACAGGATGAAGGAATGAGTGGATGAGAGGATGAGGGGATGAGGGGTGGATGGTGCATGTTGGGTACAAGTGTACTGCGGTATCCTGCTGCTCACATCCTGAATGCAGCTGCATTGGAGCTTTTAGGTGTGGTTATTATGGGATGGGGTGCAGTGTGTGCGTGTTTGTTTTTAACCAAATGGCTGAAATGCTGAGAGAAGCCTGATGCAGCAAAAACCACTGAGAGAGAGAGAGAGACAGGTCTGCTGAGAGAGAGACAGGAGGTGAGACAGACAGAAGACAGACGGGATGTTGCCGGCAGACCGGTACGAGCATAAATAGACAAAACAAGGTGGTGAGACTGAGAAAAGATGTGGACAGGAGGTGGTTAAGACAGAGAGACAGATGGGAGGGCTGCGAGGGAGACTGTTGGGGGACAGTGAGACAGATTAGGTGAAGAGAGACAGTTAATAAGGTCTAACAGAAAGAGGAGGGCAGGTAGAGAGACAGACATGAGGTCAGGGTGAGAGAGACAGGTGGGTGGAGGGGCAGAAGAAGTTAGACAGACAGGTGGGAGGCTGGAGGACATACAGGAGGGGAGACAACTGAAAGAGACAGCAGGAGTGAGACAGATTTGAGGCCTTTGTGAGAAACATGGTTGACAGGTGAGAGTTTAGAGAAACAGACAGGATGACAGCAGAGAGACAGAAACACGGACAAACAGCTGTCATGAAGCGTGTGTTTGTTTGTTGTATATTCAGCGTCTTAAAGGAGGTTCATGCAGAGTGATGCATTCTGGGAACTGCAGTTCTTTGTGTTTGAATCACTGCAGGAGAAGAAATCAGTCGTAGCTGAACTGCCAGAAAGACACACATTCAGTCTCATGGATGTTAATCAGAGCTGGACATGCACACACCGCGTCCAGGTTTCCTAGTGGCCAGTTTTGGTATTGCAACAAAAATCCGCCTGCAGCTCCAAAAGCATCAAACCCACAGAACAAGAAGTGTTGACAGGATGCCTGCAGCTGCAAACACGGCCACAACACGTGTACAGCACATCTGACGCCACAGGAAGTTTGATCTTTGTGAAAACTTCTCCAAAGCCAAGAAAAGTCTTTTTTTAATGATGAGGTCACCCCTGCATGCCATACACATCTGTGTTGTGTCTCAGGATTGGTTCATATAACGCAGCTGAGCCAGATGCGTGATGGGATACATGCGACTGCTCATATTCCATTGGCTGCATATGTTTGAATCAGGTTCAGAAAATCCTGAGGCGAGGAGCTCTCAGGATGCATCCATGCTCAGTCCTGTGAGACTGTCTGTGGTGGAGACATCAGAGCGACTGGAGAGGAACTGAAAGGTTGCTGGTTTGATTGCAGCTCTTGACTTGTGTCCTTGAGCAAAGCAGTGACCCACATCATCCAGCGTCCTGCACTTCTAAACTGTAACTGAATTCTTTCTTGTGGGTGGATCCACAAAGTTCTCACTGATCGTCCACAAGCACAAAAACCAATAACAATTCCAAATCACATTCATCGATAAATCCACAAACAAGCCAAAAAAAGACCAGAAAATAAGTTAAATGCAGTTTAAGGGCAAATTGTATTTTCTAGCTTTTTTGAAAGAAAATCTCCTTTTCACTGCGTCTGCTCTGACCCGTCTGAATGTGTGCAACCTGGGACAGTGAACGTCTCACCTACTGTTTGTTTTCAGACAGTGTTCATTGTTTCAGTGTTGACAGAAGCTGTAATAGGATCAGCTTCAGACTTGAACAAACTGCTGTTCAGAGCAAAAAGCCAGCGTGTCATCAGGCTCCGATCCTGTTTTCACCGCCTACAACAGTGCACAAGCCAACAAACACATAAACTAAATATATATAGGTGAAACAAAAGCTTGATGGTTTTCATACGCACACACAGACATTAAAGCTCTGTCACAGTGAATATTCAGTGGATGAACTGATTGTGGATCAAATTGTATTCAATTGTATGTGTAGAGTTGAGTTAAGCTGTTTTTTCATCTTGATTTAATGAGACAAACGGTGATGGAGATGGACAAGTGGAGACAGACAGACGGAGGACACAGACAGACAGACAGACGGACAGGCAGACTGACTGAGGAGATGGAGCATGGATGCTTTAAGAACATCAGTCAGTGTATATTTGCAGCTGCTTACTCAGACTGACAGTGTGGAGGAGGAGAGTTTACAGATGTGTCCTGCAGAGTCAGATCCATTTCAACCTTTTTAACATCTGGATAGGAAAGAGTCTCAAAACTCTTCCAAATGCGATTCAATTGACAGAGAGTCAGTGCACTGCACAGGGCCAGGCAGGCTTCACCAAAGCGGGACTCCAAAAACAAGCCAATTAATTTCATTTCGTTTCATTTCATTTTCTTGCTTTCTTTCTTTGTTTTTTTGACGTGGTTACAAAGATTCTGCCCTTGCAAACCGCACGCCTGAATAATACCAGCTAAACCTTGTTCCTGTCAGTCTGTGCTGTGGGTCTGTAGCTTCCTGTCAGTCTGTGCTGTGGGTCTGTAGCTTCCTGTCAGTCTGTGCTGTGGGTCTGTAGCTTCCTGTCAGTCCCTGCTGTGGGTCTGTAGCTTCCTGCCAGTCTGTGCTGTGGGTCTGTAGCTTCCTGCCAGTCTGTGCTGTGGGTCTGAAGCTTCCTGTCAGTCCCTGCTGTGGATCTGTAGCTTCCTGC
>JAPZDX010000023.1:27757108-27769333 GCA_029783625.1 Naso annulatus | reverse complement strand
CATACATATTTATTTAGTTTACAACCACAAGCTTCCTGTGAACATTTGTACCATCTCCTCAGAAGTAATCACTTCCTGTGCAAATTCTCTGCTGAGGCTTTAAAGCAGAAGTTGTTGCATTTCTGCTGATGATCAGCAGCATCTCATCTGCATCAATCTGCCAACCAGAAGTGTGAGTCAACTCCAAGTCTGTGCAGGAGAAGCACTCTGCATTAGAGAAAGCTTGACATAAGCTTGGTGAGAAAATGGAATGTGCTGATGTTATTCCTGCTCCCCAGACGATTAAGCCGTTCAGTTTTAGTGGTCATGGGACCTTTTTTCAGGTACAACAAGGTGGTTTATGTTCTTAAATCCATTAAAGGCAGAATGAATAGACACACAGCACGTACCTGCTAACTGAGCAGAGAGATGTGAGAGTGACACGGAGCACCTGAGCGCGTCGTGGTGCTGTTTAACCTCTGCATGTTGAACACTCGTGGAAGCTAGGTTAGCTTGTTATGTTGTACTAAGACACACTGTGAAAACACAGTGCAAGTAAAAGTCCTGCATTCAAACCCCTACTGAAGTCAACGTTTGACAGTTTTGACATTACAATGTATTTCAAGCACGAAAGTAAAAATTTTTATTGTGCAGTAAAAATATATGATAACAGGCATTTTCCAGCGAAATCAAGAGGTTTTTAAAATCATTCATTTTATTTCAGAGGGAGAATTCAAACCACTTTATCCTTCATGTTTTCACAAACATTCATCACCATTCACACATCCAGAGAGACGTGGTTTTAGCAGGCCGGGGGGGGGGGGGGGTTTCCAAGCAGCTGCACATTCAGTCAGTGATGTTTATTTGTGATTAATTTTATTTACAACATCCTGTTCAGCTGCGTCACACTCATCCAAACTCGTCTCCATCTTTGTTCTCTGGCAAAGAAAGATGATGTTGCTTTTCTCAGTTTATCTAAATCTTTAGTAATAAGTCCGCAGCAGGCATCACTGACTGAGGTGACACAGAGATGACAAACCTCCGAACAGATTCAACCCCTGGATGTCACATCCTTCAGCCAATCGGACGGCGAAGGGGAGTCTGTTCATGGCTGCATGTGTGTTGGTAACTCGGTGTATAGACTGCAGCTGGTTCACTATGTGCTGACTGAATGAGCTCACAGTCTTTCTCTTATGACCTAAAATTATTTTCTAAGTTTCTGTGCTGGCTCATTTGCTCAGCATAAACACAGGAAGTCAGAGACTGTTGTTCCTGAAGTCCTGAAACACATCACTTCTTTAAGACATGAAATCAAAACGAGCAGGTTGTGAGGTCAGAGCAGGAGAGCGTGATCACTTTAACGTTTGTAATGACCGTGTCAGGAAGCATCATGTGTCATCAGCAGGGGGAGAACGTTCGAGCCCAAGCTAAAAATAAAAGAATGAGGACAGAAAACAAACATAAGCCTGGTGTCGTCCTCCTCTGCTGTCCGTCAATGTCCTGTTTTTACAGGAGTGGATGAAGGAGGACGCTGAGTGTGTGTTGGACTGGGATGAAGCAGGCGTGGGAGGGGAGTGTGTGTGAACAGCAGGAGTTCAAGACGCCTTTTATTTGTGCATGTGGACCAGCGTAAACACAGCCCTGCGTGTTGTGCTTGTGAACACAAAAGGTGTCTTTGGGGAGTTTCAGCAGCATCGGCGGAAGCTGCTGTTCCTGCTTTGTTCATGTTGAAATGTAAAGACAAAGAGTGCAGCTCATCATGAGGAGAGACGAACATCACCAGTTCAGGGGCGCAGATTTGATTTGGACAACACGAACGCGGCCTGCAGGGAGCCCCAAGAAACAGATGCTTTGTGTTTTTATGATGGATTTCAAGCTCATGTTATTGATAACCATCGCTGCGAGGTTTGGGAGGCAACACGCTCATGAGAGGAGGGGTTTTTTCAGTCGGTCAACAAAAATGACACAATTACTAAAGAGCTTTTTAGCATTGCTATGTTGGAGTTCAGCTTAAAGCTGAGCTGGAGATCAGGTTCATTTTCAAAAAGCTCTAAGAAACCTGAAAGAGAAAATGTGACAGAAGTTTGCTGCATGTTTGTAACATAAACTCCACGCAGAAGCTTTCAGAGACAGAAAGGTTGGTTTGAGATTTATAACAAACTTTTCACCTTTACAAAAGAGTCTTTGTGACGTCCTTCATGCCTCTAAGAAGAAGAGGGAACCTCATGCAGGTCACTGAGCCGATTTTAAGAATCTCAGACCCCGTTTTGACGGTACAAGTTTCAAAAGTTTGTGGTTTCAGGGGCGCCAGCACGCCGATGTCATGTGAAAGTGAGGCCGAACTGCAACAAAAGTGTTTTGTTTGGTGCGAAAACTTGCACCCCCCAAACAGGGTCGCGAAGGAAAGACTTTTCCATTCTTAGTAGGGCAGCTTTCATCCAAATGTGGCCTCAGCGTTCACTCTGTGTTGTTTGTGCCTTTCAGGGATGGATCACCTAAATTCCACCCACCTCTCCTCCAACCAATCAGATTTCAGCAGCATCTTCACACGTGAGGTCCTGCCGCCGCTTTACCTGGTGATCTGCGTCGTGGGCCTGTGTCTGAATGGTGTGGCGGCGTGGATCTTCTTCAGGGTTCCCAGTGACTCGGGCCTGGTAGTCTACCTGAAGAACATGGTGGTCGCTGACCTCCTCATGCTCACCACCTTCCCCTTCAGGCTCGCTGCTCAGCTGGGTTTGGGTGGCTGGCGCCTCCATGTCGTCACTTGCCGCTACACGGCTGTGCTCTTCTACTCCTCCATGTATGTTGGGATCCTCTTTATCGGCCTCATCAGCCTCGAGCGCTATGTCAAGATCGTCCGTCACACCTCCTCCTCCTCTTCTTCCTCCTCCCCCTCCTGCAGGTCCTGGTTGGGTAGGGCGTCCTTGCTGAACCTCCTGCAGAGTGTTGGCTTCGCCCGCATGTTGGCGTTCCTCATCTGGAGTCTCCTCCTCCTCTGCGTCCTGCCCAACGTCCTGCTGACCAGCCGGCCAGCCCACGAGGGAAATTCACGCCACTGCATGCAGCTGAAGACGGCACTGGGCGTGCAGTGGCACCGGGTGTCCACCCTCTTCAGTGTGAGCCTGTTCTGGGTCACCCTGCTGGTCCTCGCCTTCTGCTATGCCTCCATTGCCTGCCGGGTCTACCAGTCGTACCGCCGCGTGCCCCGCAGCAACAGTGACGTCTGCCGCAAGTCAAACCGCAGCATCTTTAGCATCTTGGTGGTCTTCTTCGTCTGCTTCGTGCCCTACCACATCTGCCGTGTACCGTACACCCTGAGCCAGATGCCGGGGTCAGACTTCCGCCACGACACCCGCTTCCTGTTGTTCCAGCTGAAGGAGGGAACGCTCTTCCTGTCAGCGCTTAATGTCTGCCTCGACCCCATCATCTACTTCCTGATGTGCCGAACCTTCAGAGAGTCACTGCTGAGGAAGCTTTCAGGAAGAGAGCGGAGGAGGTCCCTGACTGCCGCCCAAAGTCTGAGCAACATGTAGGGCGAGAAAAGAGGACGCAAGGACAGGAGAGACAAGGAGAGCAAACAAGGACAGGAAGGACGAGGAGAGGAAGCAAGGACAGGAGAGACGAGGAGAGCAAACAAGGACAGGAAGGACGAGGAGAGGAAGCAAGGACAGGAGAGACGAGGAGAGCAAACAAGGACAGGAGGGACAAGGAGAGGAAACAAGGACAGGAGAGACAAGGAGAGGAAACAAGGACAGGAAGGAGAGGAGAGAAAACACAAGAGGTAAAAGGAGGAGACAGGTGAGGGGAGGAGGAAACAGCGAGCCAGACTCTAAGCACCCTGTAATGTCGTGTGTGGATGTTGCTAAGGGATTTTTTTTTTTTTTTGGTCAGCAAATGAAAAACCTTTTTTTGTTTTTCAGGAAGTAAATCACTGATCTATATTCTGACTTAGAGATGATGAATTGAATTTGAACCAGTAGTAACATTTTTTCTACTTCCTGTGTGACTGATGGAAACGTGTATAACATGTAAATAACATGTAGGATTTACATAGTTGTTTTTTATTTATGGTTGAGGAACCAAATGGAAGAAAAGAAATGAAGGGAAGTGCTGATGTGGAAGTGAGAGCGGACTCTGATGACTGGGCATCAAACCTGCGAGACAGACCGCTGTTATCTTTTCAGTAAATGCAGCTGATTTGGTTTTGCGGCTCTGAAGTCACATGAGTCGTTGTTCTTTGAGTTGATGCTGTCAGGACAGACGTGATGAAACCTGGAGGAGTCACGTGACCCGAGACACTTTGCTCCAAACACCAGAAATGTTTTCCAGTTTTTTTTTTTTTCTTTTTTTGTACAGTGGGTGTTCATAATATGAGAAAATATTGTGTGTGTGTGTGTGTGTGTGTGTTTTATGCAACAGGGAGGCAGTGTTTTAAAATAAAGTCAATCACTCTTGTCTTCACTCATGTTGGTCACTGAACAGACGCTGTTCTTTGCTGCCCCTCAGTGGTCACAGTGTGTAACTACACCCCTGCTTCTGTGTCGGTACTCATAATGACCACTGGAGGGCAGAGTACTCACATGAATCCAAATCAACTTGACTGCAGAGTGAGAGCAGACACTTCAACAGGCTACAAACTGGATTGTGAGGAAAACCTCTAACACGTCTGTGATTACTGCATCATTATGACATCATCATGCTTTCGACACGTGAAAACACACGTGTCTCACGGCCGCTGCTCCGTTCCTCCTCACAGGTCCGCTGGGGAAAATCCTGCAACAGAAACTTCCTCCATCAGGTGTCAGCAGGAAAGTTGTTCCTCAAACTCACTGACAGGCTTCATTTTGTCTCTCTGAGCGGCTGACGGATGAGAGCTGCTCGGCTACAGACAAAAATCTCGACATGATGCGGTTTCACGGAACCATGACGTATTTTTACGACCACATGTTAGTTTTGACATTTCAGAGCAGGTTGTTCGTTGTTTGTTAATGCAAACATTTTTATTGACTGCAATTACAATCAACAAAAGATAAATTGTTTGTACGAATGTAAGTGATTGAAAACATTCTGACCTCATGCAAACAGAATCCCAGGATCACATCCCCGTCTGCTCACTTTTGGTTTTTCTGTTCCTCGCAGTCTGTGAACTCTGACTTTGTGTCCGTGCAGAGCGAAGTGTGTCCTTCACGTAAAAAAAAATATGCAGCCGGTGGCTGAGTGGTCCAAAAAACTTGACTTTAGTGCACGCGACCATCAAATTAACTAAAAATACAGTACAATGCATCTTTTTTTTTTAATTTTGAAGACACCAAAATTTAATTTTGACTTCTCGTTTTATATTAATTACATCTGATTTTTGCTGAATAAACGTTTATGATCTTCATAGCTGTCATAGCTACAGAAACCAGCTTAATGTGACATACTGACTACACATGCTATAAATTGGGGAAATTAAAGAAATGTGATGTGAATCTGAAAATCCATTATGTGAAAAAACAAGCTTTGTTAAAATTTTGTGTAAGTTTCTTTATGTAGCACGGTTCAAAGAAACACATCAGAAAATACTTCACTCAGGCCAGCCTCAACACGCGGGTCTGAAAGCAAAAGTCTGACCTGTTTTGGTTTTTTGAGAGGAAATGTGCTTTTGTTCTTGCTGAAAGTTGCAGGTTCGGAGCAGTTGGCAGCTAGTTAGCTTAGCATAAAAGACTGGAAACAAAGCCTGACTGTCCAAAGTGAAGCCACAACCAACAAAGCTCACTGAGCAACAGTGTCTGTCGTGTAAAAATCAGATTCACAGTTTGTGGGAGGAGTTCTGTGACGGACACTTCATCAGCCAACTTCCTGTCAGCAGCATCTTCTGCTCCTGGTTTTTGTTTTGCATCTTTTTAACATGAAAGAAAAAAAGTGCTGACATCATTAGTCGTCAGAGTCTCCATGGAAACAGCTGTTCATCACAATCAGCTCTGTGTTCACACACCACACATGTACACACACACACACACATACACACACACACACACACCACCCCCACCCCATCTGTCAGTCCTTCCTGATGAGAACATAGTGCAGAAGGAAGTCAAATCATTTTTTCTGTCAGAGACTCTGACAGACACACAGACAGACAGACACACAGACGGACACAGACAGGTGAGTGCTGCAGGTAACTCTGCGCCTTGTTCTTTACTTTGTGTTGGAGTTACACTTTAAGTTTTTGCTGTTTTCACGTCAGACATGTCATCATGTTTTGAATGTGACTGATAACCGATGTGAGTCTGTTTCTGTTCTGTGGTTTCTAACAGTCCTCAGGTACGTTGCATTAGAAAAGCAGCATTACAACCACGAGAAAATACTCAATTACACGTCGGAATCCTACTCGAGTGAAAGCGCAGATGTTTTCTCGGGTTCACTGAGTTAATTTAAGAATTTATCGTGAAAGCATAGAAAAATACACAAAGCTGAAAATATTTATGTGTTTGTGCTGCAGATACTTTAAATACATGTCGCTGAGACTATTTGCGTACTTGTACTGCTGATACTTGAAGTGCGTGTGCTTGGTATGTTGGGCAGTTGTGTGTGTGCGTGAGATGTGCACAGTTAAAGGACGAATCGGTGTTAAACCTCTGACATCGTTCCTCTTGAGTAACGTTCAGAGTCGACAAGATGAAAAGTGTTTTCACAAATAAAATAAATCAGTTTCCTGTTGTGGCTCGTCGGATTGATCTGCAGGGATTCGTGCTCAGCCGGGAACACGGACACTAACACGTCATCTTCTTCACTGATGATGTGATGTTCTTCATCACTGCCTGCTGTGTTTCTAAATGCTGAGTTGGCTTCACATCTGGTCAGCAGTGTGTGTGTGTGTGTGTGTGTGTGTTAGAGTGTGTTCTGTGCTGTGGCTGCAGTGTGATGATCTTTAATTTCCTGCGGGCACACACACGTGTTCAGCTGTTCGTTTGTTTGTTGTCTGGGTTCAGCTCCTCAGAAACATGAGTGACCTTGGAGGAGTGGGAGTGACTCCGCCCTTCAGCATGTCAGTATCCAACCAGACGGGTGTTAATGCATCGACTCACTGCGACCACGTCGACCCAGTGGCTCAGCTTTTCTTCATGGTGGTCTACAGTTTGGTGTTTCTGGTGAGTCACATGTTTGCATCCCCTCCCTCAGACAGCTGACCTCACCTGTCGACCTGAGTTGTGTAAATGTTGTGACTCACTTCCTGTCGTCTCGCTGCAGGTGGGTTTGCTCCTCAACGGCTTCACGCTGAAGGTTTACTTCTGCCGAGCTCAGCCGCCGGCGCCAAGCAGCGTCACCGTTTACCTGAAGAACCTGGCGGCTGCCGACTTCCTGATCAGCCTCTGTCTGCCCATGCGAATCGCCCACCACGCCAGCAGCTCCGCCCCTGTCCACCACATCTACTGCAGCTTCGGTGCCTCCGCCTTCTATCTAAACATGTACGCCAGCATCCTGTTCATGGGCTACATCGCAGCAAACAGGTAGGGCTGAGCTGGAGCTGAGGGGGGCGGAGCAGCTTCTCATTGGCTCAGATCAGGATCAGCTGCTCTACACTGTGAGGAGAAGAAACATTTTGAGGGAAAATATCTTTCGTTGCTTTTTGTTGAGGGTTGAATTTTCAGATCGATGCCTGAAGGCAGGAAACAGCTGTTGCGTCCAAACCAAACCAAACGAGTCAAAGAGCTTCTTTAAAGTGTAAAAGTCTTTGTGTGGCTGTTTGACGTCACACTGAGCCACCGAAGAGAAAAATGAGTGTTGTGATAAGTTCAACGAAAACTTAATGTGGTGACACACTGAGGTCGGGGGTGCACTTCTCTGGAATGAGCAGTTTCCTCTCAGTGCTGCTGCTCACTGATTGGTTGGTTCATTAATAGACTGACCACTTTCTGGTTTGGTTGCTGAAAGTTCTGTGCAGGGTTATTTCTCCCACACTGCGTTTGCATACTGAGAGGAAACTGGTTTTAACTTCAGGATGTTTTTGTGGTGAATCCTCAGCAAAGACAGAACCTGAATTTAAGATGTCAGACAGTAGAAGTGCCATCAGATAACAGACCACACAGACAGATGTGATGTCTGTCAGCAAACTAGATACCTACTGAACAACGGCGATGAGTTAGAAAACCTGCAACTCTGCACTCAGCTTGGTGAGCATGTGTCAGACTTGACAAAAGCTGCGGCCGAAACGTCGTCTGATTAAACACAGATTATTGCACTTGGAGCTTGAGCGCACGGTCTCTCAACCACCACTCAGCTTGGCGAGCGTCATGACAGTCAGACAGGACGCCGTGTGGCTGGCTTCACTACTGACTCGATGCAGAAGAACGACGAGAAAAAAATCTGCTGTGGAGTCAAACTCTCTGATGTTTTCATCTGATCAGTAACAGAAGCACGCTGCATGTCTCTGTTCAATCATATGACAGCAGGAAGCAGCAGCACGCCTCATGTGTCACCGTGTGTGTGTGCTTGTACGGGACACTGATACGTTTAAGTTCTCACTCTCATTCTGTGTGTTTTTCAGATGCACATCAAGAAAAGAAATATCAATATATGTTGCTGTTGACAAAATGGAAAGTAAAAATTAAATGATGAAAAATTTAAATAAATCTTGTTTCACCTGCAGCAGGTAGCTGCCAGCTCGCTCTCTGTGTGGAGAAACAGGAAACAGATCATTTTATTGCTGTAAACAGAACCAGCAGCAACACCCCCCACCTAAGGTTAATCTGTCGCTTTATGTGTACACTACATGTTGATCGTTTTTAGCACTTCACATGGCCGTCAAGCTGCCAGTTACTTTGGGTTTCCTTTGCTGTTCGTCCGTTTACAGCAGCACTGTGATCTGTTTCCTGTTTGTCCACACAGAGAGCAAGCTGAGTGTTACCTGCTGCAGGTGAGACCCTGACGAGGCAGAGGAGCCTCAGACATCCGGACATCAAGAAAACCAAGCTAGCCCTTTGGATTTTTTGGCCACTAGGGGGCAGATGAACGCCATGACAAGCTGTTTACAACACATCGTTGACTTATTATCTCTTTGTTTTCAGTAGTGATGGGAGTTACAGCTCTTTGAAGGGAGTGGATCTTCTGCCCCGTTCCTTTCTGAAAAGTCTTGTGTTATTGTGCTGTGCTACACAGCATGTGTAAATCCTGTTTTGCTAACAAAAATGTTGTACACACTCCAGAGCACTAGGTGGCACCAGCAGTAAACAAAGAAACAGGAAGTGGTTGTAATAAAAGCGGAAAACGTGGCTCAAGTTGTTTTTTTTCCTCCTTTCCTCTGGATTTAAAATGTGAATCGAACCTTTGAGTGGAGTTTGATTTAACTTTTGGCTCTCTTGAACTTGTTGTCGGGCTTTTAATACACCCACAAACACCTTTCTTTATGTCCTTTTTTGTTGCTGAGCAGAAATGATCTCATGAATATAAACCAGGAAATGTTCTCCATGAGTCTTGTCAAAAACCAGAATTGCAAAACGTCCATACTTGTGTGATTGCTCACATCAGAATTTACAGCCAACGCCAGCGTCTGACAGCAGAGCAGGGAAACGTTTCAGGTCTGCTCCCGTCTTTTGTGTTGCTGTAGTTGCCGTGCTGGTTTATACACGTGTGCTCAAAGTCATTTGCATTGGATGCAGGTCTGCATTTTGCAGAATCAGCATTATCGATGGTCTGATGAAAGCGTTGGTTGTGATTCATCTCTACAGGTACCTGAAGATTGTCCATCCGTTAGGAACTCACGTCCTGCAGACGGTGCGAGCAGCCCACATCATCTCCGTGGTAACCTGGGTTTTCCTCTTGGCGATGATGAGCACCTACATCTTCCTGTCGCTGCTCACCCAGGAAGCTTCACCCTCAGTCCTCAACACGGTGAGCTGTGACGTCCTGCACAGTAAACAGCTCAGCCTCTTCTACAAAATTGTCCACAGCTGCTCTGCTGCCATCTTCCTGTTTGTCCTGCTCTCTCTGGTCTTCTTCTACCACAGCACCTCCCACAGGCTGTTGCTGGCACAGCAGAGGCAGCTGGCTTCCTCCGGAAGCAAGAAGCTTGCCAATTCACGCAGGAACATGTTGGTGTTGGTCAGCGTCTTCTGCGTTTGCTTCCTCCCGTACCACCTCGTCCGTCTTCCCTACGCTTTCCTGAGACAGTGCTCATGGGGCCACGCCTTCTTCTACCTGAAGGAGGTGACCATCATGGTGTCGGTTCTCAACGTCTGCCTGGACCCACTCATCTATTTCCTGTTTTGCAAGACCTTCCGGACCCAGCTGAGCCTGAGGAGGGCATTCAGCACCACGCAGGTGGCAACGCATGGAGGAAACACAGAGAGGAGGAGTAGCGAGGGGCGGATGAGCACCATCAGAATCAACAGGAAGATGTTGCTCAGTGTGACCACAAAGCCAGCTGTTATGTAGCTTCACGCAAACAGAGACCAGCAGCCGTGACTCGTGGTGTCAAGAACAACCACACCTGTAAACATGTACGCAGACTTTCGCTGAAGAGCGGCCAATAAGCGACGGCCTCAGGCTTCGGGCCTCTGACGGCAGCCTGCTCTCATTCCAGCTCGTCAGATGCCGTCACTTTGTCACGCCCCCTGGTGGCTCATAAAGACAGCGACGGTAGACTTTAGTGTGTGGTTGAGATGCACCGGCTCTCAACAAACTCCAGTGTAAACGCAGCAGCATCAGTATTAGACACTCGTGGCTACAAAGTGTGAGCAGAAATCTGAAGCATCAAACTAACAAACCAAACATGAGCCACGTGTGCAGACGCTGGCGAGAGCCTCGTGTGTCTGCGTCAGAGGAGCGAGACAAAGCTGTGATATTTGACGGGCTGGGATGAAAATGTGTTGCTAACAGACATGAGGGTGGATTTTTTTACTCCTGCTCTGTGGTGGCCTCATGTGGCAGCAGGAGGTCGTCTCACTGACAGCTTAAAGGAGCTCATGACAGAAATCCTGTTATGTCAGCAAAGTCAAGTTGTGGTTGCAGCCACATTTGTGTTTTCATGCGTTCTCCGTTTTTTCAATGTAAGTCATAAAAATCCAGCAGATTGATGCAACAAGCTGTTTGGAGACCGACAACATGTGGTGAAGTTGTGCTAATATGAATATTTCTTTATATGCTTTGACTTTTAAGCATTCTTGCCAATAAATGATTTGAAAAGCGAGTGTGCAGAATGTGATGTGAATGGTTCAGGATATGGGGGAGGTGCAGAGACGCAGAAGCTTGTTTCTTCTTCATTGATTCTTTTAAAGCTGGACAAAAGCTGTTACCTTGGCGATGTAAATAATAATGTACTCATGACATACACATGCAGAAGTTAAGTTACAACACTTCAGTTTGACCATTTATGTTCAGTGACTGTGCTTCAGTTAATGTGGTTTCCAGGAACTGATCTTGAAGGCAGCACTGTGAAAAAGGCCGTGAAGGTTTCTGACCTGTTCCTGAGACTGAAGCAGCTGTGACTCGGAGTTAAGAACGTTGAGTTTCAGTTTCTGCAGCAGGATCCAAACTGAGTGACTGTGAAGGTTTCTATCGTCTGACTTTAATCAGTCCTGCTGTCTTCACAGGCCGTGAAATGGCTCACAGTGACACTGCTGTAGCCAAGTAAAGTGTGTTTTTACAAATGAAGATACAGTGAGTGTGTGTTGGACTCTGAGTGGCACCAAAACACTGGTGTCCTACGTTCTCCAATGTGCCTGAAAGTCTCACGCTGCGCTGCAGTTTGCAGCTTCTGATTCAGCAGTTAAAGGAAATCTAAAGTGATTCTGTCACATGGTTTAGTATACGCTGTAAAGTCTAGCTGTCAGTGTGTTTAACAAATTCAAAAACTGACTCACCAAGCTCACATGCCTCTGTGACCAAGAGGAGCTGTTTGGAATTTTTTCTCCACATTCACTTGAATTGAAAAGCTTCAAGCTAAAATACAATATTCCTCCACTTAAAAGTTTCAAACACACCATGATATTTATACATTAAATAACCTGGTCAAGTTGATTATGTTCTGTTTGCTATTTTCATGCTTAGTTTTCGTGTAATTATCATTTTGAAACAAAAACAGACAAGTCTTTTGACATCGATGCTGTTCGCCGTCTTTGCCGGTGGAAACAAACTCAGCAGTTCCTGAGTGAAGTTACGAGCTTTGCACATCTTTGCACTTCACAAAAAAGTGCAACAATTATTTTATTAGAAAGTATCTAGCTGAAAAATTATTCCCAGGTAAAAATAACAAAGATAACATTT
>JAPZDX010000023.1:27682512-27694613 GCA_029783625.1 Naso annulatus | reverse complement strand
TTCAGAAGCAGGTCTTGGATCAGTCCAGTGAGAGTCACCCTCCACTTGACCAGACCAACTTCACATGCCCACTGCCCCCTGCTGCCTGCTCCCCCAGCCCAGAGCAAAGATCTATAATGCAACAGGAGCAGGAAAGAGCAGATATGGGAAACAACAACACCCTCCAAAGTCATACGGCCAGTCCTGGAGAGGAAAATGTACTTGAAGATGAGAGCACAACAAAAGTAATTCCAGAAGCTTCATGTCAAGTGGATAAGGGAGTGGAGTTGGATGGAGAGACACAAGGAGAAATTGTTAAAAAAGAGGAAGAAGTGAAGAAAACAAGGGATGAAGAAGAGGGAGAGAGCATCCTCCCTGCCTCAACATCAGATATTAACCCCTACATCTCAGCAGAGGATGAAATTGAGAACAGCAGTAGTTGTCGCTCATCCAGGGAAGAGACAGCTACTGAGGCAATCATTTCCTCTCAAAGTCAAGATCTCCTTCACCCTATCCAGAGACATCAGCCCCCCACAAGAGGCTTCCATCTCACCAAACGTGACAAGAAGATCATAGAAAAGATCAGAAGTTATTATGAGGCAGCAGCAGAAGCAGAAGAGAGCGAGGCGAAAGAGGAAGATGGACAGGAAGAAATGGTGGCATCTAGAAGAAGAAACAGCTTTTCACAAATCCCATCTGGCTTGGTGAAGCAATCAGTATCACGCTTTGATGTCAGTGGACACCAGGAGGAGCCAGAGAGTGGACAATCTAAGGAGGAAACAACTGAAGCAATCAATAGACAGACTGATCAAGAGACAGAGCCCCATTTCCCTGCTAGTCCGATCTCTTCCCCTTCTCCAGTACCAACAGATGCAAAGAAGGAGGACAAAGCAAACAAGCCAATCAGCTCCCTGGATTTTGATGCAGAGAGCCCAGCTGAGTCACCAACCTCTACTGTCTTGCAGGACAAGGAAACTTTAAGCAGAATGGGTATGAATCAGCAGTCTAACCCAAACAGACCTGTTGAAATAGAGGCTGATATACTGGATAAAAATGGGGAAGTCTGTGAAGGAGCATTGGAGGAGAGAGTGGAGGAAAAACAGGGCAAGGAGACGAGTGTTGTTGCTACTGAGCAGCAAGATGAAAATTCATTACAAAAAGAGGGACCTTTTACTTCCAAAAAGTACACTTGTAAAAATGGCACAACTAAACTCAGTGCTGAAAACCAAGGTGTGATTAATGGACATGAATCTAATCAAGCAGGGCTGGAAAAACCCAATCGCAAAGAACCCTCTAGAGAACCTCTGCCACCTACAGAGCAGAGTAAAAAAACTGAGGCCAAAACTCAGTACTCCTGGGCCAGAACCAAACACAGAGACCTGTCTAAGACCAATAGCAATCTTGAAGGTTTTCCCAGTCAGATAAAAGTGGGTCGATGGTCGTACCACTCCAGAATTGTTGCCGCAAACCGGGCTTTGTTTGAGGGTATGGGATCAGACGTCACTGGTATTGGGCTATTTGAGGCCAGCCCTGTAGTGGATCCCATGCTAATGGAAAACTCAGAGCGAATTCTAAGCAAGGTCCAAACATTAGCTCAGATGTACAGTGCCAAAGCCAGCACCATGAAGGTCCCACTGCATCAGAAATGGGCTGGCACTGCACAGAACCCATCTTGGGGCTCAGGCAGACTGTCTGAACACTCAACTCAACTTAACAGGACCCAAACCAAACCCAAAAGTCAGACAAAGATTCCAATTCAGACTCAGATACAGACCCAAACTGAGTACCAGCAACAATCACAATACCAACTGGAAAACAGTCATCAGTTAAATACCCATACAGAGACCAAGAATGGAACCCAAACTCCCTCAGGTGTCAAAGTTCAGAGCCAAACCGTAACACAAACTAGGCAGCAAACACAGATCCAAAGTCAGAGCAAGACGAAGACGCTTGACAAAGTCCAGAACCAGACAAAGACTTACAGTCAGTACCAGATTAAAAGTATAAGCCAGGAAAACCAAACAATGCAGGAAGAGAGGATGACAACGAGAGCAGAGAGCCTGACAAATGGTAGGTATCTACCTTTTTAAAATATCTATAACAGTTTGCGGTTTCCAGCCAACACTGTCAATTCTAGAGCCGTTTTGTTAATTAGCTAACAACTGATTTCTTTGTGGTCAATTATAGTTCATTAATGAGGTATTTTTTTTCTGTTGTCCTCTAGATTTGCAGGAGACAGTGAAGCATTCCTGTGACCCTCTGCTGTTTGGTCATGTGATTGTCAAAGAGCAGCTGACCCCCGCTTGTTATCATCAGACAAATGGAGTTACCCTCTCCAGGCCCAGGGACTTCATCTCTGCCTTGTCTAAAGAAAGAGATTCCAGTGAGGGATGTGGTTCAGATGAGAACTCTAAGATCTCCACCATACCTGGGGAAAATCTATCTACCTTGCAAAGAGGTCAATCATGGAGTCAGGATGTTGGCTGTACAACTCACTCATTCAGAGGAGAAGGAGCATCTGTAAACTTCATTACCCAGCCAGCACACTCTGAGCCCAATCTCTCTGTTCAGAGAATACCGAAGTGGACGATATCCAAAGACAGAGATGAAAAGGTCGAACATAAGCAGAATATGCAAGCTGCGCAGGATATACGAGATGAACATGTACTAGAACACAAAATTTCAACAAAACATACCAACAGCAAAGATATGACAACCAAAGATGTACAAAGCACAAATGCAGGGCCTAAAAACTTGGTGTGCACAGGACCCAGGGATGGAGAGAAAACCCCAGGAGAGCAGGTACTGGTAGTAGCATCTACCTGTATACAGAGCCAGGCTTCAACAGAGAACTGCAGATCTGCAATGTCTCATGCAGGACTGGCCAGAGAGCAAGTTGATACAGGAACACATTACCTGATAGAGGAAGATGCCACAACCCTGGGTGCCTCTGGAGAGTCAAAGAAAGATGATCTCCCTAGCCACCAGATGACATTAAATAAGACAAAGAATGATGCAAATTATTCCTTATCACATACACAAGAACCAGCTTATTACCCATCAATGGGAGGACTAGTTGTTCCACCTCTGAGTCAGCCTTTACACATGAATTTTAACCCCTCACAGGTTTCCAATCGTACTGTCACAGAAACCCCAGAGGATTACAAAGCAAGAGAACAGCCAGCATCAAGTCCATTATCATCTGCTCCAAACTTAGAGGCAAATCTTACCCAACCACGCCCTGCATTGGTGCAATCTGTTGATTCTCTACCAACATTCGCCAGCCAGAGATCGCCAGACCTACTACCCCCTACAATGGGTAAACAGGCTCTGTTTACCACAAGGAATGTCAATAACACCTCTTCATATGAACAGAGGTATGTCTTTGTTAACTTAAAACATACTCAGTATTTTTACACAAACAGTTAATTCATGGTTAGTTCGACTGAAACTTGACTTTTAAAATGCATGCAAACATGTTAGTCCAACTGAAATTGTACTAAGCTGAATTTCTGGATTAACATGCCTAGATAATGCGGTTGGGGATCAGTTACTCTTGCATGTACACACCTCAGCTGGAACCTAACTGGTCTAAGCTTTCTGTGTATGATTGATAGTCCCCACAATGGCCTAGGAACTCAAACAGCATAAACAAAAATACCATACAAACAAGGGGTAGGGGTGCATCTACTTTGTACCAAAAGAAAAGTGTAGTTACGAAATGTACAGCGCTGTAAACTTGTCCATGTTTTCACTGTTCGACATGGAATGCACAAGTCACTTGCCAACTTGTTTGAAGCTTGCTGGGTCAACCAGAAGAGGGTCTCATAGCAATCAGCTGAATGGGGCAGATTGCCCCATTAAGTCTTTTAGTCATTAAAACACTGCTGGAGTTTAGAGGGTTGCAATAATCTCCCAAACAATTGTAGTGAATGGTAACTAGGATTCAACTGTTAAAGTAACACAAAATAATAAACCACAAAATGTCTCCATATTGCTCATCCATAGTCATTCAGTAGTCCTGAAGCGCTAACATTACAAGTTGTTTTAAAAAAAACGTCACTGACAGCATGATGCAGCATTAATCTGATGCCAGCAGCCGACACCAGGGCACCAGACTTGCCCTCCAAGTAATCCTGCAGATATTGTAAGTTCTCGTTGGGAGCGTCAGATGCTGCGTGTGCACATTAACGCAACTCTCTTTTCAGGAATTACAGGTCACTGCGAACAGTGGGGAAAAACATGGCGACAGTGACGTTTTTCAAAACAGCTTGGCGTGCAGGGGCACCAGGACACTTGGATTACTTTAAAGAAGCAGTATGGGGGCAGTTAATGGTTTTATTAAGTATTTTTTTAATGTTTGAATCCTAGCCATCATTAACTGCAATTGTGAGATTATTGCAACACCTTTTTTTTTTTTTTTTTTTAAACTCCAGCAGTGTTATGTGGACAAAAAAATTTCACTGTACCTTCCATCGACATGAGGGTTAGGAGATAATGCCTGAATTTTCATTTTTGGGTGAACTGTCCCCTTTATTATCCTTTATTATCCTCCTCAAATATTTACTTCTTTATCTATTCCAGGAAACCAGACCATCAGGGCTCACAATCCCCCTCCTGTGTGCCCATTTCCAGCCTCCCTTCAGTCAGCAAACCAACTTCCAGACCTGCCTTGGATTCATCCAGCCAGATGGAGAGACCTAACCCAGTTACTGCTACCCCTGGCCTGGACACAGATCTCACAACGGCCCCCTCAGCATTCAGACCTAGCCTCAGACAATGCTCCCCTTCCCCTGTCAGAGCTCTCCCTTCCTCCTGCAATGTCCAAACACCCCCTCACTCCTCACCATTCAGGACTGTTTCAGCACCTTCTTCCACCCCTGTATCTGCTGAAGACACCTCACTAAACACCTTCTTCAGAGATCTTACCCATTTCTCTCCTGCTCCCGCTTCTGGGAGAAGTTCTTGTATGCGTGCTCCCCCTGCCTCCTCACCATCACCTTCCTCTGCTTTCAGTCCCTCTTCTTCCTCTTTTGGGAGATCTTCATCCATAAGAGGAGGTCCTCCTCCCTCACCTATATTGTCTTCTTCTCTTCGCTCTTCTCCATGCTCCTCTCCCACAGCCTCTTCCTCTGCATTCACCAGATCCTTAGCCGCTTCCTGTATTAGCCAGTCTATCAGTCAGAGTATGGCAAGAAAGGACAACGAAAGCAACCAAAACCCCTCTTCTCATATACAACAGCATTCCCCCTCACCCAAACTCCCTCCGAGTAAGACTGGGTCCAGCGTGCCTGGGTATGCCCAGTTGCGGTGCAGTAAAGATGGGAACCAACATCCAAGGTGTCTGCCATCCTCTCCCGGATCTTATTGCCCCTCTTCATCTCCCGTGCAGGCACCTCCTGACTCTTTCTCCCAATGCCCTCCCTCCCCATCTAAGAGTCTTGGCCATCATCAGTCTTTCCACTCTTCTACGTCTTCCCCTAGGCCCTCATTTATTCACAGCAAAATTGACTCATCACAGAATACAAACAACAACAACAACGTTTGCTTGACTGGTATGACCACGACGATCAATAATGGATGTTCCATAAGTAATGGGGGTTGGTTAATAAGTCAACAGAAGGTGCCCCTAGCTAATGGTAGCACAAAAGGCATACTGCAAACCCATGATCCTCTCTGGTTAGGGTCCCATAACCGTGTAGCTCGACCCTTTTCTGCATCCGAACCCAGCTCACGAGTTCAGTCCCCATCTCCCTCTCCAACCACTGCCTCATTTACTCGGCTCTGCTCCCCTCCTCCTCAACATGATTACTCCTCCCCCATGGCAAACAAACCTCCTCACCCCCGGAGCACACGGGCAGGAGGTGCAAGTTCCCATAATCTATTAGGACTCACTTTGGAGCTCCCCAGGGCCTCCTCAGCAGGTTCTGCATTTGGACAGTCATCCACAAGTCTGAGCCCTCGGATCCTGTCCCCACCTCCTATTGGTGTGTCAGTGAATGTTTGGACAAATAATGTTGCAGCACCGCAACCTAGAAAGCCTAGATACACGTCTTCCTCTCCCTCTCCATCATTTTCTCCCTCATTAGGCTCACCAAGTTCAGAGAATGTGTCTTTCCCTGCTTCCTCTTCTTCTTTGGCCCCACTACGTAGTTCCAGAGCCTCCTCCCCTTCTGCACACTTTTCTCCTGCATCACAAACAATATCTCAAACCCTCCACAGGTCTTTTTCCTCTAATCTGGCAGATGGAACCCCTAGTCAAACCCAAAGCAATTCTACCGGACTGCACCGTTCTTGGGTAGACAGCAGCCGCAGGTCCCTTGGTTTTAGTGGAAGTGGTCGTGGGTCCTTTGACCAGCAGGAGTCCTGTCCAACCAGTCCGAGAAGTGGATGGTCCTCATACAACAGCTCACCATTCTGCCTCAGTCCTCAAGTTGGGCTTCAGTCCCCACTTTCACCTACCAGGCTTACACCAGGGAAAGGCACCCTTGGGGGACAGCATTTCACCAGTGTGCCCTGGCCAGATGTACGAGAACTTTCAAACAAATATGATGGAACTGACAGCATTGATACAACTGCTACTTCCACCATCACCACTTCCTCTCCTTCTCCTCTCTCTTCAGTCTCTCACACCCCTCACTGCTCTGCTGTTCCATCAGACACCCAAACTGAATGGGGGGATCCTGAGCTAGAGGAGGGTAATTGCCGTAGCCAGCTGATCTGTGCCTACGTTGCCCGGCCCTCCCATGAACAAAACCTCTCTACCTCCAGCATGCTTCTTTCCTCAACAGGAATTACCTCCCCTTCACTTGCCCCTTACCAGTACCACAAACACCCATCCCAAGTTAAACCACAGCCTCAGGTCAAAATCGCCACCACAACACCTCCTATACCCTTGATCCCATCCCCCTTGCCCTCAAGCTCATCACCACTATCATTTACCCTTTCATCGCCTACCAAACAGGGAAACCAGAAGACCAGTTATGCCACCACGGTCAACCTCCAGATTGCTGGAAGTGGCCGAATAACTTCCTTCAGCACTGCTCAAGTCAGCCTTACTCAAACTATGCAGGGTGGAACAGGAGCTGGAGGACCAGGACCAGGGCAGGTGGTGAGAAGAGTAAGCATCAATGGACTTTCACACCTTCCTTCCCCTCTTCCTCAAAACTGTGACAGATTATGAAAGATAGAGAGAAGTCTACAAAAAAGGCAAAATGAGGTGATGGAAAACAAAAAGGCATCGGAAAGACTTGCACGTGAATTCACCCCATATCACCAACATACCATGTGAGCAACAGAAGTTGTTGTATCACTTTTGGTTTCTAGTCTGGTTTCAGTAGTCCAGACTGCCAGAGCTATTTCTGTTGTGCTAGTTGCTAGTTGTGAAACTCAATTTCCTGTAACACCATGAGTCCACTAGGTTAAAAGTGATCTTTCTTAAATGGCATAGCATGGGCCTCTTCAACTTGGGAATAAAGTTGCACGAGAGGAATATAATGACTGTTGTCAACTCTGTTTAATACATTTGTAGGCATTATCCTCACACACGTCACTCCTCTCTATATATCCTCTATATCCTCAGCGTAGTGGGATGCGTTTGGGGTCGGATATAATGCAGACTATAAATTGAACATTGGTGGCTTCTGGAAAACCTTTAAATTCAAGCATTACACTTTTCATGACCTTTTAAGAATGAAAATTCTTTTCTGCACATGCATGATATTTTTCAGTTTGGGCTTATGACTTTGCATGGATGATGGTATTGCTTTAAAAAATCCTAATGTTGTATAAATAAATATAATATAAATGGAAATGAGTAACCTAGCTGCGATCTTGCTGGATGAACAAGACCCTGAATGTTCACAGCTGGATGTGATGAATTCGTGAAGGTGACCATGTATAGATCTGATTAGTCTTCTGGTCTGAAGTCTGTCCATTGCTCAGTTCACTGTCTAAACAGTTCTGGATTCTTTGTGTGGATGTGATGACTTTCATAATTCACGGTTCATTCAGTTACTCAAAACCTGAGCTGGAGCATCTGTGTTTATGCTAAGCTTGCAAACACAGACATGTTAAAGGTCCAGCATACAATCTGTGCTGTTTGCAATCACAGTTACTTCATGTAATATTGTTATTACTATTATTGTTCATATTTGTGTGTGTTTTTATTGATTCTCTTTTTTTAATATACTGTAAAGAAAAACATCAATGCTTGGCTGCTCTCTGAGGCCAGGGTTTAGGATTAGTGATAACTGTGTTATTAATAATCTTCTTTTTAACCATTTTATTATTTGTTTTTATTTTATTGTTTATTTATGAAGTTAGTCTTATTTTTGTTGGCACTTATTATCCTTTAAGTAATGTTGGTATTTTGCACAGTGTCCTCAGCTTTTGGGTGCATGGATCAAGTGTGTGTGTGTGTGTGTGTGTTTCTGTTTCTGAAATGACGTGTCTGTGAAGTTGTCCTTCAACTTCAGACCAAGCCAGTATCTGTGTGTTTTAGTGCTGTTTTTTGTATTGATCAGTTGGTTTTGTGACTTCACACCAGTTGTCAGTGTCCTTCAGAAACCTCCATTCCTGAGCTTAACTTGTAATACGTTGTAATGGAAAATCAACCAGGTGGATTGGGCTGCATGATATTTGCATGGGATCACAGGTTTTATTTTTTAGTGGTTTGGGCACCATATATGTGAGGCACTGGTACCTTTTCAAGTTAACAGATGTATAACCTTATGCATAATTTGGCTTATACTCTTCAAAACAAAAACACTTTTTTAAGAAGCAGATCAGTTCACAATGATTTTGACTGACATTTAATGCCTCCACACTTCCTTGTGTTTGTGCCATTGCAAGAAAACACTGTCTGCAATTAGCAAATCTCAGAAAATATGTCCATTGACTACAAGTGAAAAGAAATGTTGATGTTAAACAAAATATTTTTTAAATTACAAACTGAATCTGTCCAGTTGTTTAAGAAATTGAACTAGTTTAAGATAGAATTTGTCTTTTTTAAAATCACAAGTTCTTAAACTCTTAAAGTTCTTACACTTAAATTTTAAGGTTTATTTAAAGCGTAATTTTCTCCCCTTTTTTTTTTAAATAGAAACATTTTCTTTTTAAAAATAAAAAATAGATAAATAAAGCACAGAAATGTGTCACAGAACATTTTGAGCTAAAAAAAACAAAAACAAAAAACCCCCTCAGAGTTATGTCAGGTATCCGCAGAGCACTGGTGACCAACTGGAGTGAACATAATGTTTTTGGTGCTGGTGAAAAGGGAAATAATAACTAAATCTTTGTCCAGTAACCTTCAAAGAGTCAGTGAGATGATTGGATATTAAAGATATGTGGTACAAAATCAACATGAAGTGAAGCGTTTTTATTTACTGTTAATTCAGTTGCTCTAATGTACTGAACTGCATGTTTTATCTTCTTTTCTCCACCACTGTGGGTTTCAGACCATAGAGAATCACGTGTCACATTTTTTGACTCAATATTGAACTATTTTGAGTCACAAATTCTGCTTGAATAAGGGTTTATTGTGCCTTTCTGCCTCTGGCAAAGATAAGAGAAAGTAGATAAAACCTGGTGAACAACATGCAGGGTTTGTGAGGGTCTTTGTTCATACGTATGTGCTGAACTTCCTGTTTTCTAAAATTAGACGTCAGTTGTTGAGAAGCTGCAGAATGAACTGTGCATTGTAAAATTACCAGTGTGCTTGAGCTCAACAAACATTTAATCTAATACTTGAGACTCTGTTTCAGTTAAAGTGTGGACCTGCGAAAATTTTTTTACCATAGTTTATAAGTGCCTCTGTATCTTCTGTATGATTGTCATCCTCTCTCAAGTTAACAACTCATCTTAATTTGTTGGTTTGGTGAGAAATCCAGCTCCGTTTTAGCTCTGTGGAAAAAAATAAGTGCCAGTACTCCCCTTACTCACCTGTTGGGATGTGAATCGGGTGGCCGGTATCAGCAAATCATTAAGTAATAGTCTATGTTCTGAATTTTTACAGTGAAAAAACAATACTAGAAGATAATGCTGATATTCACAAAATTAATTTTATTAAACAAATGAGGCCTACTTTTAGTTTTCTGCCTCAGTATTTGAGTATTTATATTTGACAGTCAGAGTGTCATCATTAGAATCTTTTCTAGTTCACGTTCCCACGCCAATATTACAGTCTATTTTTTATTCCTTCGCTTTTCCCTGTTCATCCAACATTGTTGTGACTCTCTCTGAAACGCAGACGACAGACCACGGAGCAAACGCGCAGCAGAGCACTCATGGAGCACACACACTACACCTTAATTCCGGTATTAGCGCATGCATTTGGTGTTATAAAATGTCCCATGTCCGCGAGAACAAACAAGTGAGCGTCAAAGGGATCCAAGATGGTGGAGTGAGCAGTGGCACATTGCAGGCAGTGGTGAGAATAGTTTTCATTTAGTCCTTGAAAGTGAGTTTTTGTGCAATTTGCAACACAGAACAAATCAAGAAATCACCCCTTACGAAGTCTTTGGTCCCAGTTATGTTAAAATACGGACTTTATTACTCATGTAAGAAACCTCAAAGAAGTACAAAGGAGTAAGCTACAATGACTGACTATGACTGTGACCTGGTCGCTCTTCGTGAAGCATGCAATGATGAAGATGTTGTTGACATTGAAATTGATGAGCAAATGCGCAAGGGACAGAAAATTAACTCTGTACACACTCCCGTAAAAGCTCCCCATTGAAAAAAACAAAGGAAAAGCAACGAAAACCCTTCAGATGAGAGCGTGTGTGAGGCCATTCTACTTGCAGTGCAAACACTGACAACAAAGATGGGTCAACAGACAGAACTTCTGAAAAAGTTCGAGACAAAAATTGAGGCCAACACAGAAGCTATTAAGAATAGCTAAGAATAACAAGCAAAATATTGAAGGGCTTCAGAAGAAAGTAACTGAGCTACAAGAGGAAAACAGGCAGCTCAAAGAAGCTCTTGCTGAACAAGCATAGTATAAAAGGAGGTGGAACCTGAGGTTAAATGGTCTGCCTGAAAAAGAGGGGGAAGGTACCAGAGAAAGAGTCATCGGGATTTTGACAAAAGTGGTCCCCGTATCTGTGGAGCGTCTACGTGAGGCAGTTGACACGGTACATCGCCTTGGTAAGAAAGGCAATGCTGCCACTTCAAACAACTCCGAGGTCAATTATTGTACAGTTCCTGACGAGAATGGTCCGGGATGATGTTTGGAAGAGGTCCAGAGATGCCAGGGTCTGTAGGTAGATGCATATTCACTTTAAAGAGGATTTCTCTAAGGAAGACAGAGAGGCTCGTTCCAAATTATGGCCACTGGTGCAGGATGCTAGAGAGAGAGGTCAGAGGGCGTTCCTGAAAGAAGGATATGTGCTGATCATTAATCAAAGAGTGGACCCTAAGTAAGCAAAGTTCTTCCACAAACATTTTCGGGATATTCTTTTTTGTCTGGCAAGTTCTGTAAGTGGATTGCAACTCATTTTTCTGTTAAGGACATAAAGACTTAGACTCCTGCACATCTTTAAATTCTTGTGCTTTACTTAAAGACTTTCTGCAGTTCTGTTGTCTTTTATTTCATTAAATGCTAGGGAGCTAAAAAACAATGTGAAACGCAAAGCTGTTTTTAATTTTTGCAAGGAGCAAAATGTTAACTGTGTTTTTCTGCAAGAGACTCATTCTGCTGAGGAGGATGTTAATTCCTGGAAGCAGCAGTGGGGTGGTTCTATTTTTTTCAGTCATGGAACTTCTCACTCGGCTGGTGTTATGATCCTATTTGACGGATTTCCTGGAAAAGTAATCGACTACAGTAGTGACACTAATGGTCACTGGTTGATGGTGATAGTTGATGTAAATGATGAAAAATTCATTTTGATTTGTGTTTATGGTCACAATGAGAGGGGGGAAAACATAACATTCATGTCAGTCTTGTGTAAATTAATTAAGGAATGCATAAGATCATACTTAACTAACAAAATCATAATTGGAGGTGACTTCAATTTGGTGCACAATCTTTGGTTAGACAGTGTTATCACTTCATCTATTTTGTTTTCTAGATTTGAACCTGGTCTGAATCATATCTGGAAATTCAATAATAATCTTTTGGA